>CM057384.1:140794340-141066840 GCA_030015415.1 Cynopterus sphinx
GGACGGAGTGCTTTCCGCAGGCGGGTGTGCTCCAGACGGTGCACACGGAGCATCTCATTTAAACCTCGCATCCCCTCTCGGAGGCGAGTCCTGTCATCTTCGCTTTAGAGGCGAAGACTGAGAGAAGGGGGGGCAGGTACATTGTCCACGCTCACCTAGATGGCTGCTGGTTCAGGTGGGGTCAACAGTAAAGCACACATAGCGAAGCATGATGTAAATACATAACATAACAGCCAGCTCTCTGGGCCCGAAAGTCGCAATGTAAAAAGCCGTCGATCATGCTGCGAAGAGGACATTCCTGAGCAGGCCGTGGGGAAGATGAGGTCGGACAGGGGAAAATATTCCAGCAAGAAGGAAAGAAGAGAGGACGATACAAAAAAGATAAACATCAGAGGGTTTTTTAAAAAATAAAATCAACACCACCAGCACCAAAATAAGAGCCTACAGTCTCAGTGGGAGGTGAATGGTAGACGGTTCTTAGTCACACAGTGGACAGTGGGCCATAGAAAGTTGGACTTTAGACTAGTTTGAGGACATAGAAAAATATTTACAGTGCGGAGTTGAGTGAGAAAAGCACATATGAGGTTTGTATTCACTACAATTACCATGATGTAAATAAACACAAGGACACATGAAAATTGCTAAAAGATGAACGTATTTTTTTACTTTTTGTAAGGTTGTGGGATGTTTAGAATGTCACCTCTTTATTCTTTTGGAATCCACGCATTTTTTCTTTTCTATAATGGTCAGGTATTTCTTTATAATCTGAAGAAATCATGAAAATATGAAATGGACAAACAATTAAGGGATGTTGTATACTTTGTCATCCTTTTCCCAGCTCTGACACGCAAGAGCCTTACGCCGTTCAGAAAACACAGGAGACAGCCAGAGCACACGTTTAGGCACAGTGAGTGGATCAGCCTAACGCGCAACACGTGCTTCCCTTGGCCCTCCAGAGTCGGGGTTCAGGTGTCTGTCTGCAGCGCGTAAAGTAAAGCCGCTTTGGCCTGTTGGCTCCCGTGGCTGGAGGGTGGGGTATCGATGTGACTGTGGCCTAATGAGACAGGAACGGAGCAAAGCCGGGAGAGGGGTGGGGGAGGCGGGAAATGCCATCGGTTCCTGTGGCTGGCAGGGGACGATGGAGGCCCACGACAGGAATGGACTCGGGAACAGACACAGAACTTGACAGTGAGCTCCAGACCTCCGCTCTGGGCCGGGAGACGGCCCACACTGCTGGTGCCCCGGCTCTGCCTCTCTCTCTCTCTCTCTCTCTCTCTCTCTCTCTCTCTCTCTCTATCCCTATTTCTACAACCCATCAGTGAGACCTGGCGACCCTCCCCTGCCTTTGCAGCCTTTCCCCCCCATCCTTTTCTTGCTTTTAAGCATCCATGTTCTAGCGGGCTGGCGGCTGACTCTGAGCTCAGTTTCTGCACCATTTTTCACATTTCATGAAACCCTTTTTCCCGCAAATACAAAGCATCCCCGAGTCATGAGTGAGAAAAACTTTGCTGAGTCTATTTTTCTAATTAAATAGCAGTCAGGTCATGCAAACGATTGTGGCTTCTCTGAGACCGGTTCATGCCCGGTTTGGGGACGATACACAGAGAATCACATCCGATACCTGAAAATGCCCGATTAGAACTGGATTTGGCGTAAGACAAGCATGAAGAACGCTGGTAACTTAAAATTCAGCTTCATATTCAAAAATCACTAGAGATTTTTTTTTTTTTACTGTTTCACATGTTTTGAACCAATGCTACAACGTCAACAATACATAAAGGGTGAATCTAACTCCGACACGGAGACGTGCCACTGATCAGAATTTCTGGGAGAGCAGGTTTATGTCACGAAGGAAAAACTCAACTGTATGTCCTTTTATTTTCATGATTTTAATTGATCTGAACTCCAAACTATATTAATCATAATCGCAGCAATTTATTGTGGGTGACAATATTAAATTTCTCGGAAATTTTCAAAGAGCCGTCAAGGTGAAGGAAAAGAACACTCTTCGATGCCTGTGTTGCATGTTACAATTCTCAAAGTGTTTCACTATTTGTAAATTAATTTTCCTCAAATTAAAACATGATAGGATATGAAATTCTTATTAGATTCTTATTTAACCAAAGGGAACTTGGGTTATTAAAAAAAAATAGAAAAAAGAGTGAGCTCGGATAATTTAATTAGGTAATTTCTAGGGCTTGCCTTTGCATAGATTCTCTAATCATCTATCTAATCATTCCTTCTCAGCTATGCTTATATATGGGTATATCTTTTCTCTCTGCGTATAAAAAATAACTACAGACGCATGTATGAATTCGAATCCGCACGGATACAAATACCAGTACGTCATGACAAAGAAGCGAAGTCCCTGCCTTCAGAGAGCCTGAGCGAATGACCCGGTGGCTGTGACGACAGTCGCTGACCTTGGATGCGAGTGAATGTCAACGTGCTCTTCTCCTCCTCCTCCTCCTCTGTCTCCTTTTGATGTCTTCAAACCCATGGCTATCGTCCTGGGAGGGCCTCAGGGGAATTGCATGCCGGGGACAAGGTGGATGCCCAGGTAAGGAAGAAGCTAGACCAGGTGTGTCATGGAGGAAAATTAAAGGCGCACTCACGGATAAAACATCGACGGAAATCATTGTCAGTCCCTCCTTGCATTTTTCCTCATTATGCTGTCTTTAAACCACTTTTCCAGCCATTATTTATGCCCTCGGTGGGCCACTTGGTCAGGATCTGTGGAATGAATGTCCTGTGCGCAGGGACTGGGGCCTGCCTCGTCCCTGCCCTGCACAGCCGCGTTCAGAGGAGAGTGAGAATAAGGGGGCGTCCCCCTCTGCTGTTCAAGGGGAGCGGAGGGGAACAGCAGGACTGGATTCGGGGTACGTGACCATGATGGTGCGGAGACTGGGGACTCACAGAGCCAGAGCAGGTGGGTGCCCGCATTGTCTCGGGCCCTCTGTGCAGCCTGAAGCCGGGGGGGTGGCACTCTGAAGTTAGCTGGGGCAAAGCAGGATGCGAACATCCTTCTCACGTTCCAGATGTGCATTCTCACTCCTCCATCCTCGGAGGAGTGAGGAAACAGAAGCTGAGCGGAGACAGAACCGTGTGACTCCTGTAACTAAGGATTTCCTGTGCGGGGCTTGGCAGACGCGGGCCCTCAGGCCGAACCTGGCCCTCACTCTGTCTGTGCAAACCACGCTTTACTGGCACCAGGCCACTCTCCTTTGTTTACGTATTTTCTGCGGCCGCTTTCCTACTCTCAAAAGAACTCTCTGGCCTGGAAAACTGAAAACACTTCATGGGAAAAGGTGGCTGGCCAAGCCCCGAAGCGAGAGTCACCCAGCTAGGCGCCTCGGCTTGGTAGACACTGTATGTGTCAAGTTCTGAAGCGACGCTAAATCCGGGGAGTCTGACAAATAAATAAAATATGACAGACCTTCCCAGTCAAAGGCACAGCGTACAAGAAAGGAAGAAAATAATAATAAAAGGTAATCCCATCGGGTTTACGGTTTCAGCCCTGAAGCAAGCCGGATGCCTCTGAGGGCCCCTTTGAGCAGTGAGACGGGTGGGGACGGTGACCCATGGAGCTGACAGGGCCGCAACTGGGATGCGGGGGGCTGAGGACTCAGGAGAGGGGACGCTGGAATACACCGGCGCAGCATCCTCGGACCGAGGCCAAGAGCAGGCCGCGGCTCTCTGGAGACTGGCCTTCGCGTGTCACTGCTTTGGGGCCCCCCCAAATCCCACTTTAAAACTGATGTGTGGGGGGGGGAACATGCAGTTAAAGAATGATTTGCAATTGAAATACGATCGATGTATTATTAATGCCAGGAGCCATTCCGGGGCAATTTTCTTTTCTCTTGTGCAGTCTGAAGGTTCTACGAGCGAAAAGGAAGAGAGAAAAAGAGAAGGACGGGGGGAAGGCGCAAAGAAGAAAGAGGCAGAGAGGCCAGCTGAAAGAGAAAGTGGGCGAGAAAGAGAAAGGCTCCTTTTTTTATTTTTTTAATGTGTGTTTGCCTTCGCGACTCTGAAGTTCTTGCTAATTCCATCTGTCCACAACAGAGCCCTGGACGGCGAGAAAAAGCATTTCCATATGTGCCAATTAGCATCCAGCCTCCCTTAGTCTGTGCCGTGGTCCTCTGCCCTGGATGCCGAGCCCGCCTGCCAAACCCACTAATGGCATCCGAATAGAGGCGCGATGGGCCTGAGCTGCCATGGGCCCTTCACCCCGCAGCTCCAAGCCGGCCCTTCTCTCCTCTGCCATTCCCCCTCGGGTCTAGGGGTGTCACTTTGCTCAACTTCCAGCAGAAAGGCCTGCATCCCTCCAGACTCGCCTGACTCACTGCTAAGGAGAACAGACCCAAGGAGGGGGACACCCAAGTCACCTGGCCTAGCAGCCACGCGTACACCCAGCCTGGCCGTCAGAGGCTCCATAGACCGTCCCAATCTGAGCATCTCCTCACCCTCTGCCTCAGTCTGGCTCCGGACTTGGCACTTCATTCCTACATTCATTTATCCAACATGCATTTATCGGATTTTTTTTTTTATAATTTTACTTTTTTATGGCTGCAGCACCTCATCACCGTAGGGGGTCTCCCATCCAAGCACTAACCAGGCCCGACCATGCTTAGCTTCCGAGATCAGGTGGGATCGGGCTTGTTCAGGGTGGCATGGCTGTAGACCCATATATTGGATTTTTATGAAATTCAAGGAAATAGCAGAAAATGGATGTGGGTTCCTTCCTCTCTGGAAAAAGTCGTTGGAGAACGGGCCATCGGAAGCGTGGGTGCATGACAGAGCAGCCGCATGCGGAGTGTGAGGGGCAGATGCTCCTCTCAGTGTATGATTTCGGTTTCCTAGGTTTCACCTTTCGTACTTTCTCAAAATTTTGACCTGAGCCCATCCTTTTTACCCACCCCATCGTGATTCCCTGGGGTGATTTCGTCTCCTTTTCCAGCTCCAAGCACCAGGAACCCATCCCCGGCATGGCTTCCCTTCGAGGTGCAGTAAAATGCTCCTGTGGCTGGATGCTTTTTCCTACAAACCCCTTCGGAAGCCTCCACTGGTCCATCTGCTGTGAAGTACAGGTGGTGAGACTGGAAAGAACGGTCCTTAAGGTCACCGAGCAGGACAACACCTTCTCCTATCCCTCTCGTTGGGAATCCCCATGCTGATAATAAAATTTTTGTTGTCCTTGTTGTTACAGAAATGAAGTGCCAAGGATGCATTATGGAGGAATATAGCCCCTCACCTCTCTCTCTGCTGTTGTCATTCCATTTGGATATCAGACTGTGAGAACCAAGATACACACATACATACGTACACACACACATACATACATACGTGTGTACGTACATACACACAAGGCTGGTCATCTCAAATGCCTCTTGGGGAAGATGGGGCCTCACAGGGTCAGGGAGAGTCACTCGGTGGAGGTGATGCTCTGTGTCCAGTCTCCCACTTCAGACGTCCTGGGGCTGAGCTTCCCAAAAGCTCATGCTTTCTCCTAACCCCATCTTCAGCTTCACCTGGATCTTCAGACACTGGGTGAGGCAGGATACTCTAATTTGTCTCCTCCAGGGTCACAGAGAATCATGACCCCCTATGGACTCGTGCTCCTACACAGTAAACCCTTTCTGCATGGTCCCAGATTCCCTTCTGAGGAACCCCAGTCCAGAGAACAATCTAGAGAATTCCAGATCGTGCAGGCTGACAGGTGTGGGTGGGGTGGGCGGGGTGGGGCTCAGAGAGCACACGGCCTTCCTTTCTGACCCCTTATTTTACAGGAGAGGAATTCCCAAGGAGATGGATGGATGAAATGAGGTAAGCACTGAACCGCCGTGAGGACTTGGACGAGAAATCATGTCACTTTCCAGCACATCGAAATCTGCTCTTAAAGGTGCCGAGGACAGACTGAGAAGAAAGAACAGAAAATGTGGGTGCAGGAGAGCAGTGCTCAGACCTGTGGATGGCCGCCACGGGGAAGAGCACTTACACTTGTTCTATCTGGCAGAAGAGGAAGTCCTGGGACCAGCAGGCAGGAGGTCCTGGGGAGACAGGTGTGGGGACTCAACGTAAGGAATCAGTCCCCGACACTCAGAACTGTCAAAATCTGAAAACCATTGCACCAGCGCGAGCTGTGAGCATCAAATGATTGTTGTTATAGCGATGGAAGCCACAAGCTCATTCTCATTTGTGAAGAGCTTTAAAAACCACCAATCCCTTCGCGTGATGGGACATGTGCCTTGACCCTGACACCATCCCTGCGGGGCAGGCATGAACGTTCACCCGCCTTTGACACATGGGGAAACTGAGGCTCGCAGGACTGATAATAAGCAAAGCTCAAAGTCAGGCTGGACCTCCTTGGTCGAGCTCCAAACCTGTCCTTTTCACAAACCATCCGAGTCCGAGGGTGGTGGAGAAGACAGTGGGAAGTGCTGGGGTGATTTGGACAGGACTCCAGCTGGGCATGGGGCTCAGCCAGAGCAAACGAACGTCCCTTCAGAAGGCTGAGGTCCTGGTGCTTCTTAGGGACACAGATGGTCCATGAATGCAGGCCTAGCTCGCAGGCAAGGCGGGTGACGTCCCCACCACGACCTTTTCTGTGTTACACCGACCGACTGCATGCCTAGTTCCTTCTGCTAGAAATGTTCTCTTCTAC
Organism: Cynopterus sphinx; assembly: GCA_030015415.1. NCBI lineage: Eukaryota > Metazoa > Chordata > Mammalia > Chiroptera > Pteropodidae > Cynopterus > Cynopterus sphinx. The sequence goes on from CM057384.1 coordinate 140,801,002, forward strand.
TTCTATGATTCTTAGTAAAATTAATTGAATTGTTAGACAAACACATTGAGATAAAGATCCTGAACTCACATCAACTAGTTTCTTCTCAATCCTTTATTCCCAGGGGCCTCCAAATGCCCCACACCTTGTAATTCTTAAGCTGATCTGCAATTTGTATTTTCTTTCCTGTATCCTTGACTAGACGATGAAGGCTTTGCGGACAGGATTTGGGTCTAATGTATCCTAAACATATCTGTATCGGGAACATTAATCTACTAAGTAGATTTTGAATGAATGAATGAATGAATGAATGAATAAAATAAGTAGACGATAGGTAGACAGATAGATATAGATAGATAGATGATAGATAGATAGATAGATAGATAGATAGAGATAGATAGAGATAGATAGATAGACCAAGCTTGTTAGAAACTGTAGGCCTTAAGATATCCCAATTTTGTCTCCCCCACATGCCCACAAGACCTTGGCTCCTGGACCAAGAGAGGTGACCCCACCTGGCGGCGCAGCCAGCTCAGATCCGAGAAGGTCCCCTCGACTGCCAATCCCGACTCGCCTGGTGGTGCCAGCAACAAAACCACAGCCTCTTCAGCAGAGCAGACTCCATATGCTAGCCCCTCGGCTGCTAACTCGCCAGCCAGCCTAACTCGGAAACACTTCTAAAGTGTTATACCATGCTGCCGTCATGTTTGTACAAAACAAAGGCTGAGTTCCTGGAAGCCATTTCGACCACTCAGCGTCCTAGCGAACGGGGCGCCCCGCTGGTCCCATAGGTGACGCCGTGTGAGAGGCTGTATGGATGCCTCGCAGTCAAGGCTGCGCCAGGAAACATCTGCCTTGGAAGAGGGGACGGGGTGGCAAGGGGCTGTGGGTGACGCGGGACTGGGGACAGGGCCAAGGGATGGGGCTGGAGACAGTCTAAAGCGGAGACGTTGCAAGCGGGTCCCAGTCCTGCCGATCTGATAGGTGAAAACTGATATCTCATTAGAGTCGCAACTTGCATTTCTGCATCACGAGTGAAGTCTGCACGTTTCCGCCTGCCTACAAGCCGCTTGTGTTCCCTTCTCTATAGACTACCTGTCTCATCCTCTGTCTATTTTCCCTCTAAACTCACTATAATTCCTTAAGTGACTAAGTTCCAAAGAAACTGATCAAGACTCTTCGTCCCATTTTTCAGCCCAGGAAACAGTCCGGGACATTTGATTATAAACGTGTGCAAACGTGGGACGACTCACACCTCGTCGCTGTGGATCGAGCCGGCACGAGAGGGCTCATGGGTTGTTGTCTCGTCTCCACCCCAGATCTGGGCAGGGACGTGATCAGGCCACAGCCTCTCTGGACCCCGACCGGAGTCTCCTGGTGGCTGTGATACGCCAGGGAAAAGGTGAGTGTGAAGGCCCCTTGCACACTCGGAAGCTCAGCGTGTGATGCTGAGCTGAGGCGTAGCCGTCGTGAGTCGTGCGGCACGGAGCACGTGTCCCTTCTTTTCACTTCCGCTGGACTCATCTGCTGTTTCCCAGATTTCAACAACGGCAAGACGAAAACCTTTAAACAAGGGACACAGGCTACTGAGGCCACTGCCACGGCGGGGAGGCCCACCTCTCAGACCTGGGGGGTTAGGGGCGGGATGGTGACCCAGCCCTTTGACTCTCTCCTAATCCTACTCAAGCCCTGGCCTCATCCCTAAGGTTGACCCCGCAGAATCTGAGCCTCCCAAGGACACCGTTCAAAGCTCCCCAACTGACAGCCTCGGAGGGCCCGTGTTCCCCGAATACCCACTTCTCGGTGGGCACAGGTGGTTCTGAGCAGAGCCAGCAGCGGTGGCCTTGAGTCTCCATCTCCATCCCCGTGTTCCCCGTGCCGGGGACTTATGAATTATTAACAAGCCCCCTGTTTGGAATGCCGGGGCTCTCGCTTCCTCCAAATTAAATTACGGAGGAATCGATTTGATTATAAACATACTTAGTGAATGTTTTCATTGTTGCTTTCTGTAGCTTCCTTCGTACTGAAGTGTGACAATGTCACAAAGTCAACCGCAGACATCTCCAGCCCGCCGCCGTGGAGAACCAGTTAAGGCAAACGCTGGGCAAATTAAGTAATCCGCATTGAAAACCGCTTTAGGACAATAGCGAATGTAATTTGTCATCTCTCAGAAAAAAAAATGGGGGGACACTTCTTTCAGCAGGTCGGCGTTTCTGGAAGGAGAGCTGAAGTCCAGGTACAAGTCGGGGTCCACGCGTCCCCTTGTTCTTCTCCTGTGACCTTGGCTTGAGCGAGATCCCTCTGGGGCCTTCTCTTGTCTGCGAAGTGGAGTCATCAGTCGGTCCCAGCGACTCCAGAAAGCCTCCAAGAAAAGCCGTTTTATCAAGTGTAAATGGTTTCCAGATGTAAATGTTAATTACGGTTTTTACCCAGAGTCAACGGCACCGGCGCTGGAAAGACGCAGTCGACCACACGTTTGGTCGACAGAGCTGGCCCGGGTGAGGCGATGTGGCGGCTAGGACTCGGGTTAGGGCTTTGTAGGTCCTGTGGGTGCCCATCGCATGGCCCTGTCTCCTCGGACCTGCAGTGCCACGAGGAGCAGACCCTCAGAACGATGGCTGGGGTCAGCCCGGGAAGTCCAGGGCTGTAGGCACGAACCAGGCTTTCTGAGCGGAGGTGAAGGTGATGTGTTAATTAGGGGTCTCAGGGCGGAGGCCCACTGCAGGTTCGATAAAGAAGGGAAGGTGGAACTGCTAGAGGGATCGGGAAGACGGGAAAGATGCTCTGGGTCCGGGAAGGGGGACCAGCGTGTGCACCTCGGGCCCTGAGGTCCGAGAGGGCTGAGTGCAAGGCCAGCGCACCTGCACCATTTAAGAGAGCCGAGAGGGCAAAGGTGACCGGGAGCTGCTGACTGCAACGACCTTCGATGATGTCACCTGTAAGCTGCAGTTTTCTTCTGTCGCCGATGGGAACCCTTGGGGTGTTCATCACAACCCCGTCTTTTGGAAAGAGAACTCGCTGACGACTAAAAGTGAGGTGGAGGGAGAATGGCTTTGGGAGCCGAGGTTCTCGAGTTTAGCTCCAGCCCTGTGCCCCGGCTGGAGAGCTTCACCGCCCTGCACCCCACATTCCCCATCTGCGCACCCCTCCTCTGATTCACGAGCACCAGGTAAGGTGCTCGCCCCGTGCCTCCCGCAGAAAGAGACAGCCATCAGCTCTCGTCTTGCCTTCCCTGTGGAAATGCTGAGCTTGCCTTCCCCACTCAGGATGGAGAAAAGAACCTAAGAACGGACGGGAACAGGGTGATCCTGTGTGACCACGCGCCAGCCACGCTCACCCTCTCAGCCTCAGTTTCCCCAGGCATAAAGGGAGAGGTTCGAGCAGACCCATTCGCAGGGCCTGTCTGGCTTCCGCTGCCCCGCACGTTAGCACAGGGACATGTGGGAGGCAGAGTTGGTTTAATGGGCCCAGCGTCCAGGGGCCCTCCTAAGACCGTAGCATGACAAATGGCGTTTCATTCAGGCTACAAAGGCACCAGATGCAGGCTTTAATGAAAAGAAAACGGCGTCCCCGTATCATTCCAAATTAAGGCCATCTCTCTGCGCAGCTTGCGGTGCTGAAGTCATCGTTTGAAACTCAGCAGCTCTTATGGTGAACACATGCTGCTTCACTCATTTTTTTTTCCTTCAGCAAACATTTACTGAGCACCTACTAGTGCCAAGAGCCATCCTAATGCCTGGGGAAGCCAAGACGACAGAGGTCGTCCTTTATCGCACGTCAGCCGTCCTCCCCGGCATCCTCAGAACCCCCGAAGGACACTGGTTGCGTTTACCAGCCTCTGCTGGTACGGCTCCAGTATGGTAACTGGTGGACCGTGAGGCGGTCGGCGGCGTCCGCCCTGGTGGTGGGAGTGGAGTTGGTGCTGGGGGTGGTGCTGGTCCGTGGGGGGCGGTGTCATTGCTGTGGCTGCTGGTTGGGGTGGTGGCAGTGGTTGGTTCTGGTACTAGAACTACTGATGGAGATGCCAGTCGTGGTGGCCAGGGTTTAAAGTTTAACTGGGGGAATTAATTTGTTGTTACTGTCGTCAGTGCCACTGCTTTCTAAATAATCGTGTGGCTTTTTTTTTCTTTCCTATAAAGGAATACGTATTTCTTAGAAAATCGAATAAAAGACTAGCCAGGAGAAGGTGAAAATCACCCACAATTCCACTGCCAAGGTTTTGCTAGTGCGGTTAGAACGCAACACCGTCAGGAGGCCTTGGATACACAGGCTTCTAGACGTGCGCGAGCCTTTTATAGAGAATTTACCGTTTTATAACCTGTCTCTTTTTTTTTCTTTTTTCATTCCATCAGAAGCATCACTTCATTTCCAAAAAGCACAAATAACAGTCACAGGCATCATTCCTTTTTAGTAAATAATTTCTATGCCTGTTCCTAAAGCTGTCGTGTCATCCCGTTGTCGGCCACCATGATTCCTCACCCTGCCAGGTCTTGAGCATCCGCTCTCTAGACGAGAGCAAGGGCCGTGGACTTGAGGAGCGTGGGACAGAGTTTCAAGGTCGGACTCCACTCGGAGGTGGGTGCCGTTGAAAGAGGTTCCTTTATCCCTCACAGAGGCTCGCTTTCCTCTCCTGGGGAGTGAGGGTGAGAAAGGCTCCCTCTAAGGCCATCTTGAGGCTTAAATGTCATGCGACATGCAGAGTGTCCCGGCCAGTGACGCGGACCCAGCAGGTACTCGGGTAGCCCTGTGCGCTCATTCCCGCCCCACCTGGGGTGACTTTTTCTTCCGCTTAGAAACCTGGGCGACTTCATGGAATGGGTTCTTCCAGATCAGGAATGGAAATGCTGAGTGGCCCAGGAAGGCCAGTCCTTCCACGGTTCCTTTCTTGCTCCCTTTCTCTGCCTCTGTCTCTCCCTCTGTCCCTGTCCCTCTATGTCGTCTGTCAAAGTTGTGCCCCGCATAGCCGTGGGGACCAGAGTACCACTTCCCTCTGCCACCAGTGATGTGGAAGCAGCGAGGAGAGGGGAGGGTGGCCTAACCCTGGGGTCAGAGGAAAAGGGGAGATGCGTCTCTGCCTTACCTGGTGTGACGCGTTGAGACTCAGGATGCAGTTTTGTCTTTTCCCCCAGGGAACCATATTGTGAGTGACAGCCACGCTCCCAGGCTAGCCCTTCAAAGCTGTTCCCATCCACGAAGTCCCTGGCGTGTAAAGTAAACAAGAATGTTTAGTTGAGTCGAACACGCGCCAAAGCCAGGTTGATTACAAAACAGAAACAAAACAGAGCACTTTCCCCCTGACAGGTGACTGCGGTGCGGCGGACTTCGCATCCCTACAGAAAAACGTCCAAGGTGAGAGGACAGCTGAACAGAGGGGAGGCTGTATGGAGGGGCAGCTTCCAAGATGCAATTGTGTCCGGTAAATATTTTAAGTGATGAGGGGATGGTCCAGGCGGGTTTAGGGAGGAAGGGATTTCAGGTAAGGACCAAGGCAACACGATGGCAGACGTGAAAGGTGCTGAGAACGAAAACGGGGGGCTCTGGGGGATGCGACAGCAGAGATGAGGGGGACCGTGAGGCAAGCCCGTGGAGGTTCTGGGTCTGGGCAGCTTCTCTGAGCATTTCCTTCTGGAAGCGTGCCTCCTCAGACGGTCTGCAGACCGTTTGCACCTACGAGAGCAGATCCCAGCCACCCGGCCTCCCATGTGGGTGCCCGTGTGCAGGTCTGAGGACGCCGCGTTTTCACGCTGTCACCGTTCTCGCCCACCCTAAAACGATGGACCCGCCTTCTGGACGACGGTGAGTTTCCGATGGCCGTTAGGCAACGGCCTCACAGAGTAGGTGACGATTTCCAGTCATTCAGTTCAAACTCATTTACGCCGCAGCACGATCTTTCGAGAATCTTCCGGACTACACACGGAGCAAGGCTTTGGGGGTAAGGCTTGCATTTAAACACGTTTTATTATCATATCACCCTACTAAGGTGGGCATTCTAACTCCCATCTTACAAATGCAGCAGCCTGGGTCAAGGTTACAGAGTCGGGTCAAGGCTAAACGTCTGTGAGGACACAAATCTGAGTGCATGGCCTGGGTGTCCAAGCAAAGCCATTGTGTGAACGGAGGACCCTGAGGTGAGTCGACTTGCACAGGTCACCCAGTAACTCACTGGTGGACGCAGGGCCAGACGTCCCTCCTGCTGCTCCCTGCCCTCTGCTCCCCACTTTCCGTGGCTGCGCCTCTTCAGCGTCCACCTGAACCTCCTTCGAGAAGGGGGGGGACATCCCTCCTTCCGCCACTGCTTTCTGGCTTGGTGGCCGCACCCCTGGTGACAACAGCACCTAATCACTGTCGGCTCCTCGCCCCAGACAGCGGCGGGGGGTGCGGGGGACAACCGCGGATTACAGGGTCCCTGTCATTCTCGCCTTTGATGGGCGTCTAGGGTTTCAGGATGAGAGAGGCCTCTTCGAGCAGATCTGTATACACGAACGTGGTTAACTGTAAACCCCACGCATGCTCGTAAAATGTGCTGCTGGGACATGTGTGGGTTGGCACTTGGAGCTCCGCAGGCAAAACCAAGAAACAGTTTAATTCAATTACCAGGAGAGAAAGTTACGCACACGCGCAGAAATGCAGTTTCCTTCCCCAGGCGTCCCCGTACAGAAGAAAAGCATCACGATCCTGTGGCTTCGTCAGACCCACGAGAGACTTCTCAACCAGCACCGTTCGATTTCTGCCCCCCCTCCCCCAGGATGAGAAGCCACCTTCGAAACCAAGAGGTAAATAACGCAAGTTTTCAGTTTGGTCGAATGTGCCTATTCGGCTCCAACAACGGCCCAGACCGTCCGGAAAACACGGTACATTTTCATGAACCCGACAGTTGACCAAATACAGCAAATCCCGTAAAAACGCTTTTCCGGAGGGGGGCAAATGGACAGGCATGAAGTGGGGAGTAGCGTGTGTGTGACCACCCGACCACGTCTCGAGGAGATAAAGGTCACACGAGGGAAAAGATGGCAAGCGTCGTAGTTAACGGTGGACGCCTACGCGAGAAGGACAAGGAAACTTCCACACGTGGGTGAGGAGGGCGTCAAAGGGACGCTGCTAATGTGCCCCTTCTGCATGCCTGCGACGGTCCCCACTACCCCGTTGGCTCCAAAGGCCAGTCACGACGGTTGGAAGTGAGAGTGGGGACCAGGCCGGGGTGCCTTCTCCACACTGGTTAAGTCATTTGAAATCCCAGAGTGTCCTTGGCTGATTACATAAAGGGGCTTAAAATAACCCGGTTTCTGGAGGCAGGCGTCCCCAGGTGCTCTTTATCCCTTTACCTCCCAAATCAGATCGTCTGCCATTTACTGAAAACGCCTTCGTGTAGACGGTGGGACACATCCGAGAGGGGCCTCCTTTATTCTCATCCAGGGGCGGTGAGGGCTCACAGGGGTCACGTGTGGTCACGGACGTTGGTCTGCAGCGTATGCTCGTCCACCTAGGGAAGTCACAGATCGGTATTCATCACAAGGGGAGGGGTTCCAAAATACGGCTTCTAGAAAGACCGTCCAGGCACCGATGCGCAGGCACACGCTAGGCCTACGGGCTTGGCATGGGCTCACCCTGGCTGCCGTCCTGCAGACTTCTAGGCTTAGAGATCGCTCGGTCCTGATCCCCCGGCCACCAGGGAACCTGCCACCAAGCGGCCTGGACTTGGCCGATGCCGTCGCCAGAACATACGGCGCCTCCCGCATGCTGCCTCGCCGACCTCTCAGACGCCACGGTCACGCGTGCTCCTGGCCTCCATGCTCACGCACGTGTGCTAGGTGCAGGGTGAGCCTGAGACGCACTTCTGCTCCTGCACCGCCCCTGTCATCCCGCCCTAGGGGGAAAGAAGCAGGTCCCTCTCCCCGGATCATCAGACGCAGCTGGTGTTTATCCAAAGGGACCGTGAACGGCTGAGCAGCTAAAAGGTCTCGGCACCATGTGCGACGACTCGTGCCATGCTACCCGCGGCCACCAAGTCCAGCCTCCGAAACCCATCTCCAGCCCACCGTCCCCTGCTCGATAAAGACCAGATGAAGCTCACGACCTCTTGGTTTGACGTTTATTTGGGGGCGTCCTGGGATGTGGCAGGACTCGGTGGTTCTCAGCTGCGGGGGCATTCTGCGGTGTCTCTGGCCAGTTCCGGTTGTCACCACTCCGGAGGTTGGGGTGCTACTGGCATCCAGTGGGTGGAGGCCAAGGATGCTGTTCCACACCCAAAGCTGAAAACATCCACCCCGCATGCTCATACAGCCAACCGTGAGAAGCCCAGGTCTAAATGGACGACTATTTTGGTCGAAAAGCTTGAAAACGATTTTATCAAACAAACAAAAATTTAGAATTCATGCGAAAATGGACTCGACGTGATTTGTTTCCTTTCTCTGTATGCTCCGCCTTCTCTACTATAGAGCATATATACACACTATAATTATATAGAACATAGAACATTAAAAAGTGTTTTCTACAGACTTGGGGATATTATTGCAATTCCTAATGCAGTTCTATGTCATAATTATAGAAATAATAAGAAAAGCCACCATGCTATGTAGTGATGATATATCCGGTTAAACGGAAACGAAGGCGTGGAGAGCAGAATGGTGTCCTACGGTCGGAAGGCTGATGTGCGCCCCGGATTTCCAACAACCTGCAGGAAGACACCTGGGCCACGGGCCAGTTCCTGGACCCCAGCCCTGACCTGCCGAATGGAATCCCTGGAGCTGGAAGCCAGGCTTCTGCAGAGATTCTCTAGTAGTTTCCATTTGCCCTCGCCCCAGCCCCTCAGAAAGAAAACACTTTCACGTCTGTAACCGCAGGTGACGCCAGACTCAGCTGTGAGCAGGGAAGATGCAGTGGTGAGAAGTGCAGACCGCGGAGCCGAGGGTGCGTCCCCTGTCACCAAGGCCAGGCAGCGCGTCCCTCGTGTTCCCACCAGGCCCTGCCCCTGTGCCAGGCCTTCTCCTTGGCCGCAGAGCATCCCATCCGAAGGGCAGCGAGGGCTGGTTCTGTCCCTCACCCCAGTACGGCCACCGTCCCCTGAGAATGGGGAACAGGGTTGACCCCAGTAAGTATTTATCCTCAAAAGTCAGTCGTATCAGGTTTGAGAGGAAGGATGGGTCCAGCAGTCAACTCTCTCACTCCTGACTGGAGTGCAGAAAACCGAATCAATTACTCATAAACATTGGTGATGAGATTAATTTAATTTTTTTTCCTCTTAAACAAAGAGGGTAAATTAAAAGAATCAGCTCGCTCCTTCCCACACTGTAGTGACAAGATTAAAAATTAAATTTATACATATTTCATTTCTACATAATAAAGCCTTTTCGCAAAAAAAAGGAGGGGAAAAAAAAAACATACCACGGTTCCTCTAATTAAATCAAAGAAAATTGCCTGCAGCGATATCACGGTATGACTAGGAAGGCGCTGCCAAACCCGGCCCTCGGAAGCGCTCAACACCACGCCGGCTCGGAAACCCAAACCAGCTTTTGGGGTGTGTGTGTGCGCGGGGGTGAACTTGGGGGCCGCTTCAGGAACACGTGGAGCATCCTTTTGCATCGACACACAAGAGGGGGAGGAGGACTGGTCCACAGGAGTCCCTGACCCCTTGCCGACAGCAACGAGATCGAATTGGGGTTAAAACAAGACAAAAACTCGGCCGGCAGCTTGGGAGAAAACGACAGATCAAGTGTGTTCTCCCTGCTTTTCATCTCCCCAATCCTGAAACCATTAAAACTCAGGGACTTTAGATACAATCCCGAAGCAGGACGGTCTCTCCGAGTCTGCAAAGATGGCCTTCGATCCCCTTGCTCGTGTGGATGCGGCAGGTGCGCGACCCCAGCTCCGCCGAGTCTACGACCTCCAGCCAGAGCCAGAAACGTCTCGCGACCCCTCGTGCACTGAGCCCGAGATCTGTTCAAAACTAATTCCGGGGTCCCTGATGGAGACCTCGCAGGCCGGTGGAGGTGCCCATGGACCCAACAGGGACAAAGGAGCCTGCTCTGTGGCCCTCGCCTGCCTGCGCACGACACAGTCCTTGAGAAGTTCCTAATTTGGTTTCCGATGACATCGGGCAGGGCTGAGGTCTCGTTCTTGGAAATCGGGCCTTGGAACCGAGAGAGGCTCACACAGGCTGGCGTGGGTCCTGGTGGGGTGCATTTGTCACACCTGGGCCCAGGTGGGGTGCATCCCTCACGCTTTCTCCGGGGTCGAAGCAACGTTCTGTGACAGGTGCAGAGCACGTGAGCCCTGAACAGACGTGTCTTTCGGCAGCAGCTTGGCGAGCAGTGTCACGGCCCGGGGTGGTCTGTGTAGGTCCCCATGTCCCTGGTTTTCTCTGTGTCCCCGGGGGCAGGCAGGGCCAGAGTCAGAGGACTGGGTTTACTCAGTGGAGGAACCAGCCACCACTGGGCTTGGCAGCGTGGCTAAGTGTGTTCCCCAAGCACCTTGTCACCGATCCAGGCTCATCCTGGGGATGCGCAAAACGTCCACCACCATTTACCCGAGGCCTCTGAAAGCCAGGCGTTCGCTTGTACGTTTGGCACCGACTAATGTCGCCCAACCGGGAAAATGCGGTTATTCGTGATCTTCCTCTAAATCCGCACAGGCTCGGGTGCAGAAACTTCAGCGAGCTTCGCACAGGGTGCCCGCCCAGACCCCCGGAGGGTGGTCCATCACGTACCGCATATGCCCACGTCACCTGTAACGGTTGTCACTGTCTACGTAACGAAGCAGCCTGCAACCTAGAGGCTGAAACGGTGCACCTGTGAGCCTCCAGGGTCCCTGGGCCAAGGTCTGAGCGGGGCTCTTAAGGTCCTGCGGTCGAGGTGTCAACCCAGGCTTTCTCACGCGGCAGCAATAAAGTTGTCAGTGGGGCCACGGTCGTTTCTAGGTTTGCCCAGGACAGGATCCTCTTCCAGATGACAATGTATTTGGTCCCAGGATTCAGTTCTTCTCGGGCTGCCAGGGGTGAGTAAACTCTTGAACTTGAGTCCTCCCATGCTCACCTTTTCCTCTTCCCATGTGACACACTCCTAAGTCCATCCTCAGAGCAGTTAAAGCTAGCCTAGTGGAAAACGACGTTCTCTGGGGTCCCCGTAAACCTCGGCTTCACTCTCGAGTCCATCACCCGGCAGCGATGTGACTCAGGACCCTTAAAGCTTCCGTCCCCTCATTTATAGAATAAAGATGCTGCGACTCGGCTAATGGTGCTGCCAAGAGGGGGATCCGAGCACAAGTACAGAAAGGGGCACAGCGCGTACCTGCGCCCAGCAGGTGCCCAGTGAGAGGAGGCTCTGTCACCTGTGCGGGGTCCCTAATCTTTTGTTCCCTTCTGCTCCCTGCAGCAGTCCTTAGATAGACAAGGGGGACGTGGTCACCTCATTTGACGCGTGGGGAGAACTGGAGGCTCAGAGGATGTAAAGTGAACTGTCACGTCTCACCTACTCGTGACAGCTACTCCCTGTCGTCATTTTATGATTCTGGTCACGAGTTTGTTTATTGTCTCCAGGACTAAAAAGTGGGCTCCGTGAGAGAAGGGTCCTCATTGTTTTTTTATTGCTCCGCCCCCAGCACCCCATTCCTTCCTTCCCTGCACAGGGTGACTGCTTGGCAAACGTTCATTTGACGAATCACGTTGTTTGTCCAGCTGAGATTCGTACCTTCTGGGAAGCTTCTCTAAGAAAACACAAGACTTTTTACACAGAGGGAGGTCCGTAGGTTTTGAAATATAATGGAAACCGCAGCTATGCATCTGGAGTGTGTGTCCACAGCCTGCAGAAATAGCTCAGAGCTGTAGGGTGTAGGGGGCCAACAGGCTGGGCCTTGGAGGACCAACCATGGAGAAAGCCCTAAAGGATTCTCTTGGCAACAAAGAGAAAAATAAATCAATCAGCAAAGGTGCAGGCACACTGATGTGAGCAGGCCATCAATGACAGTTTATTCCTGGAAGAGTTGGAAGTGAGGCCTGGTGAAGTTGCCCTCAGCCCCATGAGTGAGGTTATGGGCATCCACTGGGATTACCACCGTACACTGCCTGTCACCTCCCTTGTGCAAAGTTACACTGGAAATTCTTTACATTCCTTAAATTCTTTAAATTCTTTAAACTCTGAGATCAGGACCAGGAGCACCTATTTTGGTAAAGCTCTGTAGGTGAGTCTGAGGTCTCCTATGGGACCATAAAGAAGGTCAGTGTCATACTTCAGCTACATCCAGGAGGATGGGCATGGGATATTGAGGCCCCAGCTACCTGAGCAGAGGTGTCTCAGGTGCATGGACCCAGACGCCGTAGCAGTGGATGCCTGATGCAATGCTCATCTGATGGGGAGCTGGAGGCCCACGTTCAGTTCAGAAGCGAGGAGATGAGGAGCCAGGACATCAGGATAGTTGGTCTTACTGCTTTTTTTGAGATGAAAGGGCTTGGTGATTTGGGATCATGTTCTGCCCCTATTGGGCCTCCTCCATTGCCCACGCATATACTGAGCAGACGGACTAAGGGTTGCTAAGGGCTCCCTCAACTCGGAAAAGTCTGAGCTGCTAAGGTTCATTCTTAGGAAAGACGTCAGCGCTAGGTTTGATCTGAGCTGCCAATTAAGTGTCATGTCACACACACATCTCAGGTCGTCGTGTTGACCCAGACGGCGGAAAATATCAGCTTTGTCTATGATAAAAGTCTAACCGTTCATTGTCAGTCTCCTCACTCCCCTGGGTCTTAGTCTTTCATACCCCTGTGAGCTTGAAATTTCCCTCTGTCGTTCCTTAAAAACTGCATGTATGCTTTAGGGAGATTTTTCTCCCTCTCATTCTTTTATCTAAACTGCTTATAAGCAAATGTTGACTTTTATAATTCAATTTCTTTCATTTTCCTCTTCTTTATTCCTTCCTATTATTCTGATAGAAACTCAAGTGTCTCACTCTATGACAGTCTGTGAGCTGTTCAAGCTGAAAAACTTGAGTTATTCCTAACCAAACGCCAAAACGACTTTTTCGGAAAATTCTGTTGCCCTTACATTAAAAAACATATCCAAAATCTAAGCTCTTCCCACCAATTCCAACACTATCACTCTCACTAATAGTGCTCGAATATATCTACTGTCCCTTTTTGTCCCTGGCCCCCACAGTTTACCCACCACACGGGTGCTAGGGGAATATTTTACAAAGTAAACTAGATTAGGCAGCCATAAAAACGTGCCGCTTAAATCTCTTGCTGCAGGGAGCATAACTGATTGATAATCCCAGCTGTTGTCCCTTCCACATCCGCCCCTTCATTCATGCCAAAGCTAAGCTTCTCGAGGACTATTCCCAGACCAAGCAAGGTGGAGGCACTAAGACTAGCCCATTCCTGCCAGAGGTGAGATTCTCCCAGTTGGTAGCTTTGGCCCGAGGACAACCATTGGTATGGCCAAAGCTTTCCTAGAACTTAGACTAGTCAAAAACTCTTCCTAACCATTTTTCCTTGCTTCCCCTATTTTTTCTTTTTTACAGGAATCTCAACTGCTCCAGGCTTCATTTCCATCAATGAATTTCTAAATGAACTCCAATAGGTTAAACCCTAAGAAATTCGTTCTCAGACACATCATAATCAAACTGTGAAAAACTTAAGACTAAGAAAAAATTCCAAATGCAGCCAGAGGAAAAGGATACATTTTTCTAAAAGAACAATTATGTGAATGTTTCCAGTCTCATCAAAGCTGGGGAGGCCAGAAGAAGGTAGGCAATATTTTCAAAGTGCTGAAAGAAATGAGCTGTTAGTTCAGAAATCTACAGTAAGTAAAAATATCCTTCAGGAATGAAGGGGAAATAAAAATAAGATGAAACAAAACTAAGTAAATTTGTCAACAGCTGACCCTCTCTTTAAAAAATTGCTAGAGAATGATCTTCAAAAAGAGGAAAATGATACTAGAAGTAAACTTAAGACACTGGGAATGAAGGAAGAGCCATAAAAACAGTAAAACTATCAGAAAATAGATTATTATCTTTCCTCTTATGATATTATATATATATGATAAATGAATAAAAAAGTATAATACTGTCTGGTGTGGTTCCTCAATGTTTTTAGATATAACGTGCATGAAAATAAGAGAAAGAGAGGGTGTGAAAGGACTTGAATGACAGTAGTGTTTTTACATTAAAAATGGTAAAATATTAATTGGAAAATGAAATGTTAAGCATAAATATTATAATCCCTTGGGCAATCACTATAAAATTATAAAAGAGATACAGTCAAAAACTCAATAGATGGATAAAAATGGAATAAAAACATGATTTAAATAACCCAAAATAAGTCAGAATAGGGAAAACAAGGAAAGTAAAAAGTAACACATGATAAACTATAAAATGGTAAAATTGATTGCAGAACAAACAAACCTAATAATTATGTTAAATGTAAATGAATTAAACAGGATAATTAAAAGACAGAGACTATCAAATTAGATAGGAAAGATAAGTATATGCGTATCTTTAGATAAGAAAGATAATTATATCCTGTCTATAAGCAGCTCCCTTTAAATATGATGTAAGTATGCTAAAAGTTAAAAAATATAAAAATTGTGTAATAAAAATTCTAATCAAAAGAAAGATGGAATGGCTATGCAATAGAAGACAAAGTAGACTTAAATCAAGAAAAATTATCAGGTATAAAGAAGGATATAATAATGATAAAAGAATCAGTTTAACAGAAGATAAAACAAACCCAAATTGCACATATTTAATAAAAATGCTCCAAAATATATAAAACTAAAACTGGTAGAGCTAATAAAAGAGAATACAGAAAAAATAGTAAAAATAAATGAAACCATAAGCTAGTTCTTTGATAATAATCAATGACATTGACAAATCTCTAGCCAGGCAAACAAAAGAGAGAAAAGACACAAATTACTAATAACACAAATTTAAAATAAAAGAAATATTATTACAGACTCCACAGATAATTTTTTATTGAAATATAAATGACATAAACTTTGCTTTAGTTTTAGGTGTATGACATGATTTGAGATAAATATGTTGTTTCTTTCAAGTTGTGAACAAAACAACAATGCTCAATGTCTTTGTTTTTATTCAACATCGCCCTATAAATCTTAACCAATAAACCAAGGGGAAAGAAATGGAAGAAAAAAATACATTAATTTATTGCTCATCATTGTCAATGTACCAAACCCTAAAGTACCTCCAAATTATTAAAACTAAGGTTTAGTTAAATGGTGTATATGAAATCACTATATTTTAATTGAAATTTCCTATTCAAGCAAAAAATTAAAGTTATCATTAATTTTCAATAGTAATAAAAGCATATGGTTCATATAAATAGTTCTGTTAAAGGGGGTGCAACCCCCATATTAACATAATAAAATTTTATTGCTTTTTAAAAGATTTTAATAAGTGAGTAGATATATAATTTCTAGCAACATGGAGTCTCAATATTTTAAGATGTCAAATGTTCTCAAGCTACTCTATAGATTCAGTGTAGTTCCAACCTAATTCTCAGTCTATTGTTTTAGAATTTGGCAAGCTGATGCCAAAATTTACACAGAAATACAAAGCCTACGAATATCTGGGACGTGCCTGAGAAAGAATCAGTCAGATGGGACAGCTTACTCTACCCTACTCCTACTGGAACAACAAAGTTATAGTAACAAAGACCATGTGCTATTGGAGTAAGATAAGTAAGATTTTGGGTGAAATAGAAGAAAAAGCCCATATAGGGATCCATATGTTGAAGCCTGGAATTTGATAGAGATCAAATTGTGGATAACTGAGGAAAAATGACCAACACATGACTGGACTTGATTATCTGGTTGTTCATATGGGTAAAAATGAAATTCATTTCTACTTTCCATGAATTCCTCATGTATTAAAGACCAAAATATGAGAGATAACATTAAAAATGTGAGAATATTTTTATAATGTGCAGGCAGGAAAGGTTTTTCTTACATAGCCTTCCCCCGTTCTCCAATAAGAAAGATATATTGACATAAAGGATGTGATTGCAATTTAATTACATGAAAAATCAACAATTTCTATTCATCCAAAGGCATCATACAGATTATGAAAAGACAATCTACAAACTGGAAGAAGAGTTGCAACACACAAAGCAAACAGAAGACCCGTATCCAAAATATATTAAAGATTTAATTCAAATCAATAAGAAAATACAAAAGTTCAACAAAAATATGGCTAAAAGCCCTGAACAAGCCCTCTCAAAGGGAGAAAACTCAAAAGAAAGTATGTGATATCTACGTGACACATACTTGTTTTAGAAAAACATATACAGATAAATATATATAAATATATATATATATATACATGTATATATGTATATGTGTGTGTGTGTGTGTATTTAGATGTTCAGTCTAATCAATAATCAGTTAAGCAAAAATTAAGATAGATTACAACCACTAAATGAGTGAACATTAAGATACCCGACAATGCCAAGTGTTGGTGATTATACCTGTATTCTGCTTTTAGAGGTAAAAATTAGTACAAAGCCTTTGAAAGCAATCTGGCGTCATCCTGTAAACCTGAACAATCCCATTTCTGAGTACACTACATTCTTTGCTCAGGCGCACGTGGTCTTGTGCTTGTGACCTAGGCCACGTGTATAGGAACGTTTATGCAAGCACAGTCATGGCAGCAAAAAACTAGACCCTTTCCAATGCTCGTCAACTGGAAAATAAGTCAATACATCCAGGTATGTTCACCTAATGGATTTTTACATGCTAGTAACAATGAATCACTGCTACACACCAACATAGATATATCTCAGAATATAAGGTGGGTGGAAAAGGGACAGGTGTAGGCCATTACCTAGAGAATGATTCTGTTTTTATAAAACCCAAAATAATGAAAAATGCACTGTTTGGGGATAAAATGTGTGTGTGTGTGTGTGTGTGTGTGTGTGTGTGTGTGTGTGTGTGTGTTTAAAAAGAGGGATGATAACCCAAAATTCTCCAGGAAAGGTGTTCACAGGGTAATGGTGAGATGTAATTATGACACTGGTGACATCGAGCCCATGATCGTGCATTTTATTACTGTGCTTCTTAACATGCATCTATTACACGGATTAATTCGTAGGCATACATTAAGTGTTTTGAATCTTATGCGTCTTATATTAAGTAGAGAATTTTATGAGTCAAACAGTATATATTTTTTTTCTTAAATGTATCTATTTAAATTAGTTTCAAGCACACAGTACATCGGTTAGACATCCACATACTCCATAAAACAATCTCCCCAGTTGCTCCCCTGGCCCCCCACCTGGCCATCATATTAATGCTAACTGCATTCCCTCTGCTGTGCTCCCCATCCCCGTGGCCAACTATCAACTATTATTTTTTTTTTTAAGAGTCAAGAGCTGAGGGCCCATGAAGAAGACAAACCGAGTACATCAGTGCTTGGAGACACGGAGCTGCTAGACTGGGAAGCAGCTTGCGGGCAGTTGAGTGTGATGGGAGTGCCCCGGATTGGTGGGGCCAGTGTGATGGGAGTGCCCAGGGCTGGCGGGGCCGAGAGTGGCTAAAGGACAGGACGCTTACCTGCTGTAGAAATGGCAGGAAGGGGCGAGGTGCGTGTTCTCTTTATCCACCACTAATTGAAAACCACGCCAACATCTAGTGGTCTAAGCGGCCAGGGCATTTATTTTGCTCGTGAGTCTGCAATTCTGCAGGGGTCAGCAGAGACAGCTCATGCCTGCCCCGCTCGGTGTCAGCTGGGTCAGCTCCATATCTAGAAGTTTTGCACTCTTTGGAGGCCTGCTCACTCCCACATCTGGATGGGGAGACGCGAGCAGCTGGTGCCTGCAGAAGTTGGGCCTCCCGGGGCAGCTCATTCTCTCCCCCTATTTCTCTACGTGGCCTCTCCAGCATGGTGGCTTCAGGGTAGCCGGCCTTCTTTGACACTGGCCCAGGGCTCCAGAAGTGTATTTCCCGAGAGAGAGAGAGACAGATGGAAGCTGTCCCTCCTTTTCAAACTCATGCAATGTCACTGCACCCTGTTCAAGGCAGCCACGAAACCCTGCCCACTTTCAGGAAAAGGGTAAATATTGTTTTTCACCCGTTGATGGGCAATACAAAGTTTCTGCAAGAACGTGTAGAACTGGAAATACAGTTGTGGCCATTTTAGCAAAACGTGATTTGGCACAGGGGGCTCTGTAGTCCCTCGCGGATTGGATGGAGTTGGGGGTCCAGGTAAACAGGGAACCGAGAATCAAGGCTGGAGGCACGTAGAGAGCTGTTAGGTTGGCACCAGGAGTTAGAGGGCTGCATGGAAATTTAAGATTCAGAGGGCAATGGGGAGACAGTCCCACTGGCAGAGGATGATTTGTGGCAGGATGAGGAGGGTACCAGGAAGGAGAAGCAAGTGATAGCTTCTTTGGGTTTATCATCCCAAAGATCTGGAGGATGCTTTGCCAGCCAAGTGGATGCAAAGGGACAGAGGAGCGGTTGCAGCCATCATGAGGAAAATAATCAAAGACGAGGACAGGCCGTGCAGGTGCGACCTAGGATGTCCGTGAGGAGCTAGCAGTCGTCAAATGGCTGCAAGGAGTCAGAGCGGCGGCTTCATCATGAGACGCCATCACAGGGGAATTCCCAAATGCCAGGCCACCGGCCCTCAAAACTATCTCACCAAGCGACCTGGCACTGCAGGCAGAATGTGATGTCCTGTCAAAGGGGAACTGAATAATTTAGAGTGATGTCGCCCATAAATATTTAATGATATGAAAAAATGTTCATGAGACCATGTTAAGGTAAAAAAAAAGGCAGGTTGCAAAATAGTATAAATGCACAGAAAGAAAGAAAAGATGCTCGCGATATATCAACGGGATTTCTCTCCAGCTTGGGGAAATTGTCACTTAAATTGTTTTAACTTGACTTTTTTATAGATCTGAATTTCCACAGTAAACATTTGTTAATATTTTAATAAATAAAATACAGTTGATTGTAATTAAAAAAAAATATATCCAGTCTTATACTAAATCAAAGCAGGTAGAGCATGTTTTTAATAAGATTTATTCAATCAACCATTTACTATAAAATTGTATTTCTTCTGTTTGGAGGTTTGTTTAACTAATGCTGGTTTTTTTATTTATTTATTTTTTTTTTGGTTTTCTTTTTATCTATTAAAATGCACTGCAGCTCTCAAAATGTGACTCTCCCTGGATTCAAGGATGGCGCCACTGTTGTCACAATAATACTAGGGTGGCATGTCTCTGTGCCGCTGTGTTTCCATGAGTACTGAGGATGCAAAGGGATGGAGATGTAGAAGGATTAAGGATGGTGGCACCCCATTGCCCACTAATACCAATGCCACTTCTCACTTATTTTTTTGTTTAAAAAAAAAAATAACTATACTGTTTGGTTTAGCTAATATGATGTTTTTTTTTCTTTTCTTTTTTTTTCTTTTTTATCAAAATGCTACCTTCGCAGCATGAAATAAGTTTGTTACTTTTAAAGCAAATCAATATGTTTAAATGACTAGCTTCAGTTTCTATCACAGACAATGTTGATATATATATAAACCCCATGAGCAAATGAGCAAAACGTTTGGGAGCTGCTTTGTTACAGAAGGACCCGTTTCAGGTAGAAGGGAAGAAGTTCCCTTATGCTGGACACCTCTGAATGAGGTTGTGAGCTCTGGAGGTGCCATTGCCATCCTGAAGGGCAGATGAAGGACGAAACCAAGTAGCTGGGCAGACCCACGGACAAAGTCTTGCTGGGTCTGTCAACTCTATGGTCCTGGCTTTGGACTTCTCCCTCTGCAAGATCCTAAAAGTGTTCTGATGGTTCAAGCCCCTCAGGTAGGTCGCTCCGCTATTGGAACCACTCTATGGCCCATGCCCTATTTCAGTAGGAGGGACCAGACATCTGTCCAGCTGTGTTTGGCTCTTCTCTGTGCCAAAAAAACCAAACACTCAAAGCCATTTTAAAAGGGAGCTGTCATTCCAGGCCTTGCACGTCTTGCGTCTCAAACCCCTGGATGTCAAAACAGGACACAATGACCTTCGGACGAGGGCCTAAAGCGACCTCGTGTCACGAAGAGCTGCTTGCGAAGATAACATGAAGGCAGCTCTTGTGACTGCCGGACTCATGGCTGCTGGACTGGAAATAAAAACCCTGTTTAGAGTTAGCATCCCTGGGGTATGTTATCCGCACCCATAGCGCTGCCTTCCTCCTGTGGATGTCATTGCCCCGCTTATTCCATACAACCACCAGGGTAAAAGAGCATGTGGCATTCCCATTAAACAGATCACGCAACTGAGGCACAGGATGTGTTTGTTGATTATCCAAGTTCACGCAGATAAAGCCGCCGTCGATCCTAGACGCGTAAGCTTTTGACTTCACAGTCTGTTCTCTCTCATAACCTTCGTCGGGTTTAATATCTCCAGGCTGTATTTCCAGTTGTACCAAATATCAACATCTCAGAGTGCCTTTCGAGCACCACTATAAGCTTTTAAATTTAATAATCAAATACAATTGAGCTCTGTTTGTTTTTAATTTTCAGTTTTACTTCGTAATTACCCTGGCAGTCAGTTTTCCTCGTCGCTCGCGGAGAACTGTTTTCATACTCCATGCGACTTTTTCATTCCGTGTGGTAATTATATCTTGCTATATCTGTATTCCCAGTGGACTGCGGATTCCAGCGCAGGGCTTGACATACAATCGGGGTTTCATATGTATGTGTGGCGGTGATAACTACCTAGAGTATTCACTGTGAGCTAGGTCCTTGATGTGTATCACCGCTAATACGGATGGCAGTTTCTTAAACATGGTTATCATTATCTCCGTTTTAGGTGAGGAAATTATGGGGCAGCAAGGCTGACCCGTGCAAAGACACATGGCATGTGTGAACTAGAATCGAAGCACATTTCCTTCTGGCGACATGAAGGAGGAAAACTTGAAAAGTTATTAAGCTTTGTCTCTTTTAATCCTTAGTGATTAGAAAATAACCCTCTCCTGGAGAATCCATCTTCTTACAAACAGCCCTAATAAGGATAAGATTCTTCTTTAGAGGGATTTGAATTCCCACACATAACCTTATGATGACGAGAGTCCAGATATTTAGGGTCCAGTTACAGCTACAGGTGCCCTGCAGAGACAGAACAGGTCAGGGGTGGGAGGTGTGTGTGTGTGTGACTCGGAGGTCCCAATGGAGCGGGTGGAGGCCGAGAGCATGGTTACCTCGAGAAGGTCTCTAGCTGCTCAGTTATGGGATGCCTATTATTCAGGGCCATTTTATCTCTTTTTATGGTCTCACTGGTCTACGCTGACTCCATAGTACACAACCGATGCCAGGCAAAAGGCTTCCCAAAGGCCCCTTCTAACTCCTGTAACAGCTGTCACTTATGTGGCATCATCCTTTTTTATAAGTGGGGGAAACGAGGCGCAGAATGTTTGCTCCACCGCCAAGTTTACACAGCTAGGGAGCAGGTGGTAGAGCTGACCCCAAGTCGTCTATCTCCAGAGCCTGCGTTTTCCAACACTGAACTTGACCCCGGCACAAGGGAAAACACTCAACCACTACAAGCTTTGACTAGTTTGTGCCAGTAGCCAAGTTGCACATTACGACTCTTCAAAAACCGTTTTATGAAAGACCTAACGAGCAATTTCGATTTTTCTCTTTGGTCTTCAGACTTTCTTTCATCCATTTAATTGATTCAACAATTGATTCAACAGGAAGCGAAGGAATTTTGATATACATTCATTAGAACTTTTTCCCCTCTCTTATTTTTTTCCCCATGCCCAGCTAAAAAGGGTGAAGATGAGAACTCTAAGTAGTCACAGCCTAGTCCACTGTGCATTTGCTTTAATTTGCATGCCGTGAGGTGCGCAGATCTTAGGAGTATAGTTAGCTGAATTCTGACAAATATGTACGCTCATGAAACCCACACTTAAACTGAATTAAATGGTCTCCAAGGAGCTGCCAGCAGGGCCTCCTCACCCTGTATGTGCCTGATGCTTTTCCCATCAAGAGATGAGATCTCTTCCCCTTACGTTTCAATCTGGGCTGGCCTTGTGATTGACAGAATGTGGCAGACATGAGGCTCTGCCAGTTCCAGACTTAGCCGTTAAGGAGCCCACCTCTCTATCTGTCACGTGTGAGAAACCAGTGCAGACAGCTGGTCACCCCGGGACAGCTCATAGAGAACCAGAGACCCACAGAACCACAGAACCAATCCCCGCACAAAGAGCAGAAGCGTATCAGCACTTTCAGCCACGAATTCTCAGGGTGGTTTTTCCTCGGCAAGAAGATAATTGATACACCAAAGAAGACAGAGCATTTCACCACCACAGAGCATTTCTTCGTGATCGTTCACGGTCAGGCTCCATCTACCTTTACAGCTTGGCCGCGCCCGTTCTTAGACTTTAAATGAACCCAAACTTCAAGGGAAGTTTTATGTGAAAGAAATGATGCAACATTTGCTCTTCTGTGCCTGGTTTCTTTCACTGAATATAATGTTTCTGCTATTTAATGCATTTTTTTACTACTAGTTATTTTTTATTCTTCTATAATATTCTATGGATGTACCAAAGTCTGTTTATCCATTTTCTTGATAATAAACTTCTGTATCCTATCTAGTTTTTCTCTATAATCAATAAGCTGCTTTGAAAATTTTAATGCACATATTTTTGTGGACATATGCTAACATTTCTCTTCCTTAAATACCTCGTTCATAGAATAGATAAATGTTTAACATTCAAAATACCTTCTTAAAAGTTTCCCAAAACGGTTGTACTATTTTACTTTCCCCTAAAATACCTGATATCCAGTTGCTACATATTCTCATCACTACTTGGAGTTGTTAACGACTTTAATTTTAGTCATTCTACCAGGTGTGTGGTGGATTTTATTGTAGTTTCTTGGACGACAAATACTTTATTTCCACTCTGAGGTTTGCCTTTTTCCCTTCTTAATGGTGCCTTTTGATGACCATTTGTAATTCATTTAGGTAAAGTCAAATTTGTTGATTTTTTTCTCTTATACTTAGTGCTTTCTGTATTCTAAGAAGTAGGTCATGACATTGTTTTTCGTTTTGTTTTCTTCTAGAGTCTTCAGCATTTTGGATTACATTTAGTTCTATGGTCCATCACAAAAATTTTTTTAGTGGTGTGAGATAACTTCCCTTAATCACTTTTTTTCCACATTACTATCTAGTTGTTCCAACATCATTTGTTGAAAGAACTTTTTTTCTCCAACTGTATTGGCTGATGACTTGGCTAAATATCAATTGGCCATATGCTTGTGGGTCTATTTCTGGATTTCCTATTACATTCTAATGATGTATTTGTTTATTCTCACTCCATTAAAATGATATTTAGAGTATTTAGCTTAGAAAGACTTTCAACCAGAGAGTGTAAGTTCTCTTACTTATTTTCATTAAAATTAGTTACATTTTTATATAAATTTTTGAATCAGCTTATCTATTTTTAAATAGTAAGAGCTAGAATTTTAACTGGGAATGTGCTAGATCCATAGGTCAATTCAAAGACACTTTGGGTCTTCTCATTTAAGACCAAAGTGCATCTCTCCATTGATTTGGGTCTCAAACATAGCCTTCAGCAATGTGTGGCAGTCTTCAAAGAAGAGGTCTTGCACATTAATACAAAATATATGTTTATGTATTTTGTGACTTTGATGCTTTTATTAATGGTAATTTTAAATTTAATTTTCTAATTGTTTATTTCTAGTATATAGAAATTCAAATTTTAAAAAAATATATTTTGACCATGTACTCTAAAAACTGGGTTTTTTTTATTTTTTTCAGATTTCCTAAGATTATTTATGTGAACAATCTAGTTATTTATAAATAAGATCATTTCAATTCTTTTGTACCAATCTTAATGCCACTTATTTATTTTTCAGACCTAGTACTTGTAAGGGCATACAGTAAGTAGTATGTTAAAAGAAGTACTAAAAGGAAATATACTTGCTGTATTTCTAATTTTTATAACAAACCTACCAATAATCCACTCTTAAATAAAAATTACATGACACACTTACTACAAAAGGATTTTCATAGGTGCCCTTTATAGATTGAAGAAGTTTCCTTGTATTTCTACTTTGTTGGAAGATTTTCTTGTTAATTATGAGTGGCTGTTGAATTTAATTAAATTCTTTTTTCTGCATGTATTGAAGATGATCAATTTTTTTTATTTTAGTCTATGAATAGGGTAACTTGCATTAATTTATTTTCAAATATTAAGTCAACCTTCCATTCTTAAAATAAATCTCTCTTGCTCATGTTGCATTATCCTTTCTTATATATTGCTAGATTTGATTTGCAAAAGAAATTGTAAATTTCTGCACTGTTTATGAGAGTTATTGACTTTTCTTTGGTAATGTCTTTATCTGATCTTTTTGTCAGAGAAGTTCTGATCTAATAAAATAAATTTAATAATGTTTACTTATCTTTTTTTTTTTTTTGAGAAAGTGTGTGTAGAGTCAGTAATTGTGAATTGAACAGTTGGTAAAATTTACCTTTGCAGAAAATTTCAAAATTTTACTCAATTCTTAAAACAAATGTAGAAATACTCAGTTATCTATTTCTTCTTTTAAAAGCTTTGATAGATTGTGTCTCTCAAAAAATTTGTTCTTTTTTTCTAAATTGTAAAATTTATCATTATAAAGTTGTGTATTATATTTCCTTATCATCCTCCTGATGTTCATAGAACTGTAGAAACTTTATATCTTACTCTTTTATTTCTCATATTGGTAATGTCTACCTTTATAAATGATATTGAACAGCGTTTAGTTTTTATTTCTTCTTATTCTGGGGTTTATGTTATTTTCTCCTTGTGGTCTAATGTCTTAAACTAGAAGCTTAGAAAATTGATTTTATAACTTTTTTATTTCTGATATGAAAATTTAACTATAAATTTTCCTCTGAGCAGTGTTTTATCTGTATCTCACATATTTTTGCAGTTGTTTTATTTTTATTTTTATTTTTTCTATTTCTTTTTAATTTATTAGTACCTTCATATTTGAAATTGGGTGGCATTTTTGTAAGAATATAGTTAGTTCATTTTTTTAATTCATTATGAGAATATCTACCTTTAATTGGTATATTTAAACCACTTATATTTAATGTAATTACCAGCATGGTTAGATTTAAATATATTGTCTTCCTATCTGTTTTCCATTTGTTCCATTTGTTCTTTGTTCTATTTTTGTTCCCTCAACTTTTTTCAAATTAATTATTTATTATGATTAATTTTCTTCAGTAGAACCAACTAACTTTATATTTTTATTTTATTGTTTTATTATTTTAGTTATTGAAATAACTTTTTCCAGTTTATTATTAAAAATTATATTAATTTAAAGATCAGGCAAGAATCATATAATTGCATAATTCCTATTTATTTTTACATTTTCTATGTTGTCATATATTTTACTTTTACCTGTGTTATAAATGTCATATTTTTATTCTATAGGCATTTTATTATTTATTGACAATATTAAAAATTAATTTAAAATTTTAAGTTTTATTTTGCCTCATATGTACTACTTCTGGCACTCTTCCTTATTTTATGTCAATCAGAAATTTTATCCAATATTATTGTCCTGTTTCTTAAGAACTTCCTTTATCATTTACAGTATGAGTTACCTGGAGATGGATTTACCTAGATTTTTAAAAATATGAAATATCTTAATTATGCTTTCACTTTTGAAGGATAGTTTACTGGATTCTATAGTGACAGATTTGTTCTCAGCACGTTAAAGATGGCATTCCATTGCCCCCTGATCTCTATCATACCAAATTAAAAGTCAGTCATCATTGGCATGTCACAGCGAAACAATCCTCCGTACAGCATGTAGTCCTCTGTGGCTACTTTTAAGGTTTTCTCTTTATCTATTGCTTGCATCAATTTAACCATGTTATCTGTGTGTGATTTGCTGAGCTTCCTGGACCTGTACATTTTTTTTCTCCAGATTCTTTGTTTTTAGTGAAAAACCCATAGTTTTTACAAAACTTCTGCAATTTGCTGAGACATTGTCTCCAAATTATATATTTCCAATACTGAGTAACTCCTCAAACTACTCAGTTCTTTAGCTCTCAATCACTGGTTTCTGCCGGGCTCCTTGGTGATTCCTTGATATCTTTTTATGAATACAAAGTTTATGAATCAAACGACAATTTAGAAATAACTGGTATGCAGAATCTGGAACTTCCCAAATATGGTTTGCTCTATTTCATTTTATTTTCCATCAATTTCCAGCCTTAAGTTTACGTCATTTCTTCTTCTCAGTAACTCCGTTCTTTAATATGCGTTGTTTATTCCCCATTTCTACAGAGTAAAAGCCAATTAAATGTGAAACTTGTCTAATTTGTCTTTCTTATTTCAAGAATCATCTCTGCCTACTTTTGTGTACTATCCAACTCTTCCAACTATTTTGAAATTTTTTTTTTCCAGGATTTTAATGGTTATTGCCACTGGAGTAAGTCCAATACAAATTACTCTGATATGACCTAAGTCAGACCTCTCTTTGAAATACTGATACCAACACAAGTTTTGTTTGGGTATGGTCTTCTCAGTTTAGTCTAGAAGTATTCTACTAAGTATTTCTCAGGGTGGAAACTGGCCTAAATAAAAAATAAGAGCACCTTCTGATAGAAAAGAACTAACGTTCACCATGACTCCATTCTGTGTCCACATCACGGCAAGCAATACCACTTAAGACCAATTACACCTGAAAGTACGTAATGGTTTTTCCTACCATCATATGAGACAACTGAGTCATAAAGACTTGCCTTGACTTACTCAAAGTTATAGTGTTTAAATCCAAGATAACCGTTCAGGCAATTATTCTGACATCCACAGTCTTTCCATTAATCTTCTCACTGTGCCAAAATTTCTAAAATCTCTGAAACTTCACCATATCAAAGGAATGACTGTCCCCATCCTTCAGGTTCAACTGAGAAGACCTAAAACATGTATGGGAAATTGGTTTGGTATTGACTTACACATGTTGATTGGCAGTAGTTTGTGTGGCCTTCTTTTTTAATGTCGAGGATTCTTTGGGATTCTGTGGAAAAGATCTTTCTAAAATATTAATAAAGTTAGAATTGTGAGCACAGTGGCAGGTAAATAAATAAATTGGAAATGCCTTTCTCCTCCTTGGAGAAAATAACTAGTTAATTTAAATAATAGAAAAAGAAAAGAAAATGGCAAACATCTTTAAAAGTCAGGCTTGGAAATCTCTGTTACATTTGACTTTAGTTGAACAACTTTAGCGACTTTCTTCCTCTAATATCTGGAGTTCAGCCAAGTAGAGGACACTCATTTTCTGTTCATTTGTAAATTAATATATCTGGAAGCGAAGATTGTCTCTGAAGAAGGCAGGTTCACTTTTCTCCAATGTAATGAAATTATGTTTGGGGAAGCCTCAGTTGCTGTCCAAGAATCTTCATGAGCCTTTTAAAGTCATTGTTTTCTTCTCACAAATGAGAACCTGCTGATGCCAAGGAGTAATGAGCTGGAAAACCACACAGTGACAGTTGGTTCTTACGCTGGCCCTGGTGCGTGAGCAAGGCCTGCTGCGGGGAGGGGAGCTTATGACTTCCTTACTTCTTGCTTTCTCTCACTTTCCAATTTTTCCTCTTTTCTCTTGCCACCCCTTTTTTTATCCTTTATGCACTCAACACAGGCTTTGGTAGAGACTGACCTCGGCACATATTTTAATTTGCCACTTAGTTGTGTGATCAGAGAGTATTCAGCAACCATGGTACTTAATCTCACTGAGTCTCAGCTTTCTCACCTGTGAAATGGTGGTACTACATCCATCACTCCCTTCCTTCTTCCTAAGAGACTCTATCTTTGCCTCAGTTGTCCAACTCCACCTTATGCAGCAATTGCGACTCAGAGAGGTAGACAAAACCCCTACATCCAAGAGTGGGACTCAAGCGGTCACAGGCAACAATGGTCACCCTGACCATCTGAATAACCAAGAGTTCAGGAACACAGGCTCCCACCTATCAGAGTTTGGGGTCGGGTCTGTTTCCTCTGATGTGGGGGAGTACCCTTTTCACTCTCCTTGGAGATTCCAGAATCCATCACATGACATTCCAGGGTAAGCCACCCTGAGGAAGAAGTCGTTATACCAAAAAGAGGCAAAAGAAAACGAGAGAAATGAGGCTTGGTCCCTGACCGCTATACCTGGGCTTCTTGTATGAGAAAGAAATTTCTTTATTAAGCCAGTTTATAGGGTTGTTTTGGGTGACGTTTTTGTTTGTTTGTGTGTTTGTTTTCAAAGCATTCTAATTGCATATATATATGAATATCAAATGTGATCATTTACAGTCACACAATTGATAGTGATGCCAGCTGGCTCCTCAAGTTTCTTCATGTCCCTCCGTCTCTTTTAGATTTCTTTCTCTTTTCGTTGATTCTTTCCTCTTTTCCTCTTTACAGCCCAAGCATAACTTGGCATTGCCAGGACTTAAAAAACACAGAAAGCATGAAGATGTTGTTAGGATCTCTCTGTTTCTTGGAAACAGAGAGATCCTCTCAATTTTCTCAAAGCATAGAGAGTTAGTACAAGAATATCTATGCTGGGATCGGGGACGTGGGGGAGGTAAATAGAGTAAAGGGGGTCAAATATACGGGGACAGGGAAGGGTGAAGTGGGTAAAGGTGATCAAATAAATGGTAGCTGAAGGAAATGGACTTTGGGTGGAGACACACAATAGAATATACAGACGTTAAATTATAATGTACACCTGGAAATTACATAATTGTATTAACCAATGTTAGCCCAATAAACTTAATTAAAAAAAATAAAAAAGAAAGAATATCTATGCACAAAAGCAGACCTGGACTCTCTGCCATTTGTCCAAACTCTGGAAATTTTCAGAGAAGCTGGAAAGAACAGGAATCCCAGAGCTTCTGGGGCTTGAATTCTAATGCTTTTCCAAAGACTGGACATTTTTAAGTTCCCGATAGAAGAAACTTTCACACCCAGACTCCAAAGGCACTGAACATTCGTTTTACAAACTCTCCCTGTACCAGTCACCTGAGCCTCACCATCTCCCATTTCAGTCCAAAAGACAAAAGACCTGATAGGTTTATGACTCCAGGGAGGCAAAGCTCTTAGGCTGCCAGCCACCTGGAGGTTATCGGACAGTCAGCTGCTGTTTCCCTTTGAGTTCAGCTCACATGGGCCAGAGTTCCTTGGTCGCATAACACAGGACACGACCATCTATAACTCATTCAAACAATTATCATTAATCAAAAGGTTACGCATGCACCTCCTGGTAGATATTGTTCGAAATTCAGCATGGGAATGAGTACTTGTCTGTTGGGAAGAAAACTGTAGGAAGAAAGCTCCAGTGCAAATGCCCTGGGTCAAGAACAAACTTCCTCTGCTGGAGGAACATCCTGCGATGTGAGAACAGGGAGGATGAGGGCATGAGATTAGGATGGATAGAGGAGTCAGCACTTTCCTTTCCTCCACAGCTGCCTGAAGGCTGGCAGTTTTCCTCAGGTGTGTGACGGGCAGGGGAGGGCGTGTGCAAAGCTCGTTCGGACATCCCGTGGCTTGGCCTCTCCGGTAGAGGAACCTGAGATTTGTGTTTTGGACTTCCACGTCCCTCAGAGTGAGGTCACTCACCCCATTCCTCCCCATCAGGTCCCATTCATGGATCTGGTACTTTCTCCTTCTGTGCCTGGTTCTTCCCTCCGGCTCCTGTTTCTCTCGCCCACTCCTTTCTGCTGAGATCATTTGCTCTGCAGCTGGAAGGAGACTCCTAAGGCAGCCTGAACGTACAGCTTGAGTGTTGTGTGCCTCCTGCAACCGGAGCATCCCTGCTGGAAGACAGGTGCTTTACCTGGTTCCCAGATAAAATCTCACAGCTTCGAATGGCCCCTGACATCTAAAGAGTACTCAGCAAATCTTGGTGCCTGAGACCCTTGGCGGTGTTTGCAACCCCAGGGCCCTGCCAGTTGGATGAGGGTTTCTCTTTTGCCCACTGACATGGATCACTCTTTGGAATGTTGACTCGGTTGAATGCATCATGAGGTCATATTTTTATTAGGATGTTACGGTATAATAAAAAACTTTGCCCTTTGTCCCGATTCCTGATATAATGCTCCTCATGAGTGACGAGTGTCTTTTGTATTCTAATGAGTGACTCATGGGAGAGGGAGGAGTAAATAGCTTCAAGATGGGGTCTGGTCACCAGAAAGACCATGATTAGAGGGCTGGAATGTTCGGGCTACTTCTTGACCTCCCCTGGGAGAGGAAGGAAGCTGGCCGATGATTTAATCAACTGTGCTCAGGCTCCGAAACCACCATACAAACCTTTGGGGAACATCTGGGTCGGTGAACACCTGGATGTGCCAGGTGGGTCATGCACCCTCAGAAGGCGTGAAAACTCTACAATGTAACCACCCCCCCATACATCTCCTCTATTTGGTCATAGTTGAGTTGTATCCTTTAACCTCTAACTGTACATGTTCTCTTGACTTCTGTGAGTTGTTCTAGCGAATTACAGAAACTGAGTAGGGAATTTAGGAAACTCTTGAATTTATAAGTCAGCTAGGTAGAAGTGTGGGTGGGCGAGGGGCCTCACTTTCAGCTGACATCTGAACTCGGGACAGTCTTCTGGGATGGTTCCCTGAGCCTATGTGTTCGCATTAATGTTAGGTAGCTAGTGTCAGAATTGAATTGAATCTTGGGATATCCCGTTGCTGTTGGAGGATGGAATCATTGATTTTTGATGTTGGGGAAACCACATCGTTCCCAAAAGGTAGCTTATTAGCTCAGCATTCTTAACTTTCCCCCCGTCAAAGAGTTGGGATTCATTCTTGGAAGATTATCAGGACGACAGTGGAGAGATATTATCTCAGGAAATGCTTTCTGTAGTGATCAGAGGCAGAGCAAAATGGGTCAGTGGCCAGGTCTCAGTTCTGAATTGCTGGGCCTGATTTGGGTGTTGGTATTTGGCTCAAAACAGCCAGAAACTAAATGAGCCAGTATTGAGATTGAGCCAAAGGCCATAGAAAGTGCTAAGAATCAAAGCGTATGAAAATGAGGACCAGCGTGTGTGACCACAGAGCTGTGAGAGATTATTCAATTCAAGGTGAAGATCTAGGCCAGACTCGAACTGGCAGGCACAGCCTGGGCTGGGAGAGGGCGATGGTGCTGAGGTTCCTGGGGAGACTAAGGCAATTGGAAATCAGTTTTGCTTGAGGAATCGGGGTCAGCCAACAGGTCACCTGGTGTCCTGCTCCACAGCAGTGGAGAGGATTAGCCTTGTAGGGAAATAGAAGCCCAAGTCCAGGGTACGGGGGGTAAAGAGCAGTCATGGGTTTTGTCCAGAATAAATACAAACAGTCGTTTTTGCTCTCTAAATTAGCTGGCCCGCACCGCAGACAATTTGCAAGTCCATTGCCCATGTCTGCAGGACAGCTGCCATGGCCTCATCGGGGAACATTTTCCAGAAGGAGGTCTGCGGCCTCTCTCGTCCTATGTCATAGAGTCGTTGAAGAGACTCGGAGATGCTAAGAGTGGCTAAGGGAGCAGATCTGGAGGCAGAACGTTTCCACCTTAAATTGCAAGGTGAAGTAGCATCCTGGCTAAGCAGGTCACGGTAGGAAGGACCCGCTCAAGTCGAAGGCTGGCTCTGCCCCTTCCTATCCGTGTGATTCACGCTCTAGGGTAGCACGCACATCTGACGGCTCAGAGGCCGCCTCGCTGTTATTCATTAAGGCTCGGATGGTCACTTCTAAATGAAGACAGATGATCGGAGAGAGGAAGCTCTGTTCCTGATTTCTGGTATCAATTTCGGCTCCGTGTTAATTCTATCCTTCCATCCAGCTCTCCTGCCTCCTCATCCCCCACACATTATCTTCAGCTCATAAAGTCTGTTCTAACGGGAGCTTCTCTTTGAATATCTGTACCCTAAGCAGTTACAGAGCAGTGAATTCCCTTAAGTACTCAAAGACCAAGCCGAAGAAGGAGTTAAATGGGGATCCATGTAAATAAACAGGACAGAGGGTGTATCCTGCCGACAGAGGACCGTTGTCTTCATCATGGCATAGAAACTGAGCCTACGAGAAGGGGAGGGAGTTGTCCAAGGACATAAAGTTGGTCTGTTAGTCGGTCAGTTAGAGCCTGGAACAAAAACAGAAACTCTCGACCCCACTGTTCACTCCACTTTACCAAGCTGCCTTTCCATCGTTGGCGGGTAAACAGATTTTTTTTTTCCCCAAGGAAAGAAGAAAAAAAATAAACATCTGAGACATTTTTGGTAGTTTTGTTGTCATTCAATACTATAATTTTAGCACATAAGTACTTCATAGAGGGGGGAATGGAAAATCCCATACCACCCATCATTCACTTACCCCCAGGTGGTATTTATATTCCCTCATCAGAGGCAAAATGTGTCCTATTGAGTCGAAGTCGGAATAAAACCCTTGTCATCCTCTCACTCAGCTGTCACGCAGGAACCTTTCTTCAAATGCAGGTTGCATTAGGCAAAAGTGGTTGTGTGTTTGAAATTAAATCACTCAAATCTGATTAAAAACAGGATGCGTGAGCTTCCATCGGGGTTCCTCCGTGAATGGGGTGCCATACAAAATCAAGCCGTATTGTATTGTACGCAACAGCTTTGTATGCACGCTCGGAGTAACAAGGTCCCACTGAGAACCCTTCAGCCTCATGAATGGTGCTTGGAGTTTGTCAAAATTTCTCAAGATGAAATCAACACCGCCCTGACTGCGTGATCAATAGTTGGGGGAGGAACAAAGATTGGCGAATTAAAATGACATTTTTTTTTTCATTACTTTTCAGCTTTTGAGCTGCTCTTAAATAAGAACCCAGGGAATCTCATGCCTGGGCATGTAGCATTGACCTTCTTCCCGTGTTTGCATGCGAGTTGCATTCAGCAGGGCGATGTGGCAGGAGGCGTTTGAGTCGCGTAGCCACGTGTTAGAGGCCAGCTATCCTGCTCACCAGCTGTCGTAGTTTCTTTATCTATAAAAATAGACACAAAATTAGCAAACTTAAGATGTTGTTGCCAATAAAGAAGGGACGACTCTTGTAAAAGATTATGGTGCGTAGGAAAAATAAATAGTTAGTGCTGAGCTAATGGGGAATGGGCAGGGGACAGAGAGAAGAATGGCGTGCAGTCATCTGTGTCATAACCAAGTAGCTCAGGCTGGAAGTCCAAGGTCAAGATGTCCGCAGGTTCCTTCTGAGGCCTCTGTCCTTGTGGATGCCACCTTCTTGCTGCTTCTTCACGTGACCTTTCTCTGCGTATACGCACCCCAATGTCTCTCTGTGTGCCCTGTTCCCTCTTTTGACACTAGTCAGATTGGCTTAGGGCCCAGCCTAATGACCTCATTTTAGCTTAGTCACCTCTTTCAAGGTCCCGTCTCCAGATACAGTGACGTCATGAGCTACCTGGAGTAAGTACCTCATTTAATATAAAATCACATTGAATTCATCCCATAACATCACTGCTTTGTAGTTGTTTACTTTGAACCCATATAAGTATTTATGTATTCAAAAGCAAATTAAATAAAAACTTTCCAAAGCAGTCCCTAAACACTAATTAAATAAACGTAATTTTTTTAAAAAAACTTTTCATTGTTGACCGAGACAGAGTAAATCAACTACAGTCTGATGACAAGTAAAATCTTTGAACAGAATACAAACTAAAACTACGTAAGGATTCGGAAAATTAATGGTAAGAGCGAGGTGGTACCCTGAAGCGAATGTTTTTTTTAAAGGAATGATACTTCCATGTTTTTTTTCTCTCTGCTTCACTTTTCAGCTTTCATTCAAGGATGGGTCAAATCCCCAAATGTCTAGAAATAAAATCCCCAAATGTATGGAAATAAAATCTCCGGGAGAAAAACCCTCTATTTCTAGCCAGAGGACAAAGACAGTGGAACTTCCACGTGTCACAGAGTATAGGAGAGTCCCCCGTACCCCCTTTTTAAATTACATATACATTGTCTTTCCAAAATACATCGTGCTTTTCTCCTCTGTCTTCTTTAAATGATGGGATATGAGACACTATTTCCCACAACCACACCACAGGTATTAAGAAGTACAAATGGGTAGTTACACAATAGTCACGGGGATGCAAAGCACGGCACGGGGAATACAGTCAATAACATTGTAATAACCTCGTATGGTGTCAGGCGGGTACTAGACTTATCGAGGGGATCACTTCATAAATCACATAAATGTCTAACCACTATGCCAAACACCTGAAACTGATACAAAATAATGTTGAATTGACAAATTAAAAAAAAATTTTGAATTTTAATGCTTCATTCTTTTTTTAAAAATGCTTTGTTTCTCTCAGTCATGTTCTGAGGGCAGCATCACAGACATCACAGACCCTCCTCTCTGTTAAGGGGGTGCCAAGAAAAGGGGCCCGTGTTGCTCTGAGCAAACCCTTATTGTTTTTTCCCTCATCACTTTGCATTAAAGGCGGCCTCAGTTACATGTTTAGCCAATGACCTGGGAGGGCTGGAGTCTGCAGAGAATCCTGTCTTTCTGGCCAGAGGGACTGGGAAAAGTAGTCTCTAGAAGCCAGAATGGAGGGTCCTCTAAATAGAAGTCTGAAAAGGCCCCTATCCCACTTTTTCTATGTATGAACTTGCATAAACCTAAAATTCACTACTATAAAATACTGGAAACTGAATGTGAATTACAAAAATAAATCTTTAAAGCAGCCAGACAAGGAAAACTTACACGTAAAAGTAAATCAATTCAAAATGACAATAAATTCTCCACCAGAAGTCATGGAACAGTATTTAATCTCTGATTTTGAGGGTATAGGATTCTATATATTTTATTACATCATGCTCAATAATTATGTTGAGACCAGAAAACAGTGGGACAACACTTTTAAATTATTTAAAAAAAAGAACTATGTGCCTCGAATTCCATATTTAACAAAAATCCCCACCAGGAATAAAGACAAAATAGAGACACTCTCATATAAAGGTAAGCTAAGAGAATCTGTCAGCAGCAAATATGCTTTTAAATAATTGTTGAAGGGAATGGTTTAGACCAGGGGTCCCCAAATCCCAGGACATGGACCAGTACCTGTCCGTGGCCTGCTGGGAACTGGGCCACACAGCAGGAGGTGAGTGGCGGGCGAGCGGGCAAAGCTTCATCGTCTATATTTGCAGCTACTCCCAGGGCTAGCATCACTGTCTCAGCTCCATCTCTGTCATCGGCATTAGATTCCTGTAGGAGCACCAGTCTCTGGTGCCAAAAAGTTTGGGGACCGCTGGAGAGCGACAGAACACAATTGATATTGGAGAGAAACTTGGGAGTGAAGAAATGGTAAATATTTGGGTCCATGTACTAGTTGAACCTCAAAGTTGTATTATCGTCTGGATGTTAGGCCAAGTACATAGATGCAATACACATAACAACTTTAAAATAAAGTTGGGAAGGCAAAAGGTTAAATATGGCTGTAAATGCAATCTTAAGCTGGTTATTGATTATCTCGTTGGCAGTAACGTGGAACTTGTTATTCTGAGAGTGTTGCGTACGTGTAATGTGAGATCAAACTAATGAATCATTATTTTGTTATTACTGGGAAGTGGCCTCTTTGTTACAGAACAGACAAAATATAAAAGGAATGAGGTCAAAAAGCAATCTAACGAAGACCAATAAAAATATTTAACTGATAAAAATGAAGATTCAAAAACCAAGAACTAGATATTCTGAAAAAGAATCGAAAACTGAACAAGGAACTGAATATAAATTCTAAAAGTGAAAATTAGAATTGTAAGATTAAAACCTCTAGGAATAAGTTAAGTAGTAGATTCAAATCAGATGAAGTGTGATTTGGACAGAAGTTAAGGGCCCTTTGTAGTTGTCAGTAACAGCCATCAGCTGGGTCAGATCAGAAACAGGTGGTCACACCCTCCAACTGTGGAGGAAAGAGGAGTCCACCAAGAATTTTATAAATGGCTAAACTTTCATGCAAGCATGAAAGTAAAATAAAAATAAAGACATTTTAAGACAAATAAGAATTTATCAGAAACATAACCTTTCTGAAAAAAATAACTAAACGATGTACACAGAAACACTCACATATTCAGAAACAATGTGATATTAAAATTGTGAACAATAATATTTAAAATGAGGGCCTTGTTCTCATTCCACAAGTGAGAAAGTTTGTTATATTATATAAATAAATACACATGTTTATATAATATAAATGAATATATATGAATATATACTATATATATATATGTATATATATAGACAGTGTTTAATCAAATGTGAAAGATAATATAGTGGTAATAGAATGGCAAAGTTGTAAGTTCATCAGGGGAAAAGAGAATACAAGATACTTCAATTCAATAGATAGAAAGAAAAAATAGAATACATAAAATAAAAATATATATAAAGAAATCTAAATGCATCAGTAGTCCTAATAAATGTCAATGGACTTCACTTGCCAAATAAAAAGATAAATTGTTAGATTTGATGAGAAATGTAATCACTTATTAAACTTGGAAATATAAAGTTTGAGAAAATAAATATTAGACAAAAACAAAGAAGCTGCTGTGGCTATTTTAATATCTAAAACATCAAAGCCCAGAAGTATTATATAAAACACAAATGCATCAAGAAGGCATTGCAGTAGAGAATTCGCACATATCCAATTATATATCTTCAAATTACATAAAAGAAATGGAATTGCAATAAAGAGCTGAAGAATCTAACACAATAGAGGGAGAAATAATACACCTCTTTCGGTAACTGATGTCTCAGGAACAAAATAAGAAAGAAGATCTAGAATATTTTAAGAACGTAATTACTGAGTGTGATACCGTGAAACATATAGAAATCTGTAGCCTTAAGGTTAGTGATCAAGTGATCATGTTGAGCATACGTGCAGAATATACAAATGTTGACCATTTTCTAGACTCCAGAGCCCAAATATTTGCCAGGATGTGGAGCAAAGGGCTCTTCCACGCCCTGCCAGTTCATGTCTGTGTTGGAATAGCCATTTTAGAGAAAAAGTTGGCAATAGCTAATAAAACTAGGAAAGCAAGTACCCCCTGCAACACTTTCACTTTTGGAAAATTTCTATTTATTGCACGAAAATTCATGTACCAGAATCATATCACAGCCCTGTCTGAAACTGAAAAATTGGAAAAACCCCAAATGTCCATCAACCAGAGACTGAATGAGTAAATTGAGCCATGGCATGCAGTGTAATATTGTCGAGCTGTAAAGCTGTTAAAATTAATGCACTAGAGCTTTGCAAATCAACGTGGATTGAACTCAAAAATATCCCAGTTCGAATTCCTTTCCCTAAACCTTTGGGGTACATATGCATATAGATATAGATATAGATAACTTTTCACTTTAGAGAGGCATATACCTACATTTTGGAACACCCCCTGGCAGAATCTGGGCCAGCACTTCAGAACCAAACATATTAATATTTCTACAGAAAAAAAATATGAGGATTGACTAAAGTGGAATAAATCAAGGCTATGAATAGCATCACATCAATTCTGGTCATGTTTTATAACCAAATGGGTTCAGCTTAGGTTAGATTTTGCTGCCCAATACATTAGAATTTTTTTCCCCTTTTCAGACCTTTAGATCTTTTTGTCTTTAATAAAGAGATTCTGGCCTTCTATTCAAATTAAAAAAGCAAGTTGCAAAAATATGCACACAGTATGATAGCGCGCACACACACACACACACACACTTTAAAACATGCTTAGCAACACAATATGTTTTATAGCAACATGCATCTTTAGACATTTATTTAAAATACTCAAGGGACTGATAATTGCCAAGTTGAAAGGAGCGTCTACTTCTGGGAGGAAAGGAAACAAGATGAGTAAAGGAGAGCAAGAGAATTCAAATGACTTTCTGTTCTTGCTGTTGTTATTGTTAGTTACATTTCTTTAAAAATAGAGGAAGGGCAGGTCTTCTCACAAAGCACATCTCTAGAAAGAGCAGAAATATTCAACCAGATGAAAATAGTGGAAAAGGATACTCCAGACAGACTAAAGAATGTGAAAGTCCCTTAAGGGCACAAGAGAATGATCTACTCAAACACTGCAGGATGGCTGCATGGCTGGGGAACAGGCTTCTCGTTGGATGGGGGGAGATGGTGGCAGATGAAGCTGGAAGTGAAATAGAGGCAGTTACATCCCGAAAGTGATGGGGACCCAGGAAATGACACGATCAAATTCGCAACTTCTGATGGTCCTCCTGGTAGCCAAATGCTGGCTGGATCCTAGAGCTACAAACCAGAGACGGCTACCGCTCCTTATGGGCCTTTGGGCGGCAAACTCTGTTTACCCACATCCCTTTTTTAGATCTCCCGAAAAATACTCTGAAGTAGGCCAGGGCGAGTCCTGTTTCTACAATTTGTGGGGAGAAAAGTGAAATGGTAAAGGGCACGCAATCTGCTCGGAGTTGTAAAGAGAGAACGGCAAATTCAGATCTTCTGCTGTGATCCATGCAATATTCCATTTTCTTTCTCAACAGTTGTCATCCCAACAGGAGGGCAAAGAAATAATTGGGGGTGTCTTTGAGATGCTTTCTGTGATTGCCAAGAAAGATGGTTTATTTTTTCCAAAAAACTGACAGGAGAGACTGAATTGTTGAAAAGTTTGGATAGAAAACTTGCGAAACAAGCAAGCTCTTTTTTTCTTTCTTTCTTTTTTTTTTTTTTTTTTTTTGCAGGGTTTATCCAGGTAGAAAGATAGAAAGACGATGAGGGAGGTGTAGAATTGGACCCGGATGTGATCTAATCTGACCTCCTCATTTCTACCAAGGGCAACACCGGGTTTGAAGGTCCGACTGGTGAGGCCAAGTTGCGTTTGGAACTCGATGTCTTTATTTCACATTCAGGTTGCTCTACCCACGTTTCTCATTTGTTCATAGAATGAGGTTGTAGGTAAAGACCAAAGGTTGCTAAATCATGGCCCTCTGTTAGAAAAGAAAATAACAACAGAGGAAACTGAAAAAAAAAAGAGGTGGGATGAAGAAGAGGAGTGAGGACCCCAACCTCAGTTAATGGATTCGAGGGGAGAGGTACGCAAGCAAGCTTTTGTGTGTGTGCAGGGACAGACAGAAGCCCTGAATGTGAATAAAGAGCAGATTCAAATCCAATGGGAGCATGAAGCATATCCTCTCAGGCCTCCTTAAAACAAAAATAAACCGGAATGTGTGTCTCCATTTAGGGGTTGGGAATATCTGAGGTATAGATTGTCCCTGGTGGGGATAAATACATGCCTTTATAATTGATTAAATTGAGTCATTTTGGATCAATCTCGAGCGATTGACAAATTATGAAGCTTTAATCTCAGCTGCCAGTTCTCTCTTTAAGAGCTGGGGAAGTGCGGGTTAAATTAACATCCAAATGGTCAGTTCGGTGCATTTGATTGAAACAGTCCTGGGTTCGACTGTGCATTCCTCATGAACCCTACATCATCAGCTTGCAGGCTTAGCATTGCACCGTCTAGACTGCCCAGGGAAGTCACCTTTGTGCAGGGGAGGGATGTATCTTAGTAGCTAATATGCATTATCTCGTTTAGCCAGATTCTATATAAAAGAAAATGCAACAGAAGTGTCCACCAAGGCATTTTCATCCTTCATTCATGCTCCAGCCCGTTGGAACCTGACTGGTATCTGCCACGTTGGAGGGAACCGAAGGTGGTCGAGAGACCCAGCCCACAGAGCAGCCGTGGTTTGTGAAGGACACGCTGGCACACAGGACAACGGAGAAGCAGTCAGTGGCACAGGAAGGACACGTGGAAGGCAGCGGGTACCGAGGGAGCACCCTGTCGCTGTGTGCTGGTTCTCAGCCGGGCCTGCACGGTCTTTCTTCCTCTCCTTCTCTTTTGTAGTCACTCCCCACTGTGTGCCCTGGTCGCCCTGGCTCCCAAGCCTGGACGCAGCTCTGGGCAAAGCACCTCCTTTGCTGCCTTTCAGGAGAGTCTCCGATTCTCTCCTGCTCACTTCGAAGACACAGTGAGCAAGAATGGAGACGGAGAGGATGTCACACAACGATCTCAAATCTCGCCTCCCTGCCAAAGCAAATTTGCAGGAAAAAAAGTTTGTTTTCTGTCTGTGAGTCAGCTACGGCTTCCGTGTCATAGTCTAACATCCACGAATGTCAGAAAGACCAGCAATCTTGTTCTCGTGCAGACCTGGAAAAATAATTTAAGTCACACACTTCTAATAATGAAGAGATATTAAGCCTTTCCTCTAGGGAATATTATAAATAATATTCTTTTGTTTATTCAGTTGTACAAAAACATGTTCAAACCATGAAGTTTTAATATCTGCATTGAGCAAAGGTTATTGCAAAGGCCTGATATTGAGTTTATATATGAAATAAACACACTTCTATGTGTGCTCTTTTTCTCAGCGTCAGAGATCTCTCCCCTAGCTCCTGCAAGACTTCATGCTTCTTCTTCTTCTTTTTTTTTTTACCCTGGTTTAATTATCTTTTTTCAAATTACTATTCAATTAATTTGCTCATTTTACCAAAAAAAAAAAAAAAAGTTGGTTCAAAATCCAGGATGCTGAGATTCTGCATGTCGTGTGTTTTGATCAGGGACAAAATATGATGCGAGCGTCCTGCATATATGATGTTCTAGATTTGTCTGTTTGATTTTATGCAATTGCATTTCAAGATTTTGTGAAATTATTTACTAAAGGCACCCGAGTTTCCGGATCCCATCCCTGTGTCAATGGATGACCCAAGAGCAAGGGGAGGAAGAAAGCGAGAATTGCTGAGCTGGGGAACTCTCTCTTTTCATCATCCTCTTCCATCCAGGTGGGCATGTCATGGGGATGAGTGAATTTCAAGGGGCCCAGGTGTGGTCTGGAATTAGTCCCAGGCATTTAGTTTGGGCCTAAGGTCATTCCGGATCATTGTTTTTGGAATGTGGCTACTCAGGCCACCTGCCCTGCCAACTGGGAGCTGAGACTGGAGACGCAGAGCAGGGGAGAGACCTTCGGGAAAAGCCAAGGAAGCATGAGGCACGCTACCCCCAGGACCTGCGCAGCAGCAGGCTGTGTCTAAATGGGAACACAGTGAGGTCAGTGCCTCCTAAGTCCAGACATGCTGCGCCTTCTTTTCCATGGACAAAGCTAACTAAGGTCTACGCTTCAAGAATAGAGCATGAGCCTAGAGAACCAAACCCTGAATGTCCCCAGGGTTTCCCTGCAGCTAAATTAGAGGGGTCAGTGGCTTCTCCAGGACTGTAGCCACCTGGAGTCTCACATTTCTGGGCTTTACATGAGTGACCGTGGGAATCAGCAAATCCCCTCCTGGTAGACAGAATATGATGGCACCTCCTCAAAGATGCCCACACGTACCTCCTGGGAAAGATGAATATGAAACTCCACATGGCCAAGAAGGTTTTGCAGGTATGATTAAGGCTCTTGAGATGGGATGATGATCCTGGTTTATCCAAATGTGTCTGATGCAGTGACAGGTTCTTAGAAGGGAGGCAGGAAGATCAGAGAAGGCGGGTGACGCCGAGGGAGAAGGGACGTGACGTTGGAGCGGGCCACAAGTCAGCGATGTGGGTGACCGGTAGCAGCTGGAAGGGACAAGGGTCATGTGCTCCCTCAGGCATCCCAAAAGGAACTCAAAGCCGACTCCTTGATCTCAGGGATTCTGACCCCCAGAACCAGAGGATAAAAATGTGTGTCATTTAGAGCCATCAAGTTTGTAATAACTTGTTTCAGCGGCAACAGGAAATCCATGGGGCCTCCTCAGGGTCTTCGTCCTGAAGGCACCTTTCTTTGGACTTACGGGCTGAAAAGTTTCCAGGAGTGCAAGGGATCGGTGATTTTTTTTTTCCCTTGATATTTCGATCTCCATTTCCCTAAAATTGGTTGGTCTTAAGGTGGGGTCCTCCACAGTGAAACCACGGCACCCACATCTGCCTTACACCTCTGTCAGGCTTTGATTACAGAAATTACATCGATACCAAAATAACTAAAATCTAAGAAAGCACATTAAAAACACTCCACGATCACCTCGTACAATCATGTTTTTTCTTTGGTATCCCCAACGCGACCCTGCTATTCCAAGGATCAGAGAATATTTGCAAAATCTGGACAGCAGACATGCTCATCTTCCCTCCCCTAAGCTACGACGGGGGGCAGCGTGTGAAGGGAAAGGGGAGAGAAACCATTCATTTTGGCTTCATGCTTAACTATCAGCATCTTGGCTCCAAGCCAAAGCATTCAGCTTATAATAATAAGTGGCAGCCATCCAGAGCCTTTTAGAGAATAAGAAAAGCAGAAAAGAATTAAGAAAAGAGGAGAGGAAAGAAAAACAAATCCCAGTGGAAAGAAGAGACTCGAGGAAAGAAGGGCAGCACAATCACATTGTTGATTTTTCTTTAGAGCAGAAAGAAAAACCACACAGCATAGTTTCTAAAACCCTGTGTTTTAATCATGCTCCGTGGCCTGTAATTAAATTTTAGTGAGCATCTTACCTTCCCTGCCTTCTGAAACCAGAGTGTAAACATAGCCAGCTTTCTGGTGGATGTCGTACAGATGAAACCACGAGGGAAGAAAAGACAACAACAGCAAAACAAAACAGAAAACGAGCCACCGAAACAACTGGGTCATGAGCTTGTTGGTGTGATTCAGACCAGGATCATATGTCCAACCCTGGTCTTTCTAAGCTCAGAAAATATGCCAGGCTGACATGAGAGCCAGGACTGCGAGGGACAGGGCCGGCCTGAGCTGTGGCCGGGGGTATAGGGCCTGGAGGAGGCGCGTCCGTGTGAATTAAGCCACCCCCCTCTGCCAGACACCGTGCCGGGCACATGAGATACGCAGACGCAATCAACCTCCACCACTCGCCCAGGGGACAAGAAGTGTCAGCCCTGTTTCCTTTTGAGGACAGGGCAGTTGGAAGGGATGGCTGACGTCCCCGTGTCACCGTCCGCCCCATGACACAGCCCGTGTCCGAGCCCAGAGCAGAGGTGACCTTCCACCTGTGCTCTCAGCTGGTTCGCTGCGGCATCTCTCGGCCGCACTCTGGGTTCCAGGTGGTTCAAGAAAAATCTTCCTAAGGAATCAAATAATGGCCCACTGCGGTGCTACACCGTGCAGAGAGAAACCAAAGTCCTGCAAACTCAGAGTCTCTGTGACTCGCACAGGGTTCAGCACAAAAATAAAATATCCACCTCCCTTCCTCCTGGGAACCCCGAAAACCGCCAACGGGCTAGCAGCTTCCTTAACCGGCTGCTGTCATCGGGCAGTGTAGGAGTTTGACTAAAAAAAGCAAGGTACGGTCTGAGAAATCAAGGGAAGCACACAACGGAGGGGAAGAAAGGAGAAGAGACACAGGCGGGCAAGAGGGTACAATCGAAAGCCTCGTGTAGTAAGAGCGACAATAACGAAGACCACGAGATTCGTTCCCAAGGCCCGGTCCTTTCTGTTTAGTTGAAGGATGCAAAGCACCAAGGCTTTTAGGTCCCTTTGGACTTGAATTCCATAGACGGGGTTAGCTGGATAATGGAACGGCGCCCAGGAGGTGGATGAGCTGTTGCAGAGAAGGTGTGGACGTTTTATTTCACCCTGAGAAAAGGTGATAATGAGAAATGATGGCTGGAAGCTAACTTGGCCTTGGAAGTCAGTGGGCCATAGCTGGAAGATCTCCCACTGGGAAGTCAGAAACTTAAATATCACAAACACCAGGGACAAGTTCGGGAAGATCACTTCTGCTCTCTCATCAATCGATGCCTCACGAAGGGCTGAACTCGCAGTGGGGCCGGTGCTGCCCCCAGAAGTGGAAGGGGTGTACGATGCTTCCTTCCCTACGCCTTTCCGTAGGGAAGACAGGTGCCCACATTAAAGATGGGCATCGCTGATCGGAAGCCTGGGCCTTGGAGATGCAGACGGTTGGGATAAGCATGACTATCGAGTGCCAGCTCCAAGCCGGGTGCTTTGCGCATGTCGCTTGCAGATTTATTCGCACAGCTACCCTGAGAGGCAAATATTAATCATTTTCTACGCATGAAGACTGAAGCCCACAGAGGTCTGATGACTTATTCAATTTCAATGAGACGACAGATGTCAGAGCTGAGATTTGAACCCAGGACCGAGTCCGAAGCGTCTATTCTTTTTAACGATCACCCTTGCTTCAAATTGGAAAATCGGGTTTTCTCCGCCCTAAGGTGTAGACAGTAAAACTAAAGTACAGCAAGGAGCTGTCAGCTTGGAAGAGGGAAGGCGGTCCTTGCTGTCTCACCGACTCAGGCGAAGGTGGCAAACCCTGAGAATCGCAGCCAAGTTCCCATCCTGCCATCATGTCACTGAGTGCCGGGCCCCGGGAGAGTCCTTCTCCTCTCAGGGCCTGGTCTCCCGCTCTGCCCTGTGGAGCCCTTGACACAGCGATGCTGCAAAGCCCGGGTACTGGGACCGTGTGGTACCCTGGACGGGCAGCGTCAGACACCTGGGAGCTAGTGGCTGTGGGAACCGCAGACTTTCGGTCCCACCAAGACCTGCTGGAGCGAAGTCTGCCTCTTCATGACATCCCTGGGGAATCTGTGTCCCCATTAAGGTCTGAGAAGCTTTCTGCAAAGGTCCTTCCACCTGTCATGTTCTGAGGCTTGATTTTATGCCAAGGGTGCCAGAAGAGGAAGGAAAAAGGGCAGGAGCAGCAGGAAAAAGAAGAGGGGAAAAGCTGAGAAACAGTGGGGAGAGGGACCGATGAGGGAGCGAGAGACGGGGTTTGGAGAAGATGGAAAGGCGGAAAGAGAAAACAAGGCCGAAGGTGGAGCGGGGAGGAGAAGGAAGAGAAAGCGGGGCAGAAAGATAGAAAGGAAAAGAGAAAGACGCAGAGAGGAGGGAGAATGGAGTAAAGGGGGGAGGGATCCCTCACCCGGGGGTTGGCACTTGGCGAGCCAGGGGCAGGG
The DNA here is from genome assembly GCA_030015415.1 of Cynopterus sphinx. NCBI lineage: Eukaryota > Metazoa > Chordata > Mammalia > Chiroptera > Pteropodidae > Cynopterus > Cynopterus sphinx. The sequence goes on from CM057384.1 coordinate 140,845,898, forward strand.
AGGGCACTGGCCCTTCTGGGTGGCAGGGAGAGCCTGGTGGACGGCGAAGTGTCTTCTGGAAGACGTCCTGGGCCTGTGGCCCAGAAGAGTCGGCCTGCGGGGCCTGCACTCCAGTGTCCAGCCTGGCGACTTGTCGGACTCTTCCAAACGGCTCGTTTGTGTGGCAGATTAATCACTCAAGTCAGCTTTATTGTTAACGAGAAAACATGAACATTATCTACCCCTTGCACACGCACGCGCCCCTTTCTTGGATGTGCCCAGTTATAAATTAGCCGTTTTCGTTATTAATTTCTCCGGGATGACTCACGCTTCAGGGACGCGTCATCGTCCTGGCCTGGGAGGCTTTGCTTTCTGTGGCCGGCTGCTCTCCTGCATCCCCACACGCGTTAACCCTTAAGAGGTCACGCTGAGAGCAGCTGTTTCCCGAGGCCTGGCCAGGCTCCTGGTTCATCTTCCCAAGCGGAGTCGGGTGGATGGGGAAGCCGAGATGAGTTTTATTTCTTTTTCTTTGTGGTGTCAGAGGCCAGGTACATAGGGAGGGAAATGGCCCGAATCAAACCTTCGGGGCATATGCTGGAAAAGATCTTTTTGCTTATTCACTCCTGAACCAGGTCTTTTAGCTTTTCTTATAGTTTTCAAACCCTGGGAGGGCATCAGGACAAAGCGACAGGCCGGGCTGCAGGTCAGATCCTCTCTTAGCTGTTTTGCACCATGAACTTGGACAGATATTTGATTCACCATCTTCTCAGGTGTGTGAAGGGAAACGTTTCATTCACCAACAATCTTGTGGCAAGAGTAAGAATAATTGGTTTTATTTAAATTTTTTAAAAAAGGAAAACTTGCCAGACTGAGTCCTACAAATGAGTAAACCATCGTTGGGGCATTAGAATGTCCTCAAGGAAAAGTTAAAACTAATGAGCGTAAGTTTGTCCCGTAAAAATCAAAGATTGCGTGTGTCCTAATGCAAGCTTCTGAGAGTATGGAATTCGCCTGTTTAAAATATGAAAATAGACGGATCGGAATAACTTACAGAAAAACATGGTTGCTTCTGTTTTAAAGCAGGGACTCGTCCAGAACAGGCGAAGATGAGGCGCGTGCTCCGGATAGTTTGCCTCGCGCGTGGGGTCTGATCACAAGGAAACTCAAGACAGACTTGACTCACGTGGCGGAGAGTTGGTCATGGACAAGACCCCCTCTGATAGGACATGCAAAGACGCAGCACGTGGAGACTGAGGGTGATGAGGGTGAGTTGGTCCATGAGGCTCCGCCTTCTACCCTCTCCCCCCATGAATCCTTCCCTCCTCACTGGGAGCTCGCCGTGTGTTTCCATGCTCTCAGGGACCCATGTGTCTCTGCAGAATTCACACGCTGAAGCTCTACCTCTCAATGATGGCTCAAGGAGGTGGGGCCTTTGCAGGTGCCTTGGGAGGTTCCTGAAGGAGGAGCCCCATGAATGGGTGTCCTGTCCTTGGGAAATGGCTCCCAGAGCTTTCTCCTCAGTGATGGTGCAGGGGAAGGGGCCCCTCTGCACCCTGGAAGAGGCCTCCACCCGCGCCCACCCCTGACAGCGCCCCGACCTTGCACTTCCAGCCTTCGGAGCTGTGGTCCATGAGGCTGGGGATAAGCCGGCTGGTCTGTGGCATCGTCAGGGCAGCTCACACCGGGGCCCACCATGGGATGCTTTCATCTCATCATCCTTGGCAAACTTCAGTCCATTCGTCAAGACTCTCCGTAAACACCACCTTGTCTGAATGGCGCTGCTTCCTTCCATTCCAGGGGCAAGGGGCCATGTTGGGAGCTGGAGGACGGCAAAGACCCCTTAGGCGATGAATCTCCGGGTCCTCCCCCAGGGTTCCTGCTCGACCCTTAGAGGGGAAAGCACGTCTCCTTCCATCTCCTTCCCCTGAGCCGGGATACCGTATTTTTTAATCTATTGTTTTAACATTTTAAAATCTGTATATCTTTAAATCAAGTCACCCTTGCTTTTGCTTGTTTGTCTCCTTATCTGTTTTGTCTGTAGCAGGACATCGGAGCCAGATATCCGCCACGGATACCATTTGGGGAGGAAAAGGACCACTGCCCTCCCCCACATTTTGGATCCAATGCTGTTTTGTGCATAAAACCGTACAATGGCTAGGAACACATCTTTCTGCCGTCTACATTTTTAGAGTTAACATAAATGAGTTAGTTTGTGGGGGGGCATCCTGCAAAGGATAATCAACCCCCCACGTCTTGCACACCCCGTCCATCGAGTTCCAAAGCCAAATGCTGGTCACACACAGTTCCTGGCTGGAAAGTGAGAGTTCTCCTCTCGAAAGCTGAGATCCCAGCTGCGTGTTGTGCGTGCTGCGTGTTGCGAGATCCCAGACAGATCACTTTTTCACACGTACCCATCTGCCACCGCCTGCCTCTCAAAGAGCCACTCAGTCGTACTTTCGAAAGCGTCCTCGCTGCTGCAAGTATATATTTTGAAAATGAAGTAGGAACAAAAGATGAATAAGCCCTTTCTCCGGCCCCCTCCAGGCAAGATCAGAGGCGGGGGTGAGGCCATGAGCTTCGGTCCCAAGGCCACCCTCCCCGGGGCCAGACTCCCTGCTGGGGACACTTAGGAGAGAAGCTTTGGCCGCCCTAGCTGCAGTGGGAGCTATTCAAATACTTTGAGAAAGAATCCTGAGTGACTTGGGGGCCTCGCGTGCATTGTTATTTTTTTGTTTCCATTTAGATTCGGTAATTACGCCTTTGACATTGCATTCACCATGGACATTCAGCATTGACACTGAGCCTGCTCTGCTCTCCACAACAGGCCAGAGATGCTCTGTGAGAAGTCCCGGTTTCCCGAGGAAGAGAAAGGGACACGCGCGACTCCCAGGAGGTAGTGGGCAGAGAACTGGCACTTGGCAACGATCGGGCCGTTGATTCTGGGTACCGGGCATCAGGTCAGAACGCGAGACCATTCTCACTTGCACGCCGCGCTGAAATTAGCTTTTATCCTGAGTCAAAATCCACAGCCTGGTTTGCTGTTGCTTTCATTCCTTTTAGGTTTGTTTCCTTTCCTTTCTTAGTTCCTTGAATGGGAAAACAGAGAAAACCAGAGGGCTCAGGAAACAAGCCCTGGGGCTCTCCGCTGCTCCTGTCTTTCCATCCCGAGCCGTGGTTGATGTGGGTTGTTAGATGGGCTAAAGGTTAACACGTGGGTTCCAGCCCTCCCTGGCTCTTCCACGGAGAAGCTATGTGACCTGGGGTAAGCTGACTGTCCCCCCACAGCTTCATCTGCCTCGTTCTTTCGTAAGATGGAAGTAATAAGACTGACTTTCTAGGACTGTCGAGCTGACGAATGAGAAATCAGCAAGGTGTGTCGAGCACAGCGCCTCCCCAGGCCAACCCTGCACAGAGGGGCCTCGTTTACATCCACACTCTCTCCACGTAGATAAATATTAAAAGGCATCCTCGCTTTAGCTTTGGCAGACTATTTAATTCAACTGGCCACGTTGTGCGAGATTCCCACCAGGTCCATTTCCCTCTTCTGGGCCTGGAGAAAGCTAACAGAACAGAGGCCATGTTCTCTCAGATGCCTGGCCCCCACTTTGGTATGTTAGACGCTTAGATCCACAGACAAACTCCTTCTGGCCAGGACTGGCCACCTCCTGTGTAACCTCAGACCCTCCCCACCCCCCAGGTCTGACTGCCGCATCTTCCTGATTCACTTTCCCCCTAGCTTCTTGGCCAGTTGATCTATTGGGATTCACTGTTTGAAGATCAGAGGGTGGAAAGAGGAGAGAAACGAAGGGTACATCTCCCCAGTTCTTCTCTGAGCATCTCCAGCATTTGCTGTGTCTCTTGTTGGCTCTGGTTCCAGGGCATGGCCTTCCATCCGAAGGTCCCCTTCTCCGAGCAGCCCCTGCTGTGGGTACCACTCTGTAGCGATGGTCTTCTCCCCTCTCCATCACTTGTGTCACTAATTCCTGTATTAAACCTCATCTTTCTGAGATGCTTAAAATGGGCTCTGTTTTCTTAACTAGACCCTGAATGTTATTAAATAGATATATTTACACTTGAACTTGAAATTGTCATGAGCCAAAGAAACTCTAGAGAGGGCCCCTTTTCTCTACCTCTTTCTTAGGCACAGGATCAGCTCTTAGGTCATGTGATCCCTCTCTTTGCATGTTCACTTTGGTCTCTGGTCTGCACATTTGCTTGGGACTCACCCCCAGGTGAGAAAGCTCAGAATACTAGAAAGGTTCTAGATGGAGCCAGAGGTGTGTGAAAAATAATATAAAAGGAGCCACTTTAGAAAGGAGCCAGAGCTGCCATCCCAGAGGAATTGCCTTACACGGCTTATTCCTCAAGCCTATGGAATGTTGAAATAGGGGAAAATCACCCCTGGCCTGGACCTAAAGCAACATTGTGTTCTGATGAACTGTTGGCAAGGAAGGCACGAAAGCAGACATTATGAGGACGGACTGATGCTACCGAGATGAATTTTTTTAAAAAATTAGGTTTAGCCTCACTATGTTAGCTTATCTGCACCAGAAGAAAAACATTCTTCGTTGATGTAATTGTTCCCCTTGTCTTTCTCATAAATACTTGTCGCCTTTGTCTGCTAATGCGTAAATTATTTGGGTTTCTGCCTGAATCGGTGCTTTTCGAATGGCTACTCTTTTTGATCTCAGATAAATGATTGTTGCCTCTCACCTTGACAGGCCTTTTATTTTTAGTTTAACAGGTGTGTATGTGACCCGGTTGGTCTAACGAGAGTCAGGTCTTGATCTTTTTCTGGATCCAATGTGCGTGGGTGTGTGGAGCTGATCGGCTGTCTCCACATGGGTTTTGTGTCTCCAGCGGTGGCCGCTGCCCATCTAATGCTCTGTGAGCTGCATCCTCAGCTTCTGAAACTACGCTGCCTCACTTCGCAACCCTATCCAGACTCCTGGCCCTCTATCCGTTAATGATTCCCACATTGATATTCGAAGCCCACCCACGTCATTAAGCGCACCAAGCTCGGACGTGCAACTACCAACCTGATGTCCGTCATTTGACACCAAAAAACACATCTCAAACAGAAACCAGCCAGAGCAGGACTCATGATGCCCTGTCCCCATTTCTAAGTCTACCTCATCCCCAATCTTCCTTGATTAGTCTTTCTTGATTATTAGCATCCATTCAGTGGCCCAAGCTAAAGATTTGGGAGTCTTTTCTTCATTCCTTCTATTTTCTAATGCTCCAAAACATCAGAAAATGTTGTCAATTGTACCTTCAACTTGTATTTCCAGTCCGTCCTCCTCTCTCCATCCTGCTGTTATCAATCTCGTCCCAGCCACAGGTACTTCTGCTGGGACTACAGCAATCAGCTTCTAGCTGGTCTTCCTCTTTCCACTCATGCCCCCCTGCCACCTTTTCTCCATCCGGCACCCAGAGGGACCTTTTTAAAGACATCAGTCACAGCGATCAGTGCCCTACTTAAAGTCTCCAGAAGCTCGCTGTTGTGATGAGCTCAGCGCGTGAATTCCTTGCCACATGCTATGTGTCTGACAGACCTGGCCACCGCCTTCCTTTGTGAATGTCCCTTCTTAATCCTCTAACCACCCTGGACTCCTGTCTCTCTGTCTCTTTGTCTCACTGTCTCTCTGTCTCTCTCTCTCTTTCTCTCTCTGACACCCATTCCATACCCCAAATTTTTGTAATTGCTATTTCCTCTGCTGGAGGATTATATTTTAGATTTTCACATCTTTGTCTATTTTTATTTTTTTATTTTTTTTATCATAAAGTTCTCAGTAAAAAATGTTATCTGCCTAAGTAAATCTTTTTAAATCGACCCACCTGTAAGAGTCATCCTCTATTAAATCATATTGTTTTACTTGCTTACTATCAGATTTCACCTCCTGGCATTACTTAGGTCATTTATTTGCTTGTTTTTGTCTCTCTTCATTGGGTGCTCAGTCTACATGGCCTCATATTACTCATCTGCCATGGTGGTCGTAGGACATCACCTTAGGGTGAAAAACTTGTCCTGATTTGACTGGAATTTTTTCTGGTTTTAGCACTGAAAATCCCACATCTTGGGATGACCTTAAGTCAGCAAACCAGGACTGCTGGCCACCTTATCTTGAGTGTCACATATAGTCACTCCATAAACACTGGACCTTATTTATTTCCATGATGTAAATGCATTGTGATTTCACAGCTAAAAGCAAAAGAGTCAACTTGGATGACCAAAGCCATATAAGACAAACATATTTAGTAAACACGTTCTCACAGAAAGAAAAGGGGAGAAGGGGATGGCATTTGACAACCACGAAACAAGAAGGTGATGTCGTGAAAGCAAGAGCATGCATTTACAGAGAAGGATCAAGTAGAGTTCTCGAAAGTGAACAGATAGTTAGTGCAAAAATGTCCTCTGAAGGTGAGGTAAACAGATGCCTAGTTAGAGAGTAAACGTGGATCCCAGCTGATGCTTGAGCATCGTGGTGTGGAACAGCACGGGCTCACTCGTAAGCAGATTTTTTTTCAACAAATACTGTAAATGCATTTTCTCTCCCTTATAATTTTCTTGAAAAAAATTTTCTCTTCTCTAGCTTCATTGTAAGAATGCAGTATACAATATATGTAACATACAAAGTACATGCTAATTAACTGTGTGTCATCAGTAAGGTTCCTGGTTGGTAGTAGGCCTGTTAAGTATTGGGGAGAGTCAAAAGTTATACCCAGATTATTGACTGTGCAGGGGGTCAGGTCCCCTAACTCCCATGTCATTCAAGGGTCAACTTGTTGTTTCGGTGAGGCTAAGCTGAGGGAAGCACACAGAATGAAAAAGAAACGAGAAAGCAATGGAAAATACAAAAAAAAAAAAAAAACACAGAGGTCTGTAGCTTAGGCAGAACAACACTAAATCTCATCTGACAGAAATTGTGGGCAGAGAGAATAAAGACAATGTCAAAATTCGATATTTTAAATGATGGTGAATGAGATAGCACAAAATTAAAACACCAAACGAAAACCCAAATACCAATATCGACCACCAGGTTACAAAGCGCTGCTAAGTGACAAGGGAGATTTGAAAAAGTCACGTAAAAACATGTAGTTAAGTTTAAGGGTGTGGTGGAGACAGAGAAACCACAAAGGCAGCAAGGTTAAGAGAGACGAATCACCTAAAAAGTTATGACAATCAAATGGCATCAGTTTTTTTTTTATTTACAGCAAAGGATGCCAGAAGTTATGAGACTATTATTTACAAAATATTAAGAGAAAGTACTTTGAAACCAGAATTCCACATTTAGCCATGTTAAAAGTGATATAAAAATATTTATCTAATATTCAAAGTCTTAGTGAATTTACCACTCCAAGAATGTGACCAAAAAAAGAAAAATACACATAATTAAAAAAAATATATGAAACGAAATAGAAAAAAATTTAAAAAATCGCAAAGACATCTGTAATAAATAAATAACTAAATAAATAATAAATAAATAATAAATAAATAAATAATAAGAAAAGGGTAATTCAGCAGAAGCTCTCAGATCTACAAATTTGAGACTGATAAGAGAAAAAGAGAATAACAGTGATGTATCAACACCATAACAATTTATTTTCTTTCAAAATAAATTGAATTTTACTTACAATTTTTGCCTAAAACTGATTCATTTGTTAATTTTGGGATTTAGGATTGAGGCTTCTTAATTTGTGTATGCCTCATTGTTTCTTACACAAATCACCTACTTTATGTTGCCAGCATTTTTCTTTTTTCACTTTAATTTCTTTTAATTAGAGTAATTCATCTGACAAGAACTCTGAGTGCGGGGCCATCTAAGATTTTGCCAATATTTTTCTTCTTTTATATTTGTCTTACCTGTATTTAATGAGCAGTTTTACATTAGTTTCTCACCTTTTTCAAATCATTCGAAACATTAAGAGTGGTTTTCAAGGAAACAACTTCCTCTCCTTTTGCACTCAGGTTTAGTTGATTGGTGTAATAATTAATTAAACCACATAATTTATACCTGGGATCATAGTTTGGAGATCAAACACGACTGGTGCGTGCCTTGCCGCTGGTGCGAGGGAGCAGAGGCACAGGGCACAGCAACCAAGGGAACCAGTCTGCAAGGTCAACAGAGATGGGGACGTCTGGTCAACCTCTGAGTTGTTTGGGGTAGGTCCACTGAGGGAGCTTCTGATGCTCCTGGAGCAGTGGTACTAAGAATGATGATTAAATAGAATTTTACGTGTCTAACAAGAAGCTAAAGCTAAATTTCAGAGGGAGATAACATGGAGACAGAGAAGAGGGAATGCAAGGCAAAAAAGAGTCAAGTTTGTCTTCTTCAAGTACAGGCAAAGGCAATATTAAGTTGTTGTACTTTTTTTTCCAAAAAGAAAAGTGACATGTGGGTGTTAAGACACAAGAGTACCTATACAGAATGTACAAAATGAATCTATGACTTCTCTACCAAAGATGAGGATAAGTCTTTCTGAGACAAAACTGGGGGGGAAAACTAAAAGCATAATAATAAGAAAAAAATATAATAATATGACCTTCACATATCCAAATACATATTAAGCACAGTAAATAAAAGTAGGCTGTACTTATGTATTTAAAAAGAGAGATTAAGATTTAATTTTTATTTAATTCAATGATGCTTACAGTTACATGTCAGAATGGCATTGTAGTTATGTAAAAATGATATGTATTTTAAAGAAATGCCTACTGAATTATAAAGAAGTGAAATAATATGTCTGGTGTTTGCTTTAAATTAATCCAGCCAAGGAAAATAAAAAGAGCTAGGTGAGGTATGTACATGTGATAATATTCTGGTAATTGTTGAATTTGGATGATGGGGGCATCAGAAGTTTATTATACTATCACCTTCTATTGGTATATTTGCATATTTTCATTAAATCAGATCTTGAGAAACTCAGCTAAAGTGACATTCAGGAGGAAGTGAATAGCTGTAAAGCATTTATTAAAAAAAACAAGAAAAGTTGAAAATAAATGAACTGAGTGTTCAACTCTACCAGCTCTTTTAGCTTTATTAAAATTCACCATTGAAGAGTGTAATTTGGTAAGTTTTTTAAAAGTGTATAAAATTGGATAGCCATTAGCAAAACCATGATATTGAACATGGAAGATTCAATATTTGAAATGTTAATTATCTCCCACTTAATCCATAAATTTATATTTTAATGTAATCCAAGCAAAAGCCCAGTAGCTTTCTTTAGGATATATAAAAAGAGAAAATTTGATTTAAAATTTCACATGAATGAGTAAATGACAATATAAATTCAATTTTTTAAATAGGTAAATTTTCACTATCAGATATGAAAATGTACTATCTGCTACGGAAATTTAAATGACATAGATGTCAATAAATTGTTCGATAAATGATAAATGGTTCATTGGGCCTCCATGATGAGGGCTGAAGCAGACAATAGCATGCATGAAGGATGACTGATCAGTACGTGCGGCAGAAACACTGCCAGGTACTCCTCAGGTGATTTCATTTTTCTCTGTGAACACAGGGACACAACATCTCCCATTTCTCCTCGAGTCTTGAATGAGTCCATGGAATAGATGTAAGTGATATTCAGCATTTTCAGTTCTGGTCCCTAGACTTCCCCAGGTGATGATCCACATTTTCTTTGCCCAGTGTGACAGGATGTGAAGAACTGCAAGGTGTTGGGGTTCAAGATGGAATGAACTGGATCTCTGTCACCTGGCATTGCACCTAAAAATAAGTGCAGACAGTTCTAAGGACAATGGGTCTTGCACTGCAGGACTCCTCAGTAGCCCTTGCAGAGGGGCCCTTTTGTGACATCCGTGGTGAATGTGGCAGACTCGGAGAGAATCAATTCCTAGCGTGTGACTTAGACACCCATGATGCAAAACTTTCCTTCATACCTGGCCAGACTCAGGAAAGTCAGAGCAGAGAGTAACATGTTCTCCATGCACTGAACAGATTTTATCATTTAACTATCAAGCACTTAATTAAAAATAAGTAATTCATAAGAGTGATTAATGTTCGGTAGCTGAGTAGGTTTGTTCGACACTCTTGGCATTTAAATATGGGATGGAAATCAGAATTTCTTTCTTCAAAAAATTTCTTTAAGATATGAGTCTTAGTTGAGCAAATGCGTTTTTTACTTAGTTTAAGGAGAAGTATAATCCCCATACTGGATGCTACTGTGCAAGGCTATTTGTAAACACATCCTTAGACAGAACATACCTATTCAGTCAACAAATATGTAGGGTCTACCATGCCCCAGCCACTTCGTTGTGCACAAGTAATACTGTGGCAGAAAACAGCCGTGGAGCAGGCCACCACCCTCAGAAACCTTAGATTCTAGTGGGCCAGAGACTCACATATGACTTCAGTGGTAGGCACTACAGTCCGGGGACCCCCAGGACTTTGTATCACACTAAAGAGTGAGGAGTCTAATTAAAGAAGCCAAGAGAACATGCACCAATAAACTTGAACTTTTCTTTCAAGTGCCACGTCCCATCCAGACCTGCTGGCTGGCCAGTGCTCTGCCAACACAGCCTGGTCTCCCTCCCACCCTACTCAGCCATTCATTCTCCATGGATCAGCTGCAGTGGCCTCAGGTGACCCTCAGTGTCAGGTTGAAATAACTTACGTCAAGGTTAAAATCATACACTCAACTGTAGAAGATGAATCTGGTGACATCTAAAGCACAAAAGCAAACAAGCCACCAAAGGAGAGTCACCCTCACTGCTTCAGGGCCCATGAAATCTCCAACAGCTGAAAAAGAACAAGTCTGAAGACGCTGGGAAGACAGTGACCTTTGCTACCATCGACTAAGTAGGGGAGTGGTCAAGATGATCAGGAGATCTGGTATAAAGGGACCATGGGGTCAGGGTCTAATGACCACAGCAATAATAGCAACGATGATAAGATCACGGTACTTTTAAGCCACCTCTGGCATGCCGTCATATGACTTAGTTTGGGTCAGTTATCATCATCTCCACTCTGCATGTTGAGTAACTAAGAATGAGGCCTGGTCCCCTGAGTGGCCAGTCCTGTCCCCTCATAGCCCAGAGCAGACTCCGGGCCCATGGCTTTGGCATGAGGACGGATGAGGTCTCAACAGCTCTTGTGCCAAATACCGTTTCCAGAGACGCAGCATGTGTAAGACCCGTCTACCCCAGGAGGAAAGGGGAATTCAAGTGGTTAAACCAAGGCATCATCTCCCTAAAGATGGCAGGGACAGAGGATAACACTGCTCGGGCGACATGGTGGCATCACCTCTTGGCACAGTGGGGATGGCACCCTAGAAAGGCCTTGTGCACCGCCAGGCTCCTGCAGTGCAGAGGCCTAGCTTCCCAGCCCAAGGACCAGATGCACACCCTTTTGAGAGCCTGGAGTGTGGAGTTCCCTGCACTAACCTTCTAGAAGCTTCTAAAGTGCTTCTGGCTTGGGTACCTCTGCGTCGTTGTTTATCCTCTGGAATTCCTTGCCCTTTTACTCTCCTCGCTAACTCTTCCTCTTTTTGCTTTCCCATCCAGCTTGCACGGTGCTCCTCCAAACACCCGCCTGGGAACGAAAGGGTCAGCTGATTAACCTGTTCCTCCACGTCTGCTTCGAGTGACCTCTGTGGTGGTGCCATTCCCAATCTCGGGGTGTTTCTAAGCACCTCTAGCCTCCGGGTGGTGTCCTTATCACTACTGTGGCCCCAGCCCAGAGCCTGGCACAAGATCCTGGTCTATAAATATTTTTGCATGAATTAATGCATGAATGAATGAATGCCCGCAGCGGTCATCGAGAATCAGACGTGAGAAGTTCCGGCTGGACCTTGTCATCCTTTCCTGCTTCTTTCCCACCACTGAGATCAGAGGCAACATAACGGCATCATTGAAAACACAGCTTTTGGTATCAGCTAGAACTGGAATGAAACCCTGTTTGATTACTAACGAGCTGAGATTTTTAGTCATTTAATGGGTTTAAACCGTACCTACAAAATGGATTAGTTAGTATAACCACTAACTGCCATCTGTTAGCGCAGAGCTGTAGTAGCAGCAGCAGCAGTCATCGCGGAAACATTAATGGTAATCATCGTAGTAGTAATAACAGCATCATAGAGGTCGTAGGAATGCCTAATGTTAATAAGGGGGATTATTAAGTCGATAGTTCAGAAACCTCACATTTTCTTCTAACTCGTTTTATTATTTCCGGCTCTAGACGCAGCCATCGTTTGGACATCTCGGGACAAAGTGGGAAGACAATCAGATTAGCTGACAATTGGTCAAAAAAAAAGATAAATATATAATAATTTTTTTAAAGATGCTTCCATTGGTTAATGCCAACTAAAAATAATCAAATCTAAAATGACAAGACTCACAGTGTTCTCTACTGAGAGGTTCTAGGAAATCCCTAAGCAGGGAGCCTCACGTGAGAAACCAAATTTTTTATCATCTCAGGAAGAGCTGGGGTAGCTGCCGGAGCACTGGCCGGTTTGAGGTAGTGGCGTGAGTTAGGACATGGCAAATAACCGAGAAAGTGGCTGTCCCTTGGGGCCCTGCTTCATCCACAGAGCTGGACCCAGGAGCGCGCAGACCTCGGTGGTGTCTGCAGCCTCTGCAACTCCTTCTGCCTTCCCAGCTTGGCTCACACAAGCGATCTCGTTAATCCCCGGTCAAGTGCGAGCATGCAAACGCCTGATGAAAGAGAGCGAGAGGGAAATGAAAGCAAGGATGGTCCTGGAATCAGCTGGAACTGTGGGCTTTCCAGGATGCCTCTCTCCCTACCTCCGCGAAGGCCAGCGAGTGCAGACAGGGCAGCTGAGCGTTGGTGGCATTGGTGGCCGTCGTGATCTGTGCCCTTGCTCCAACCAGCCAACGACAGCTGGGGTTTGGAAGGAGCCTCTGGCACCCTGATCTGATGTCGTGAAGAGACCTCTGCTTTCTAGTGCAGAATGCATTCGAAATTGTTTGTGACAGCGATGCCTCCGCCCCTGTAATTATTTAATCCTTCTGGAATGTGGAGTCGGCGTGAGGCTCGGGGCTGGCAGTCCATGACAAGTCCACTTTCTTCTCTCTCGCACGGGATGTCTACCTACCTGAAGTCGTGAGCAGGGGCCAAAAGTCCTTTGGAGAAAAGCTTACTCATTCCAGTTGGAGCCGGAGCCAGGCCCGACGGACGTGCTAAATGCCGAAATCACTTGTGTCGACTTGGGAGACAATCGATGGACAGCTCCCAAACTAAATGGGCTTGCGATCCTTTTTCTCTCTGCCTCTCTCTGTCTCTTTCTTTAAGAGACGAAAACTGGAAAGCCAAATCCATTAAACAATTTATGCTTTGATTTGCAAAAGACAACAAACATATCCTCTGGGCAGGGAAAGCGTGTCTTTTCTTGCATTCGAGTTCGGGAACACTGAGTCTTCTCTTTCAGGTCCTTCAAGGTACATCAAGTTGAAGGGTGATCTAATCGGCTTTCAAGGCAAAAGGAGTGTTCATTGTCCGCATGGTTTTATTCGATAATTTTTCCGCCACTGAATACACACAGACTGATCATTTAACCTTGATTCCAACCTCTGCAAAATAAGAATTAAAAATCCTATTCACGGGGGAAAACACAGGGAAACTGGATGTTCGCGGCACAAGACGTGACCCTGGGTTGCTGCTCAAAAGCATCTGTTAAAGGAAAGAGTTTTGCTAAGTGAACAAAACAATGACTCATAGAAGTGAAGCCGAGCAGGAAGTCATAATAAACACGTCTCAGCACTCCCACGTTCTCGGCGGAGAATGAGACTCACACGGGCGCAGTAGCTGGCGCTAGGTCACATGGCCATGTCACGGCCGAACAAACACTAGGGCAAATTCTCTAAAATCCTAGGTCTTTCAACTACAGGTCAGTGGACAAAACTGATGCTCACAAAAGGACAATTCGAAATCCTCCTTTCTCTCTCTCGTTAATGGTTTGTTTGTAATAGTAGTAGTGACAATCGCTTTTTTGGACACTCTTTACGTGGTGACGCTGCTTGAGAAATAATGACATCCATGGTAGCAAGATTGAGGCTGGATCACTGCAGCTTCGGGTACAGTCCTTGGACCAACAGCCTCAGCATCCTTGGGTGGTCTATCAGACTCTCTGGGGAGTCTGTATTTTAACAAATTTAACAAATTCTAGGAGTCTGTATTTTAACAAATTCTCTGCGCAGTTCTGATGTGTGCCACATTTTGAAGACAGGTAATCTAGACCAAGGCAACCGGGTGCCTGATGCATGTGAATGTAGCCCCAGCCCTGAACGGTACAGCTAGAGACTATGGCAGGGGTCGTTGACTGACCACTTATCCCTCTCTCCCTTATCGTTCCTCTAGCACAGACTTAGAAAGTCAGATATTCTCTTTGCTGGTCTTGCAGTAAGAGGTGGCGGCCACGCAACTAAATTCTCACCTGTGAGATGCACGTGGAGATCTACTGGGAGTTTGGGAAAGAGATTTCTTTCCTGCTCAGAAAAAGGCACATGAGGACAAACTTCGTGTCTGTGTCAACGTCTGTCCCTGAATTTGAATGCAGTGCGTGAGGATCTCATGCTTGTCCTACGGCCTTCTTGCAACCAAGAGGAGAAAGTCAAGAGAACCACCGAGATGCCAGCCCAGGACAGCAGCACCACTGAAACACTAAACTTCATCCGTGTATCTTTGATGGGGGAGAACAGCCATTGTACTTCCAGACACACACCTACTATCAAAGTTAACATTTCGCTAAGAAGCTTTTCCCCCACGATAACCATGAATAGCCATGACATAATAAAATGGAGGATAAATTTCTCATAACTCGTATTAAAATAAAATCAAATTAACTCACAGATTGAATGCTGTCACATAGAGGCGAGGATTATGCAGTGAAAGGAGAAGATGGAGGGAAGCAAAGCATGAGGCATGGCTTTGCAAAGGTGTCTATGCATTTCCTAGGATGCTGTGATGCTGTAATCGCCACAGACCAAGTAGCTTAAAGCAACAGAAATGGGTTCTCTCTCGCTTCTGGAAGCCAGACCTGCAAAATCAAGGTGTCGGGAGGCCGATCCCTTCTGAAGGCTCCAGGAAAGAGCGTGTTCCATGCCTGACATTATGAGTTGAATTGTATTCCTGCCCAGAGTTGTTGAAGTCTGACCCCCAGCTGCTCTGAAGGTGACCTTATTTGCTAATAGGACTTTTACAAATGGTCGAGATAAAATGACGTTGGTAGGGTAAGCCCTAATCCAATATGGCTGTGTCCTTATAAAAAGAGAAAATTTGAACACAGAGATAGACACGCATAGAAGAACAAAAGTGTGAAGACCAAGGACTGTGCCATCCGGAAGCCAAGGAACACCTGGATCTGCCAGAAGCTAGGAGAGGGGCATGGACAGACTTTCCCTCATCGCCCACAGAAGGACCTGACCCCGTTGACACCAAACCCCACTTCTAGCTCCCGCTGGCTGCCAGTGACCTGCAGCACTTCTTGGTTTGTCGACATTTCACTCCAGTCTCCGCCTTCAACTTCACATGGCCTTCCCCTCTGGGTGTCTGTGTCCCGAATCTCTTTTCTCTTGTAAGGACATCGGTCATTGGATTTGGTGCCCACTCTAAACCCAGGATGAGATCCTGAGTTACATCTGCGAGAGCCTATTCATAAAATAAGGTCACATTTACAGGTATCAGAGGTAAGACTTGAACCATCTTTTTCTTTTTTTTGGAGGGGGAGATACGATGCAACCCACCGGAAGGCACCAGTATCCTAGCAGGAGATATAATTTCATGGTTAATAATGTAATAAATCTGTAAAAGACATTACTCACTACCTGGTACAATCAAGCACAGTGTCCAAAAGGGAAAAAAAGGAAAGAAGGAGCTGATTCTGAGTTTTTCCCTCGGCCTTGCTCACCCAGACAGCTTCCAGGAAAGGGTCCGTCTTCCACCTTGTAAGGTTCAGGGAAAGTTTTCCTGTCTCTGTTTCTCTCCTCCCACCGCATGGCTTGGCTTCGAGCAGTAATTGGCCCTGAGAGGAGAAGGATGAGGATCAACACAGCCCGTGAGTGTGCTAATCACTCTTCCTTGCTGTGGACATAACCAGCTTCGGTTTTTGGTCCCATCCTAAGTATGACATCTCAGTGACAAATTAAATCAATTAAGCTGAGAGCTCCTGGAGGGTGAGTAATGGGCTGGGATAAGGACGCCGGGGCTGTAGTGAAAGCTCTGCTTCTAATTAGCCGTAGGAGATGCAGCAAGACCCTGCTCTTACGTGGGTTTCGCTTCTTCATCTGCAGAAAGCAGGGGTTGGTCTGGCTTATCTCTCAAATTCCTCCCGCGCCACGATTCTCTGCACATACTCCCCTTGGAATTTGGACAGGACTAAAGCGTGGATTTGTTTTCTTTTTATTTTTTTTTATTTTTTCATTTTATGCATATGATCAGTATGGAGATTTATGGAGATGCTTGCTTTTTATACAGCTCCAAAGGAAGCGCACACACACACACACACACACAGGCACGCACATTATACACAATAGCAGCAAGTGAACCTTTGCCAGCTTAGCACACATTTATACAGCAACAGCAGACACAGTGACACCAGACTGCAACTAGGGAAAGTGACTCTGTCAATATTTACTGAGACAAAAATGGTAACGCAGCCTGTGTTTAGCTTCCTTCACTCAACAAACACGTGGAGGCCTCCGTCTCGGCCTCACGCGCCAGGCGCTGGGTCCAGGCGCTGGAGAGAGGCCATGAGCAAGACTCCGGATCTGCCTCGAGGGGCTCAGGGTTTCTTTGAGAAATGGACAAGAGGCCGCAGCACAGTGTCACGTGTCCTCTGATCGAGGTAAGCTCCAGACGCTGTCCTAACTCTGAGGAGTGACAGCACCCGCCCCGGCATTGGAACCAGTCAGAGAGGCCTGTGAGAGGGACTCCTAACCACATTCCAAAGGATGGGCTCCCTCATCTCCAGGCGATTTGAATTCTACAGTTTCTCAGCCTTTAAGGGACCCACATTGAAGGAAGAAGCATCTAATGCTTTCCCTTTGGCTGGGATAAAACTTCCTGGAGCTCTCCCAAGGTGTATGATTATCAATTAATTCCACCCGTTTTCTTCTTACACCACAGTTCAGATCAAGCCACGTCAGTCCTCCAAAACGCTCAAGGACGCACACCAGCCTGCAGAATGACACCCCCATCTGGCCTTTCTGCTGGTCGAGGACCTCTGGTTTTCGGTAGACTTTTTGATGTCTCCTCACACCACAAATCACAACAGAACAGGACAGAGCATTGGAGGTAGACTCACCTAGTTTAGGTGTCGGGAGCATCACCTGAAATGCACACCAATCCACCTGGTTTATGTGGTTTCAAATGTTTATATTCTGGGTGGTTTGTGGGGATAAGTCCCAACTTACAGAGTCAAAGGTCTTATACCAACACCGTGCTCTGCCACTTATGTCATTGGACCGGGCTCCTTTCCCCGTGTGCACACCAGAGCTGGACCTCCCTGGTCTGACTGCCTCCTGGGGATAAAAGTCAGAGAAGCAACGTGGAGTCTTCGGTGTACAGCATTCTTCACGGAGGCCGAGATTGCTCAGTATAAAGTAGAAGGCTTGACTGTTACGCCATGAGGCTGAGCGACAGTCAAGGCTCCCAAGCATCCCTGTAACTCTGTCTCAGCGCTCTGGGCCTCTATTCCCATCTGAAAATATGTGCCGTCTGGCCTGGTTGTCGGTCTCGAGAGCTTACCAGGGAACTGTGCCATTAATGGCTAACCCCTCCTCGGCGTAAGCAACATGAAATCTTGGAAGGGTACAAACGAGAGAAACCATCCTTCCTCGTGCCGCCTGACCTGTGCATGCCGATGGCCCTACCTCCAGTTAGTTGTTCATTTCTCAGGGCCAATGCTGGACATGGCGCTGGAAGGCTGCCCTGAATATCCAGCCACCAGGACATCATCCTCTGTCCATACACTGAGGTTGCTCGCATGGGTCGGTTAACTGTGACGTGTACATTCCCCACTGCTTGCTGGGGCATGTGGGAGGCCATGGGTGGAGATGCAACTGTGCCCATCTAAGACCCAGACTCAGAGCCAGGCTTTGCAGAGGAGTGTCTGGTCCCTCTGCCCTGGGGCCCAGATCCAGCCCCTCGCAGACTCAACTCTCAGCAACCTCGAGGAGGGTCTCCAGTCCGCACCGTGGAAATTGAATTTCTCTCTGAGCACAGGCATTCTCCTGGACCAGACATCCTGAGCAGACTAAACATCTCTGACAATGAGCCCGAAGTTTCACAGCAAAGCAATTTCACTTGGTAATTTGCTCGGTACTAAATGCTTTTGGTTCTTCCAAGTTCATCTCTCACTACATTATTTTCCCGGGACCATCCGCTTTTAACCTAATCAGGCGAGCATGCCTCCGCTATAAAGGGACCTTCGCGACATGAGTGCATATGTTACAATGCCTTATTTTCTGTGGTGGAGATTTAATCAAATTCACTAAGTTGGGGGATCATAATAGAGATTTTCAATAATCTGTGTTAAAAGGGTTTTTATATGATGTCTTGCAACATGTGAATAAATTCAGATGGAGCGCGTGTTTGGTGCTGCCGGCAGATAATGAATTAACGGACCCAGGGGACCCCGGGTCGTCCCAGCGAGCACGGGTCTGGTGAGCCAGCGTGATCTGGATGGGCTTGTTTGATAAACTTTCCAAACAGAGAGGTGTCTGATCACAGGGTGGAAATACATGTCTTTCCCCAGGTTCTCTAAAATCTCAAAAAGGATATTGATTGCAAATGACCTCCTCTGGCTCTTCACCGTTTACAACATTCAATGCACTGTGGCTTTCTTATTTGCTCTCAGTTTCGGCAAGCTATTATAATAACTCATTCAGGATCAAAAATGCCTATAATTTATTCCAAAGATAGTCTATGATTAATTAAGTGAATAGAAAATGGCCTGGCTCCTGCCTCTCAAATCGAAATGGTTCCTGGCTCATTTTCCAGAATGGCTTGTTAGCCTTATACACATCCGACCCCATCTGTCTGTTTCCACGGCGTACCTCTCCATGTCCTCGGCCTCTCACTGCTGTTTCTGTCTTTCCCTATATCTTGACACAAGGTAATGCGGCCCTTTGATCTCTCAAAGCCGCAGAGAGGGACAAGAAGCTCTGGTGTGATCTGCTAAAACATCCCAGACATGAAGGATGACACTCAATGTTCACGTATCTCCTATTGTAGCCAAATTCGGTTACTAAACCTCTGCAATGGGATGGAGCAGACGTTGTCGGAATGGCAAGCACACGAAGGCCAGCTGCACTTAGGCACACGATGCCATTTAGTGAGCGCTCACTGTTTTGATCTCATTGGCATTACCTCCACCAAGGTATCTAAAGCCACCGCGTCGCCTTCTGTTAAAGCCTTTTAGAAACTGGCCCTCATATTCTCATTGTCCCTTCATATTGTCATTTTAAAGATTCACAGAATTGTAGCAGATAATTCAGTTTGATGTTATTTTACCACTTCCTGTTCAGTCATTTCTTAAATATTTACTGGATTTATACTACATTCCAGGTGCCCTGCTCAGCTTCCAACACACCAAACCTGAGCTGTGACCGTAAGTTCTTTTTAAGACAATGATTTCTTCACTTCCTGTGGACTCCTGTGCCCAGTGGGGCTAAGGCTATAAAAAAATAAACTCTAACAAAGACCGGCCTACACAGTTCTGTCTCTACTTCCAACATAGCTTATTTAAAAACAAACAAACAAACAAACAAACAAATAAATAATAAAAAGAATTAAACTTGGTGAAGCTCAGTGTTCTCACCTGTGCATTGGGATAAATAATAATACACACATCACCAAAACAGAGAAGAAAACAGATCAGATGGCACTGAAGACATTTTACGTGATAATGAAAGCGTCATACGCCACTGTACATACTTATCAGCTGTCCGAAGAAATAGTGTGAACCCATAAAAGAGAAGTTTGTGGAGAGAATAATTGGAATAAGACAAATAAGAAATTAATCTCTGTCATCAAGAAGCAGCTGCTTTGAAGGAAGATGCCCAAACCGTGATGCTGTCACGTCCTTGATCGCAAACCCAGCTCCACTAAGTCCTAATTGGGTGTCAATGATAATGAGAAATTGTTGCTGCCCACCAACAGTTTACCAGGAGGAAAAGGGTCCAATAGGACGGTCCTGCCGGACCAGCTCCAGGTGGTAACCATTACTCTTTTGTTCTTTCATTTGATCGTTATTTATTAAAGACTTAGGATGTGCTACAGACTGGTCTAGGCCCTGAAGTAGCAGTAACAATAGGTCAAACTCCATGCTTTCCTGTATCCAGAGACAGAAAATCAACAAACGTGCATGTAAATACACCTAAAAGAATGTCACAGCTAAGGGGACACCAAGCACATGGACCAGAGTTAGAGGCTGATGGCTCTTCTGGTAAAGCAAGTGGACGGTTTAGGCTGAGCGGTCGGAAAAGGCTTTGTTGAGGAGGTAGGTGACATTGAAGGTGAAGCCTCCATCAAGAGAAGTGACTGGCACCCCCAGGCGGAGTTTGGGAGAGGGCAGGAGTGTGTACTAGTCTGAAGGGCAACAAACCCAAGTGCTCAAGTGTGGCAAAGAGGTGGACACGTTGAAAGCAATGAAAACACAGCTCAGTCGGAGCTTAGGAGGTGAGAGGCCACGAGGGGGAAATGGTATCGAGGAGACTGGAAGGATCCGGTTGAGTTAGGACCCCTTTAGCAAGCAGTCGCCATCAAGTATGGTAACCAACATGATTTCGCTAGGATTAGTCAAAGCCAAAGGCAGCCTCGGGATGGGTGGATCGCTGGTCACAGACGTCAGGAGCAGGCGGGCCTGGGCTCAGACCCCAAGCTCCTCCCTTTGTGATGGAAACTCGCGAACTGACCCCAACCCCTGCCAGCCTTGCTGTGCCCATTTGTGAAATGAGACAGAACTTTCTTCCCAGGACAACTTTCTCCTGCATCCCTTCACTTGGCTAATCCCAACTCATCTTTTAAGCCCGGACTCAAAAAAACTCCTGGACCCCCTGTCCCTGCCTTTGTCCCCACCGTTCCCCCCAAAATTTACTGTCGCTCCCAGGCCGGGCTAAGTCTCCTCTCCTGAGTTATTATCAGGTTAGCACTTACTTCATTATAAGGACATTATTCATATAAATTTTTGATAGTTGTACGTGTCTTCAGTTTAGCATTTCCCAGCATAGAATAGGTATGAAATATGTTTGTTCAATCAAACCAAACTCAACTTAGAAAACCTTAATATGCACATACTTTCAAAAACTACAGCGCGCACTCAAATCAGTGGTCTACTGAAAGCCAGGAATGAGGACACAGTCCCTTTGAATACACATCACAGATCTACTCACGTCTTTTGAATATTTTTAAATATACGCCAGTATTTTAATTATGAGGAATTTAAGGTACACGAATATTTTAGTGTGCTTCATTTCATTAATTAAAAAAACCACTTAGGATTAAATTGTATAGCTTGTACTTTTATTTCTCTAGAATAGATTTATAGATAGCAGCTCTGGTGTTTCTATTTTTCAGTTTGTAATTCATTACGACTGAGTGCGAAAAAAAAACTCTGTGGCGACTATCTTGTTTGATTATATCTCCTTAATTGCATGAGATAGTTCCTGCCTGGGACCCCAGGGACCTGCTGGAAAGGGAGTGGACCTTTAGCATCATTAATGGGTTTAAGGTGGTAAGGGACTGCTCTGTCTGTGAAAAACATGTCCTCGGAATAACGTCCAATGGCCTTACACTCGGTTTGTGTTTTTCCCAGGAGTAAATGCCTGTGGGAGGTCCCCGCGCATCCCCAGCAACAGCATGACAGTTCACCTGTGGTTCTGCTTTGGGAAAAAGGACAAAATGAGCAAATGGCTCTCGATAAATGTGGGTCCCTGACAGTGGAATGTCAGCCTGAAGCCTCTCAGCACTGCCTTGCACGCTGCCTCTGTCAAAGTAAAATCTTGCCAAATACGAGTTAAAATAACTAAGAAGCGCCAAAGCACTGGACAGTGGGGTCCTTTGGGGTAGAAGCAAGTAGTCCCCCACTGTCCAAAGGCTGCCGATGCACTGCAACTAGTGCCATAATTCATTTTTATAAAACGTGACTCAGAGACACCGTATTCGTTATCTATTGCCATAGTAATTCCAGGTAACAAATAACCACAAAGTCCCAGTGGCATGCGTTAATGAGCAGTGAGTGTTTTTCAGGCGTCCATGGGTACTGTGGTGTTCTGGGCACTGGTTTGGGCTGGTTCCTCCCAGCTGGGCTTAAGTACAATTCTTTGGTCCTTTCTGGGATAAGTTGTGGGCTGGCTATTTTAGGTGGCTTTGGCTAGGATGACGTCTGCACTCGATGTGGCTTCTCATGCTTCAGGAGGCTCACCTGAGCTTGCTCTCCTGGTGACAGGAGGGGACTGTAAACTAAGGAAGTCTGCAAAGATGCTCAGAGACGAGGCTCTGAACTTGGCCGTAATCGCTTCTGCTACGTTCTAAGGGCAAGTCACACCTCGGTCCAAGGTAAGGAAACAGGAAACAGACTCCATCTCATGGTGGGAAGAGATGCAAAGTCGTGTTGCAGGGGGTGCAGGATGAAGCGGGGTGAAGAATCGGGCATTTCCACATTCTACCGTAGTCACGAAGAAAAGTTTAGCTTGTATTCTTTATTATATCTTCTGTGGAAAGCAAGGAGGTATGTAAAATATTTTATGAGCTTTTTATACAAATTAATCAGAGAAAGTTCAGCCTCCAAGCATGAACTATCTAGAAAGTTTTAGATGTGAAACGAGAAAGTCTATTTATTTATATAATCAAAGTAATGAATATATTTTGTATTGAATTTGAACATTCCTTAATAGGCACAAAGAAGAAAATAAAAACCACCCCAGTTCCCATTTCTCAGAGATAAGAACGCAAAAAAAAAATTTTTAATCATGAAAATTCCCAAACATGCACGAAATCACCTACACACCCTCTGCCCAGCTTAGCGTCAACAATTATGAACAATTTATCATTCCTTCCTTTTTCTCGTATGCTGGAAAATTGAAAAGCAAATCTCAGCTATTATGTCCCTCTATCTGAAATAGTTCAGCAACGTGTATTTCTTACAGGGAGGAACAAAGCACACACACACACACACCTACAATAGTAACAAAGTAACAATAATTACCAAATAGTTAATTCATGCAATCCCTAATCTATGTTTAGCTTTCTCTCATGTCTCAAAAGTTTATAATGGGTGGTTGATTTGTTTGAATTTTGAGTTAAGCAAAGTTTACAGATTGAATTTCCATTGCTATTATTATTATTATTATTATTATTATTATTATTTATTTTATTACTATTATTAATTAGCAGTTACTCTCATGGGCCTACGGATTGGCTGAAGGGGGCTGATCTGGTGTAGCCTGGCTGAGTCTCCATCCAGCCTGGGGCAACAGGGCGCTTCTGCTTCTCCCCGAAGCCGCACTCAGTAGCAGGGTGCCTCATGTAGAGGGCGTTTCTGATTCATCTGGATCCAAATGGAATCAAGTTCTAGAAAGAGGTCATAGGGGGACTGGAGAAATGTCTGTTGTTGACTAGACCTCAGGTTGTTCTTTTCCAATAACTGAACGGTGGCCACGTGGGAGGGACGTTGTGAGATTAAACGAGAATATACAAATGACAGTGCCTGGAGCTTAGTAAGGGGCTTTTCCTACATCGGAGGCAGGAGATAGTATTCGAGTTCTGGGTTTTCCAGTCAATTTGTATCAACACACAGTGAGGCACCTTTCGGGCCGCGGTGTGGCTTCAAAGGACCTCCTTCCTGGCATTCTCACCTGGTGGCCAAGTCAGCCTGAGAACCTCCTACCCCACCTCTCCCTTCTGCAGGCTGCTCTCCAGGTTTCGAGCCCCAGGGGCTTGGATGCTCTGTCTAAAATGCCTTTCTTCCTCAGAACAGAGCACAGTTTTCATGGCGCAAGGTCCAGCCAAGCTCGAGCTGATGCAAAGATTTTGCCCCGAAGGAACAGCTCTGGGGTGGCTCCGAGACTTCCCCGGCCAGCCCAGTTTCACTGCTCTAGCTGATGAGACGTGCCCGAGAATCATGTGTGCATGGGTGCAGTGTTCGCGTCTACTGAGAAAATGAAGGCCAAGGTGCATCCTGCCAGGGCCACGCCTCCTGGCACCCCGAGGGTGCAAACACCCGCCCCCCGGAGGGCACGTAGGCAGTGCCTCTCCGTCCACACCCTGCCGGTCAGGATGTTCTTTGTGGGGCTGCCAGAGAATGTCACTGTACAATTAGCTCTGTTGGCAGGACGCGTGTCCCAGGCTTGCGTACGTGCCTCCTCTTGGCAGCGTGGGGCTTCCCCAGCTCAGAACCAAGACCAGGGGACCTGGCTTACAACAGCTCCCCAGATGGGGAGGCAAGCAGACCCACGATAGAGGGGTTTGGTCCTTAATTGTCAAAAAGTGCTCCAGTGTCGTAATCTCTTTCTTATTAGGGATTTAGAGCCTAGATTTCCTGTGGTATCTTATAATCTTCTCTGAATCAGCTGATAAGAGACTCAACCAACCTATTTGTTTACTACAAAACATATCCAGTACCTTCTCCCAAGATAAAGGACTCAGACTGAGACTACCGCTAACTCTCTGAGAGCTCAGCCTTGCTGGCGAGCGAGAGAAAGCACAGGTCTCCAGTCCACCTGAACCACAGGGAGCATAGGTGTTTGCAAAAGGGCCTCTGGGAACAGAGACATGAGATGGCTAACCTGGGATGGAAAATGCAGAAGAGATATCCAGGAGGAGAGAGATCTTCGTGGGATTTTAAGGATGAAGAAAAGTAATCTAAACAAACAAACAAACAAATGGGGGACGGCAGGGCAGGACAGTCCAGAGAGGGGACTGCCTGTGTGGAAAGGTGAGGCCACCCTCTTCTGAGAACCGTGAGCAGCGCATCAACGAAGCACACTATGAAGTTGCATTTCCCATGATGGCTCCAGAGACGTAAGTTGAGGGTGGCTCATGAGGGGCTTTTCACCCTCTCTGAGTCTGAACTCTTGCTCCGTGGATAACACATCTATCAGACAGAAAAAAGCACCAGAGTCTCTGTTCACAGTGCATTTCTCCACTTATTAGACGAGGAAATGAAAGAGCAGAGAGCTGAAATGACACCCAATGACAAGTTGATATTCAGTGAAAAAGCCAGGATTTTAGTAAGGGTTGCCTCAACAGGCAACGATTATGTAAGCAGAACCTCCCAGAAAAGACTAAATACAACTGGGTAACCACCAAACGGTGGAGGGAAGATTCAATTCGTTTGTCCAGCCTTGGCCTCCCAGACTCCACGCAGGGTCTGAGCAATTCAACAACACTTCCATCGACTTTAGAAAGCCCACATCTTTGGCAAGACCTGGGAATTCGCTTTACAAACGATGTGTGTCATCTTGGCTTTGAACTGATAAATTCTTGCGGAACGTGTCAGTTGATGACTCAGAGTGAGACGAGGCCAGGGATTGGCCATTGTTAAGCTCTTCAATGCTCGGGTGACTTTATTCTTCAATAAGTAATCACTCCATTAGTTAAATGTTTGCATTTAGCGATGGTTTTGCTTTCTGGGGCCACCTGGGAGTCATGGCATATAACATTAAAAATACTCTTATGAGGATGTCCTGGGTGTGTGCACCTCAGGGATGAAAAGACTAAGGAAACGGTGCCACACTCGGCTTTGGTCTTTCACCATCGATGCACCATGCACATTGAGACAGTCAGTGGCAGATAAATTTTTTTAAAAATTCACTGTGCTTCAAGGAAGCTCCCCAACACCTATTGGTTTTCTTCAAGGAATTTTAATTTGGTGAAGACAGGCTGACTTTCCAATCTCCTAAAAAAGGGAGTACAAATGATTAAAAGACCCTATTTTCTAAGTATGGCGATGTCTAAGTTACCCCTTCAAAAGGCGCATGCTCGACAGGAGGAGGCGTTGAGCTGGGATTTGGTGCCTATGATAGTGCGCTGATGGCTGCGCTTTCCATACATCTTCCAGGGAGAGATTTGGACATGTCCATTACGCCTTAGAGGATTGTTTTTGCATCTTCCTGTTATTTTAAGGTATGGACTTTTCTTCCAGGGATTGAGATGGAAAACGTTATCTGATGCTTTAATTGAAGTCCTAGAGAGCAAGAAAAATTAGAATCCCCTCAAACTCTGGTATGTTTATGCTTAAAAAATTATAAAATTAGCACTTTATACACAAGTCTTTGTTTGTTTGTTTGTTTGTTTTTACTGTTCATTAAGCTCTTTAGAGAAGTTTCGATTGCCCTGAGTCCTTTCAAAATGGAATCCTGCCCTATGTTCTCAGATGGCACCTTCACGACCAGCCCCAGTCCTTCGCTCTATACCCTAGCCATGGGCTACCCAATCGTCTGGTTTCTGGGAGTGTCTGGAAGTGTCTGGATTGTGCACTCCTCCGTCTGTGTGCCCTTAAGCTCGTGACTCTTTCCATAATTCTCTTCTCCCTGCTCCATTCTTTCTTCCTGGTCCCATCGAATGTCGTAGCGTTGATGTCAGTTTTTTTATCCTTTGTCATCTAAAACTTTCTACCTCTGTGCTTCTACAGTGCTTTGTGTGGATTAAGAAAGAAGTGCAGTGACTGCAGAAGGGCCCGGATTTGAGGACCAACCGCTGCCTTCCAACCCCAGCTCGAACTTCGACTCGGTGACCTTAAGAAAATTAACTGAAACTCTCTGTCCCTCCACTTCCTCATCTGTAAAACGCAGAGACTAACAGTTCAAATCTCACTGGATGGTCTATGTACGATAGTGCTTAATACAATTTGGGCACAAAATAATTTTTTATGCAAGTGTTTGCTTCTAAAATAAATAAGTCTAGTGCTAACCCGCAGCATTTCAAATGGATTTTACTTTCTCAGCCTGTACACAGAAAAGGAATCAGTAAGCTTCAGACGTCCTGCTTCAGAATGTGGTCCCCCTACGCGCAGCGATGCTCATAGCCTCTATGCATATGGGTCTGACGTTCTGTTACAAAGACCAAGAGCAGCCACAGACAAGATGGCTTCGTCAGGGTGTTCCCTCGGCCACACTTCCACGCAGTGAGAGATGGAAACCCTTTTCCACATTAGACTCCAACAAAGAGATGGCTCTTCTCATTGACATGAGTAAGTCAACACCGCAGCATGGCAGCGACACACAAACACCGGAGCTCCCCTCAGAGACAGCCCCACGGACGGAAAGGGCTGACACTCCACCAGAAAAGACAGGCCTCGCGTTTGCCAGGGGAAGCCACACTTCACTCTGGTTCTCTTTCAACACACACCGAGGTCCAGCAGGGGATGATATTTACGTGGAAACTTCAGCAAATAAATGCATCGACACCCTGAGACCAAGAGGGTAAAAAGTTCAATTAATTTACCAGTGTTAACGGTGACAGGAGACGAGAGGTAGTGACTACACAAGACGATCGTCTGATAACACAGCGTTTGCTGCCTCACAGACGGTCCTGTACATTGAGACTCTGAAGCGACGTAGGAAAAAGATGCCACCAACACGTTAGAGCGAGGTTTCAGGAAAGAGATGATGGAGAAAGAGGAAGAAAAAGAAGGGAGTCGAGCAACAAGAAGAGAGAAATACCAGAGGACCCATCCAACACGAAGGCTGAATGCAAGTAACCGGCAAAAGGCATCGACAAGGAAGACCGTGACTTGGAAGAGAAGCGACAAGCCTGCATCCCTCAGAGTCCAAGGCACGCATGTGTCTCATCCCATCTGACACAAGCTCACCCGCCAATCATATTTTAAAGAAAGTGGTTTCTCTTTCTTTGGCGGTGACAAGGATCTCCCGGTGGCAGAACTTTCACAGCCCCCGTCCACGCCCCTCGATACCTGTGCTTCGTCACAGACTAAAGGCGGCTCCCCCAGGAGGTCGATCATCAGCCTAGAGATCAGCCACACAAGAAGAACCAGCGTATGCCTTGTTTTTGCAGTGAAATATATGAAAAAATAAATTAAGCACATTAATATTGCATTAACAACCATGAAGATCTACTAGAATAGACTCTATTACACCAGCAATAAAAGCGATCGTAATATTACTACAACAAGAAAAACAATTGCTCTCTGGCATTGTGCGTTTCTCCATGGCGGGCACTGGCTTGGCCACCTGACGATCACCACGTGGGCACGGTGTTTGTGACCACGCGATACCTTTTAGACACTCGTGTATCTGTAGGGGGTGCCTGGCCTCCCTGTACCCTCTTTCTTGCAGTAGCATCCAGCATCCCCTACCACTGCTGCAGCCAGAGCCCAGACTTGCCATTGGTCCTTCCACGTGCCCATGGGATGCTGTGATGGTTAATCATCTGTGTCAACTTGACTGGGTCACGGGATGCGCAGATATTTGACTAAACTTTATTTTTGTCTGGGTGTGTCTGTGAGGGTGTTTTCCGATGAAATTCTAGTTCGAATTAGTGGACTCAGTAACGAACTTTGCCCTCCCGGGGCAGGGGTGTCATCCAATCTGTTGAGGGCCTGAACAGAGCGAAAGGGTGGGGGAAGGAAGAGTTCTGTCTTTTCCTCCTGTTTGTTCAAACTGGGATATTGATCTTCTCTCGTCCTTGGCATTGCTGGAGACCCAGCCGTTGTCCTCAGGATGCAGACAATTGGTCCTGAGACACCTCTCTCAGCCTCCATTATTGAATACACCAATTCTTTATAACAATTGTCTTTCTATTTATACAATAAGACATATTATTTCTGTTGCTCTAGGAGACGCTGAGATGGAGTGAGAGAGAGACAGAAGGGGGATCGTACCCCCCTGCATTTTGTCAACAAGGCTCCTGGCTGAGACTAGGCTTTTGGAGGATGACTGTTCCAAGGGTGGGTGTCTGGCGTGCCAGTGACTTCTTGGTGACAGCACTAGCGAGTTCAGTAGGGCCGAGATCTGAGATATCATCAGGGTTGGTTCCTTCTGAGGCCATGAGGGAGAGACGGCTCTGTGCCTCTCTCCTGGCTTCCGGAAGTTTGCTGGCCATCTGACATGTTCCTTGACTTGTAAAAACATCCCCCAACCTACGTTCATCTCTGAGGCATTAGGGGTTAGGACTCCAAAGAATAGAATTTTAGGGAACATCATTCAACTCATAGCGCCTTGGTGAGTGTTGTTTGTTCCTGAGTACGTGACACTCAGCTCTCTGAAGACACTCATACCCCCCCCTTTGCCCTTAGGGAGTCTCCCCTCGACCAGCCAATGGCAGCCATGACCTCAGCAAGGCCCGGAAGCAACACAGCCCCTTCTCCCTGTTCTTTTTCCTGGCCTGGGTGTAGATGCGATGCTGCACATGCATTATTGATAGACCTCACGCTTGCCAAGTTCGCTGGCTCTGTGTGTGTGTGTGTGTGTGTGTGTGTGTGTGTCTGTGTGTGTGTGTGTGTCTGTGTGCGTGTATGTTTGAGACAGAGGAGAAAGGCACACAAAAGGCATGGAAAGGATGGCACCTCTCACTGGTAAGGGTTCTCCTTTCATTAAGAAGGTATTTGCCTGTTTTCCAAGGGTACCCTTGACATTGGCTATGAAGCAGGGGAGGGTGAAGGCGGCTTCAAACTCCAGTGGATTCATAGAAAACAAAGAGTGTTCAAGGACTTAGCACGCTGCTTTCAAAGGCCAGATTCAGTAGTGTCCTTCACACCCCTCACTTGGCCCCTTATCCCTTGGACACAGCTTGGTGTCTCCACATCTTCATATTCCTCTCTCACTTCTCCCTACCCTCCAGCCCCCTCTCTCTCTCCCTTAATGCTCACAGGTCCTCCTGGAAGACTCAACCACTTACAGTTGTTGCATGATTAAATATTTATAATCAGGGCAATGAGTGAGATGTTGAATAATAAATGCTAAGGTTGAAGCGGCCTTAGATAATTTCTGCAGATTTCTTCATCCATGGCCTCTTTGATTCCAAAGCAAAAAAAAAAAAAAAAATCTTTAATTAACTTTCTTTTTGGGTGCAGCTGTGACAGTCGATAGGCCTTTATCACAGTTTTGCTCATGACCGCTGCCTTGCCACAGGGCTTGTTCTGCTGTTACCTCCCAGACCCCCAGACATGCAGATGCCATGAGGTGAGGTGGCTGGTCCCTCGTCTGTGTTTGAACACTCTGGGGGGATGCATTTCTTTTTAAACACAAATCCTCAGACCACAAGCTCACTGTAGCCATTTTGGGATGCGGAAGAAAGTTTTTGAGGCTCACTAACAGAAATGGAACTTCCTTTTTATAGACCCCAGTCAAAGCAATTACTCCAACGTTTTATGCACTATTGTCTTCAGTTCTCAAAATAACTCTCTGTGGAAGCTACTGGTATTATCTGGATTCTTGTAGTTGAGAAGCTGAGACTCAAGGAGTTTACATCATTTGCTCCAGGCACAGAGCTGGTGGATGTTGGATCTCCTATGAGGGCAGGTACCATTCCAGGGAAGGGAGATAAAGAAATGAATTGGAAATGGTCCTTGCCCCAATGGGAGGCTCGGGACAGGAGGGAAGAGGTTCCTAAGCACGTCACAAAAAGGCTGAACCGCAGTGATGAAGGTCAATGGAAGAAAAATGTCTGAACAGAAGATCAAGTGTCCAGTTCTGTGTGTATATGTCCAGAAAGCATCAAAAAAAAAAAATGACGTGTGAACCAGTGCTAAAAAATTGTGTGAATGTTTGCTTGAGGACGAGCCTGGGGACCAGCTAACTCTTCCATCCTCTGGATGGTTCTTACTTATCCTTTTCAAGTCACTTCTGAATGAGAAGAGTAAAAAGTTTCAGTCAAACTATCTTTTCCTTTTTGGATCAAGATTCTAGTACTGTGTTCTGAAAGCACGGAACCAGAGGGTGTCTGACGATGCCTGGCATGTCTTCAGTTTGACCAGTGGAAAACTCACTTATTATCTTCTTAAGACTGATTGTGTTTTTTCCCCACTGCCTGTGACGATTCATATGTTGAAACTTAAGCCCCGACAGGGCCTTTGGGAGGTAATTAGGTCCTGAGGGTGGAGCCCCAATGAATAGGATCAGTGCCCTTTATTACAAAGACCCCACAGAGCTCCCTGTCCTCTTCCACCATGTGGAGACACAGTGAGAAGTCAGCTGAACCAGGAGACAGGTCTGCACCAGACGCTGAATCTTCTGATGCCTTGATCTGGAACTTCCAGCTTCCAGGACTAAAAGAAATCAGTTTCTGTAATGTATAACTACCCCGTCTATGGTATTTTGCAATAGCAACCCAAACAGACTAAGACACTACCCAATTTACCTAGTGATAATATCAGAAATCACTCAATTTTTTTTTTTTCAAGAGTAAGGGCACTCGCCCTGCAGAAAAGGAGGCTAGAAAGAAAAAAAAATCTCATCTCTTCTGTAGTGCAAAAGGAAAATTAAATTCATAACAGGAGCCAAAGACTTAGGCACACATATTTCCATGCCTGCTTTGGTATCTGTTCTGATTTAAAACAAGCCTCTCTTTCACAGCTTGAAACAATAGCACAGAGCCAGGTTTCACCAGGTTTGCAAACGGGGCCCTATTCTGCCGTATGCCATGTTCTGTCGGGTTTTCAACCACCTCAGGCTCGTCCTTCCCTCATCTCCCCCCACCCCGGGACATTGACACATCTTTCGGGAAGCTAGGTGCTATTTTGAGTAATTGATAGGGCGGCCGCCTGCAGGGGCACAGGCGCACAGCCTCAACATTTACTTACTGCTGGGGCTGGAAAACGGTTCCTTTTGGCATTAAAAAAAAGTGATCTTCCATCTCCCTTGATGCAGAGCATCAAAAAGTTGTATCCTTGAATGTCACTGGTGATTTTTTTTAAGCAGAGAGAGACCATAAATTCACATGCAAATTGAATTTATCAAGTGCCTCTCCACGCAAAGCATATTTTCAGAAGCATCTTATTCATTATAGCATTCAATTTCTCCCCATAATTGTGCAGGTGAGAAAACTGGGTCTCAGGAAAAGTTCAGTGACAAGCCCAAGGTCACATAATGGAAATGGTAAAGTTGAGATTAGGCACAGTTTTTGAGTACACATGTGTTCCTGACCCTACTAAAGCCCCCCTAACCAATGGCGTATTTCTAGGGCCTAATGAGAATTTGAACATGTTTCTTTTTGAAAGTCTAGACACAGGAACTCCTATTTCTATAAAACAGTGTTTTCCTAAACTTATCTCTGTAGAATATTAGTTCCGTGATGAATTCATGAGAAGAGTTCCCTCAGACAAGTTTGGGACATGCTGCTTAAGCAAAGTTAATCTTTTTTCCGTTGGTTTCCAGAGAGCTTTTAATAAACGGATATGCATTATGGATTTTTTCAGGCACATTTTTGGTGTTAAATTTAACAAATACGTATTATGTGTGGCACTGGGATTAAATGGCGACGGCAGCAGACACAGCGCCCCAACCAGCCAAAGTCTCCAACAGGGCTGTGACACTGAACGTGTCATCGCACACTGGGCTGACTTCTGGTTTCTGTTCTAAGTGCCGTTGACTCTGCTTCTTCGGATAATTTCTATCTCAAAGCATCTACAGGCACTCAGGTCAATTATTTATATTTTTTAACAGTTACTGAGATTTTAACCTCTTTGAGGTCACGTGACTACTTCTCACACCTGTTCAAGGCCTCAGTGTTTATGACACGAGCTTCGCAAAAACCAAACTCCATAACACGAAGAGCACAGGTATGAATAATGGTGTTGCCACTCACTAGCTGCACCGGTGCATTATTTAATTCCTTTGAGTCTCAGCTCCCACCTCTGTAAAATATGGGTAAAAATGTAAATTTAACAGGGTTTTTGGGGAGTGCCTACCGTGTGCCTGGTATGCAGTAAGCAGAGATCTCCTTAAGGAGGCCTCTTCAACCTCCCAGCTCAGAATTGCAATTCCCTCCACATCCCACCCCATGCACGTCCAGCCTTCTGTGTTTTCAAAAATCACAGTTCTTATCACCTTTTAACAAACTGTATAATCTGTTTCATTACTTTGTCTACTGTTTGTTGTCTGTACCCCCCACGAGCTGATTCTTCCAAAAGGCAGCGGCCTCTGCCTGCTCTGTGCTTTGGTATATCTCATGGATCGACAAAAGAGCTGGGCTATCGGAAGAGCTCGAAGATATGTGCTGGACTAAGCTGTCCAAAGACTTATCATCACACGTCTGGTGGGCAGTGATCTCGCAGAGGCATCGAGCTGGGCACGCAAGACGAGTAAGCCAAGGTCAGAGTAGAGAAGAGCTGTAAGTTATTTCGAAGGCTCTAGAAGCTCCTTTGGTAAGAACTGACGACACTTACCTGCCCCACCACCCTAAAATAGATACTACTGAGCCTTAATGTGAGGTGAATAAAATTGAGAATCAGAAAGAGACTAAATGATGTGTCTTTCCCGTTGGTCATGACCCAGGTCGTAGACTATGCATGCCATGTTGTCTTGAGTGTTGATGAAATGGTGACAGTGAGCAGACTGTGGAAGAGAAAAGGGAGGGACAAAGGGTGACAAGAGACCCACCCGAGCGATCAGCAGGAAAATGCTTTAAAAACAGTGCAAGGCTGCCTCTGATCACGGCCAAAGGCCCCTCCCTTATATCAGCAGCTCTTTCCACACAGACTCTCGGTACTTGGCTGCGTTAGTTAATCTGTAGGAGATAATAAACCCGAGGCATTGCACATGGAAAATCAATACCCAGGTCAGAGCAGTAGCTTGCTAGGGAGAAGCCTGTCTTCTCAAGCACAGTTTGCAGCCTACACAGCAGCATTTCTAAAGCCTTGTTCTTGCCCTCGGGTGCCCAGAACAATAGCCAACCCTTCTGGCTAACAGGGCAGCAAGGCTCATGACGAGGAAGGGCTCCGTGTTAACACAGTCTCTCTTTTATCCTCTTCCCGAGGCAGGAAAGAGAGTAATTGTTAAGTCACCGAAGGCTGCAGAGATTTATCACCAGTTGCCAAAGCTTGCTGATAAGTTCACGACATCCTGATCTGAACAGAGACCCCTACAAAGCTGTGAGCAGGGAGCTCGGGAAGGTAGGGTGAGCGCAGGGCAGGAGCCGACACCAGGTATGGATAAAAAATGCCTCTCGAGGAGGCTAATCCTTCCTGGAGTCCACTGGTAAAGCACTAAAAGGTTTATGATTCATTTCTTCCTTGATAGCGGAGGAGACAATTAGTAATTACCGGATTTATGATATTTGTTTGTTGTGCTAACTCAACCAATAAAGCAGCCAGCAAAATTGCGCCTTGAGACACCTTTGTTGGAGAATAATACGATGAGAGCTTTGAGAAAGAAAGCAGCTACACCATGCGCCACCTACATTTGCAGGCAGGAGCAGAGCTTGGCGATGACCATCTGAAACCTAAAGATTCTAAGTGTTTGACCCCTGTTATCTTGTTTCGTTTTTTCCTGAATTAATTCAAAAAAAAGTAGTAGGACCAGGCATCCAAAGCTACAACTTTGTCTAACATGCCCTCTCGAGAACACCTCGTCCTCCTCCAGGGCCATGGCCCACCCTCCTAGTGCCTGTTGAACTTGATTTTACATGTATTTGCATCCCTGTTAGATCGGTGTGTCTCTCAGCCTTGGGCTATGACTGAACACAGGTCATAGGCTGGCATTTTGACCCTCCCTGTCTCCCCAGCACCAAGCAGAGAGTAAGGATTGTGGAAAAATGTGTGTGGAGGGATGTGGGTGTCTTGTAAAGACTCAGCGGGTACGTGTTCCACCCATCATCTTCAGAAATGTTTCAGCAGGAGGATGCTTAAATCCAATGAACGTGACCACGGCTAGATAATTTAGGAAAAACTATTGTCTAAATATCTGACAATAGAACTATTTAGACAGATGGCAGTGACTATCAAGCCATGTTAGAAATATAACATATGAGCACTGTAAAAATAGTCAAATTCTTAGAAATGATATTAAAGGGTTAAAGTGGATAACAAAAATGTGTACTTAGAATATTTGTGCACATGGATTAAAACCAAATGTGCGGACCAAGTGCCTGCAATAGAGTAGACACTTAATTTGTGACATAAATACAAACAAATAAATAAATAAATAAATAAATAAATAAATAAATAAATAAAAGAAGGAAAAAGAAAAATTGGTATTAAAATTGCAAGGGTATATGTGTCTGTGAGTTAATTGACATTTATATTACAAATATATGTTAATCAAAATAAAATGTTTAAGTGATTGGAACTTTGGTTAGATATTTTATTATTTGCCTCCCATTTTCTTCACTATTTTTAAATATTGGGTCCCCTTACTTGAAGTTAACCTCTATAATTTGGTAGAAGGAAACTGAAAGTTCTCGTCCCCTGCTATGGACTTTGGTTCCCGTGACTTCGCAGTTCAGCCATTTCCCTGTCCTGATGTGGGGAAGGTCATCCTAGCACAACGTCACTCCTGATTTTCCTCCCAGCGCCTCGTCACAGTGGGCCTCGAGAGTCCACTAAGTACTAGTAGGTATAATCCCACATCCAGAATACCAGGTCCCTCCCTCAAGATCCAAGTGAAAAACATAAGGTCGACTTACAGTCAAGAACTTCTCCCAAGGTCAGCCGTCATGATGACACACATCCACACTTTTTTTGTTGTTGTTTTCATCGAACTTGGGAATTTCACATTTTTCAAAATCGGACTAAAGTTGCACATTGACCCGTTGAAGAACTGTTTGTGTGGAAGCAAAAATTTTGAAAGCTCGTGAGAATGGGAGAAAGGTAGCTAAACACAGCACTGAAGCTGATTTATTGAATGTCAAACTGACCCAAGTAGATGGTGAAATACCTCCATGCTGATTTACATGACTGAAGATTGCTGTTTAAACAATCAGCTCCCACTGGCCTTGCTTCAGGTCCTCTGAGGCCCACAAACTTGCCTGGTAAAGTCATTATGCGGCCCACGGGCTGTCGTGTTGAGCAACAACAGAGACACACATTAACGAACATGACTATCGGGCAGCTAGAGTCTGCTCAGAATTAAAGGATCAATAAAATGTTCCTCTCTTAATAGAGCATTGTCCTCATAAGGGTCCAAGAGAGTACATTGGACTTAAGCTCAGAAGACTTAAGTCTTATGTATTAAAAGCCTTTACTTCTTAGAGGTCATGTGACTTTGGGACCATTGCTTTGAGTCTACACGACTCAGTTTATTCATCATCACATAAAGATAATCACGACATCTACCTTGTCTGAGACACAACGGGACTGTATGACTTTTTCAATGTGAAAGTGATCATTTCCATGACTTAATGCTCATTAGGAGCAGATAAAAATTTAACTCTCATTTTTCAGGAAATAAAAGAAAAATCACAGAAGCACCAATTTGATCAGTGGAAAATGGAAAGCATTTGGATATCCCCAGACCACCACCAGAGAGACTCTGCTTGTCTCACACAGCTAAATTAAACCTCGGTGGTTCGGCCACCTTTGATGTGAGACTGAGCCACTGGAATGTTGTCTGAGCAAAGGTGTGTAAGGAGCAGACTTGGCGCTCACAGCGAGGACGCGAAGAAGTTGGACATCACGGGGGCCACAAGCTGAGCACACGTTTGACTTCATCTTAGTCCTTGCGGCACTGCTGTAAGAAGACGGAGAAGCTCAATGAGTTTGTCTAGCTTTCCAAAGTCACACACCTAGCAAACGACAGACATGCTTTATCTCATATCTCTCTGCCTTCGAAATTTACATCTCTCTCTTCTAGCACCAAAAGTGAACACTTGACTAAATTTCACCTGTTGCCGTGATGCAGAGTCTTTGCTATGCTGTCGTGGAGGTCCCAGTGGGGCTGTGGGCCTCCAACCTCTTCTATCTCATGTGATGAGACCCCAGGGATGCTCAATCATCACCTCCTACCTCTCAACTAAAGCGAAGCTCAGAGCAACCTAGTGTGATTGCCTCCAACTCTTTTTAGACTATAACAGAGGACATAAAAGAGCTGTTTTTAACTGAGAGTCATTTTGTGATGTCTGAGAACATGAGATTTAGAGTTAGGCGCACAGTTTGAATTCCTCTTTGGCCCTTTTCCATGGTTATTTCTTTAGGTTTTTTTTAGACCCCCATGAGCTTCACTTACCCCTCTCCAGTGATGATTGAAAAGCATGGAATGTGGAAGAAAGGGAAGCCTTGTGTCCTCTTGTAGGGAATATAAACTGGTACAGCCGCTAAAGAAAACTAGACAAAGATTTCTCCAACAATTAAAATCAGAGCTACCATATGATCCAGCAATCCACTCCTGAGTATATATTCAAAGGAAATGAAATCATTATCTTGAAGAGATATCTGCACCCCATATTCCTTATACCATTATTTACGACAGGCAAGCCATGAAAACAGCCTAAGTATCGATCAACAGGCGAGTGGACAAAGAAGATATGCATATATCTATATCTTTATCTAATCTATATATATAATGAAATATTATTCAACCATAAAAAAGAAGGAAATTCTGCCTTTGTGACAACATGGATGGAACTTGAAGGCATTACATTGAGAGAAATAAGTCAGACCGAGAAAGACAAATACCATATATGATCCCATATGTGGAATCTAAAAAAGGAAACTAAATTCATAGTTACAGAGAATAAATTGGTGGTCACCTAAAGCAGGGATGGGGAGCCGAAATGAGTGAGGTGGTCAAAAGGTATGAAAAAGAAGCATAAAATATACTTTCAATGGTTCCTGGCACATAGTTTTTCCTTGTTTATCTAAAATTAGAGGTGACTTTAGACACTAGGCTACTAAATGTTAACTTTTCCAAAGCCTCAGAGGCCTAATTTGAATTAAATGCTTTCTTGTTTTTTTTTTTATGCGTGAGAATCACGATAATAGATTAACATATATCTGTGTTTTTAATATTTTTCAGTTGAGGAAACACAGCACAAAATGTGCAAGTGACTTTGCAAAGTGTCTCTATCCAAGTCATCTGAAACGGAGGTGAATTTGCACCTAGCCCTGGACACCCCAAAGCCCTGAACTAAGACAGCCCGAAGGCCTGGGGAGCTTAGGAAATCCCTCTGCGCTGGGGGTGTTTGTCCCCAGCCCCTACTGTCCTTTGGTGGCACTGATTCCTGCTATCTGATCCCAGGCCCCGAACAAACCTCTTTCGCTTCACTAATAGAAATATAATTCCCAGCAAATTACTGTAAAGGCTGGAGAAGTTGTGGAGGGGAAAAGTTAAAAGCCAGTTTTTCCTCCTTTGAAATTTTTATGTGCTGAAACGTGAAATTCACTGTCAGGAAAGTCACACTTTCATGAGGCCTCTGGCATCGGAACATCCTAAAAATAGTGCCGAGGCAGGTAACTGCGAAGGCCCCGCCACAGGCCTCCAGCTCCTTCGCACAGAAGTCGACACGTCTCCGCTCATGTTCACAAACACTCCTCACCCCCCGGGAACACGGCCAGGCTGGCTCCCTTCTCATTCGAAGCTGGGGACCAGGTGATTTGAAGCATGCAACATGTTGGCAGAGGACCTGGAAACAGGCTCCAGGAAGCGCGTGTCAGGTCGCCTCCTCTGGCTTCGTAAAAATAACTCTCTCCCCTGAGCCTCGTATGTGAGGAAAGCAATTCAAATGATGGATTTTCATGTCGTTTTTTTAAGTCCAAATGAGAAAAACATTCCCAGTCTGATCTGGGGTGTGTGTGTGCGTGTGTGTGTGTGTGTGTGTGTGTACGTGTGCACATGTGTAACAAGGAAGAACAGTGGCAGTAGAGCAAATGCAAAGTGTGGAGTAGCAATTGTCGAGCAGACAGGACCCTCTCCTCTTGGCAGTGGTCTCCCCATCACTGGACAATTTAAGAGTTGAGGACTTGCTAGGTCTCAACAGTGGAAAATGATAAGATCAGGAATCAAATTAAATTACAATTTCTAAGCCCCGTTGTCTACGGCTCAAAGCTCTGTGTCCTAATTGCCATGCCACAGCTGGGTCCTTGAATCACAGGGGGTGTGTCACACAACTTTTCTGGTCCAGCCCTCCAAAAATCCCCTTTCTAGTGTCCCTGTGCTTAAAGTCGGCTTAGGGCCCTCTGGGGTTAGAGGCACGACCTAAAGTCAGCTGTTAAGACAGCTGACTGCTGAACCATCATCATATTCTGGATCCAAATAAACCACACACACACACACACACCCCTTATATATGTATATATGTATAACTACTTCTTGAGCCCCTGCCAAACCCTGGGTATGGCTCTAGGGACAAAGTCACAGACAAAAAGAATTTAATCATTCACTTCTTCCAAGACATGTCTAGTAGCCAGAGCATGGATTCACGTCACTGGACAAGCTAGGGGGATATTATCAGAGCAAGAGTGAGGCTGGTCTCCAAGTTGAGAAAGAACCTCATTTTGGGGGATATCACTCTGTCCACTGACTGAGCTAGATGTTCTGAACTGTCACGTACTTAGACGAGACTGGCTGCAGCCCTGTGGGGTGCTCGGGCTGGCCCCACAAGGAGATTGCGTGAGTTTGCTTTACAGAGAGAGGGGGAGCAGTGAAGGCTGGGAGCAGGCCAGGCCGGGCAGCGTCCTGTCCCCTTGTCGGGCTGCTCTCTTTGTGGCTGACCCTCCACTTCCCCCAGCACCGGGTTTGGATGTGACATCTTCTGTTGGAGGGCCGTGGGAAGATCTAGGGAGAGTGGCACTGGAGCCAGAATCTTCGCTCTCACCCTGGACTGCAGGCACTTAGTCTAGACCTCACTAACCTCCCCGAAGGCCCGTAAATGAACCTTCCCTTGAAGCCTTGCTTCTCTGCAAAGACCCTCACCTCCCTGTAGAGGTTCCACGTAGAAGGGGCCAGAAAGAAGGCCCAGGTCCCCTTCACAGGATTCTGCAACAACCCCACCCACACCCCACTGGGTAGTGAGCTTGTCCTCTGTGCTCCTCGGGGGAAGGAGGGACTAATGCAATTAAACAATTAGGTTTAATTAACAAATTAAGCAGAAAGTGGTGTCTGCTGATGACATAGGAATCCCCTTTCTACTGCTGCGGAGAGATGGGAGGAGGCAAATATTTCTCTCAAACCTGGGGGAGATACTCCCAAAACCTGTGAATGCAGTTATCTAGGAGGGGGTTCCAGGGGCACAAAGAGCTGGATACATGGAAAGGAATTTATCAGAAAAAACAGGGAGCTCATGGGCACGTTGAAGATCGCATGAGGGTCCAAGGCGAGATTCCAAAAAGTAGCCCACGTCGGCCTCAGTGGGGTAAGGACCAAGGCTGTAGAGGGAGAGCCCAGAGGCCCTTGTCAGGCCACTGGAGAAGAGCCCAGGGGCAGGCACAGATGAGCCTGGGCCTGGCCAGTGGGTGGGAGGCCCGGCTAAGCCTTCACCTCTGAGCGTTAGCGCCACACGACGGGGGTCACTGCCTTTTCACGCCAAAACGTTTGAGTTTGATTCCTAATTTCTTCACAGTTTAGCTGTGAGACCTCAATTCATTCATGCCAGTTGTTCTCATTTTTATGGTCCATAAGATGACCACAGTTATTTCTCTCCCAGAAACTTGTCGAGAAAGTTCCCTGAAGTGCCGCATGTAAAATCTAGCTTCGCGCTGTCTGCTCCGTGGACCAGAGGTGGTGATGCCCAGAGGCGGTGAGTACACCGAGCACCTAGATTCTGGTTTGGAGACCTCATTTGCCAGCCAAAGGGATCCGTCTGAAGAAATGGCTGATTTCAGGACTGGTTTGAGGAAAGTATTGGATGAACTTGGATCACCTTGCAGTGCCTAGAAAGGAGGACGTGCTCAAGCAGAGATGGGAGCTTGCTGAACGGACGCAGGAGCCAGCTTCGGCTTCGTTCTAAGGACTCAATCTGGGATAAAGTCAACAATAAGATACATAATGATAACGATGGACTCGTAACCCACAGGATAAAATCAGAATCCAGGAGTCCACAGTGTTAAACTTATTTAAATAAATAAACAAATGGAGGAGAAGAGAAAGCTCTTTTTTATGAGAGAGAATCGACTCGGAAAAGTATAAAAAAAATAACACAAAAAAATTTAAATCACCTTTTGGCAAAAATTGTTTCAGTCGGGGATCCTCAATGGCTGCTAAAATTAGTGGGTGAAAAAACGATGAGAAACAGGGTATTTACACAGTTTCAAACGTTGGTGCCATAAGACCCCCATTGATTATAAAGGAAAAATAGTAAGTTCATAGCAGAGAAACTCAATAGACACCCCCTGGACTCCGTGACCGAGGTGACCATCAGGAGCACCGAGACAGATGCATCTTAGGAGCCTGGATACTGAAAAGAGCAGGACATCACTTCTGAGGTATTCTTGCAAAAAAAAAAAAAATGTATAACTTCAATTGAAGCGAAGAAACATCAGACAGAGCAAAATGATGGGTTTGTATGTTAATAGAGGTATGCAAATATTAATTTCCTGTCTAGGTAAAAGGTATATGAGAATCTGTCCTCTTGTTGCAACTCTTTTATCAATCTAAATTCTTTCAAAAAGAAAGTTTAAGATTTTTAATTAAAAAGAAAAATCTAGCTCAGTATTTGGCATATAAAAAGGAGCCTCAGCAAATGGAGTTTGTCATTATTTCTAACAGGAACAATTGATGGCTGGGCCAATTTTCAACCTATTGTCCCCGAAAAAAACAAGCCTTGGCCCCCAGAAGGGCAGAGTGAGGAGACAGAGCCGTTTCTATAACTGCCGCAAACTTCAAGGTTGCTGAGTGACTGCGTGGAGGAGAAAAAATGTGCCGGGTTCCGGAGAGAATGGTCCCTTTTCTTTTCACAGAAAAGAAAAAGTACGCATGGCAAAACTCAGAGAGACAATGTGTCTTCCACAGCCTGTTGCGTCCGCCGAGCCATTGTCAAGGCCTGAGCTCAGGGCCACAGCTGGAAAAGAGATGCTGCCGCCTCACGTCCTGGGTGATTCACTTGGAATCGCATCGTCTCTGTGAAAAGCAAAGGCGGAGTGGGGCCAGGTAGACCCTGGCACAGGCCCGCAGGGGCCTGGGGTTGACCTGAGGCCTGCAGGATGGGTGCAGGGGGCGCCTCTCCCCTCCGGTGACTCTGCAGTGCATCCAACGACCTGACTTTTGTTCAGAACAAGGTATCCTTGCAAGAAGTGATCCCGATGCAATCATGTATGTCATCTTGGCATTCTGCACCAAAAAGTGTGGGGGAATTGGGGAGCCTCACATCACAGAAATCGTCTCAGATTCTGGCTTCTGCCCTGTCGCAGAGGATTGATATTTTCCTCCTGTTCTGCCTCTAACGATTGATCATCTCCTGGCAGGTCTCAGAATAAATTCTAAAGCATCTCGTGTGACTCGTGGGCATTTCTGACCAAGCCTCACCTTCTCGAGCTCCCTCCTTGAAAGTTATTCTCCGGGAATGGAGAACGGCTTCCAGCTTTACCAGCACACCTGAAAATGCCGTGCCCCTGTGACGAGTGGATTCCGAGGCCACTCCTTCCTGGAAGTCTCTCTCCTCCATCATTCCAAGCACTCTGAAGAGCTCAGATCATTTCCTGCCCGGGGATTGCTTCCCTCTTTTCTGTGACACGCTCACTCAGCACCGCAATTCATCGTGCGCACGTCCGTCTTCACTCCAGACTGTCAGGTCTTTAAGACAGGGACCCGGGCCAATTCCATCCCTGTGTCCCCAGGACCAAGAAT
This sequence comes from Cynopterus sphinx, assembly GCA_030015415.1. NCBI lineage: Eukaryota > Metazoa > Chordata > Mammalia > Chiroptera > Pteropodidae > Cynopterus > Cynopterus sphinx. Next base: position 140,888,532 of record CM057384.1, read on the forward strand.
AGTCCTGGTGCCTATAAATGCTTTGCAAGCTGAAGTGAGAAATGCTTGATGATTCAGTGTGCTAATAAATAGCATTTTTTTTTTTTTGGTGCACACAGAAGTCATTAACATTTACGTATTGATTAACTAGGAATTCACCTTGCCCTTTTCCGCAAAGGATAGAGCGTTTGATGATGAAATGTTTATAAAACTCAATGAAAGTGCCACACAGGATGAAGAAATGCCTAAGAAGGAGGAAGTGTTTTGCATTTACAGATATTGTTTACAAATTTTCATTTAAAAAAGCTGCTCAAATTGATCGCTCACTTTTACCAAGTAGCTTGCTGGAAGCGATAGGCTGCAATTTGATGTAATATTTTTATGGCGTGGATAGGACTGACATTACTGATTTCGAAGACTCTCCCATAGATAAAGGAAGGTTAAGTCCTATCAAACATGACCCAATGTGTGTGTATGTATATAGCTATTTTTACATATTTGTTTATTGATTTGAATTACGAATCTTCTAATTATATGTTAATGTTGGCGAGAAAATAGACTTTTCCTCAGGAACCCTAAATAGGAATCTACATGAAATTCTGATGTCAAAAAAATATATTTTGCCCAAAGAATTTTATGTAACAACTTTATTTCCTGCGTGAAACAAAATAAATATATTGTCAGATATACAAGGTCTCAACAAAAATCATAAACCTCAACCTAATCAATGTGTAAGCAGCTTCCGATTATGACAAATGAAATCGACTGATTTAAAACGGAAACTCACAGTCAACACAATGACTTACAGATCCTTTATCATTAAAGACAATACTCTAGAGCCAATTAATAATTTATAAACATGATTATGGAATTTAATAAACATGTCAAAACAATTTTGGAAAGAGTTTTTATGCACTTTAAAACAATTTTCCATCTCCTTAAATGGCGTTCTCTCTACCCACTTGTTTGTGGCAAAGGTCCAGAAGTCATCGTCACCGCCCCTACCCAAATATCCATCCAGTCTTGCTTATATGAGGTCCTAATTATCTACCTTATCTATTATCTTTTTTCCGTGCCCACTGTCACCTCACCTGGACACCCCGTGGACTCCCATGACCTCCCCACAGGTCCCTCTGCTGGGGCCTCTCCCACCAGTCACCACTCCCTGTGGCCAGACTGCTCTTCCCAAAGCTGATCTATAACTTTCTCCTGTCAACTAGTTAGTGGCTTCACCTCGGCCTTGGAAAAGGCTCACATTCTTGCAGGATCAACAACCCCTTGCCTTCCAGTCCTGCATTCATTCGTGCATTCATTCATTCATTCATCTGCTCCTCTTGGATGAACTCAACCCGTGTGTGCGAGATATTGCCTGTTTGCCGGAAACTATACCAGACACTGAAGCTTATGTGAGAAAACACTAAAATAAAGCTCCTGCCCTTGATAATTATACAGACCCTCAGAGAGGTGAGTGTGTAGCCGTTTAATAAATGCTCTAAGGCAGGGGTCTTCAATCCCCAGGCCTCAATCCCTGGTTCTGGTCCATGGCCTTTTAAGAACCGGGCTGCGCAGCAGGAGCTGAGTGGCAGGCCTGGGAGAGAAGCTTCGTCTGTATCTGCAGCCGCTCCCCAGCGCCAGCATCACCGCCTCAGCCCCGCCTCAGCTCACCAGGCGTTAGACTCTCACAGGAGCTCTGGGCCTTGCTGCCACACAGGTTGGGGACCGCTGCTCTAAGGTATGTTTACGCATCTGGCTGTGGTAGAAGTGAGGAGAGAGTGGTTTGGGGAGGTTTCTCTGCAGAGACTGACAATGCGGAGGCCTTGGGCAGCAAGCGACTCTGGGTTTGGAGGCTAAGGTGACGGGGTGACTTAGAGAGGCGGCTGAGTAAGAAAAAGTTTGGACATTTGCTGGTCAACTGTGATCCAACAGAAGTTTTAATCAGGGGAACCATCTGAATCAATTTACTTTTGAGCAGCCCATTGTTTCAGGTTCCCTTTGGTCATTCGCTTGCTCAAACCTCCTTGGTGAGACTGACATTCACGTCTTTTATTAAAATCACTGAGCCTTTAACTCCCCTAGACGTTCAACAGATTGCGACGCTGCAGGCCACAAAATCAGGAAGGGTCAAAATGGTCCAGGGTCGGTTAAAAGAACAGAGACAAAGATGTCCCGGAGTCATTAGCTTTCTCGACAGGGTGATCCGAAGGATCCAGTAGAAATCCAAGCACTAAATTAGACTTGAAAAGAGATTGTAGCGCTTGTGTTTACAGGGACTGCAACTGCCTTCCTTGATGGACCTGACATGTCACCGGCTAGCACCAGTTCTTTTGTGAAGAGGGGACAGTGCTGCAATGTTTGATAACTGATCTAATAGCAAGTCAGACATTCCTCTGTTGCCCTGGCTTCGTTATGCTCTATCACCTTAATAAATGCCCCCGTCCTCTGCTTATTCAGCCGTGGCCTGGTTCCCTGACTTGAATCGTTTGGGACAGCCGGGTCTCTCCTGAGTGACCTGTCGAGTTATATTATGGGACCTGACCTACTTTGTACAGGTCTCAGACTGCAGTGCAAGCAGCACGAGCCCCGTAAATGTCCACTGGACATCTGGCTGGAGACAGCATCGACTCAAGAGTCCCAGAAGGGACCTTCAGGATCAGCTACCCTAACTCTGCTCCTTCCCCAGCTCCTAAGCACAGCCCTCCGCTGCCCTATCACTGACAAGTGGCCAGCCGGCCAGCACTGATTCGTTCCTGATGATGAACAACTTCTATTCATCCACTCAGCAAACACGTACTGGTCAGTGGCTCTGTGCCAAACCTTGCCTTAGGTATCGAGGCTGTGGCAGGATAAGATGGACATTGTCCCTGCCGGCGCCAGCCATGTTCGAGGTAGTTAATTACGTGGTTGATTATCACAGCTTTAAAGGGGCAGTATGAAGCCCGATGAGAGCATGGACAAAGGGACCATGCTCAGCCTGGAGTGTTGGGAGATGCTTTATTGGGGAAGAGATTCTAAGCCCAGGGGCAGGAGGTTAAACTGGACTTGAGAAAAAGGTTGGTGGGACAGGATGCTCAATAAAAGAAATCTAAGTGCAAGTTCAGAGTGAACGGGGAAAACGTGGAAGGCCGGCGTGGTTGGATCAGAAATAAGAAGGGTGCGTGGTCCAGGTCCCACGGGGCCCCGTGGGCCGTATTCAGAATCTTGATCTTTGTACTTGAACCATGAGAAGTGTTGAAGCTAGAGGATGATAAGAACGGCCTTTGAACAAATATCTTTCCAACTGAAGAGAAAAATAACACTCAGATCTTATTGTTAAGAGACGTGATTTCTGTTTCTCATCGAGTTGCAAAGAACCTCATGGTCTACGGGGCCAGGCACTGCCACCTCTGAGTCTTAACTTGGTCTCTCGCTCGTTGAATGATCTGAGGGAGATTTCCTAGAATTTCAGGGCCTCATTTCTCTTACTCACCAAATTACCAGTTTACCTTTATCTGATTGAACCAATAATCACCCAGGATGGATCAGAACTTGCAGAGCCGGTGTTTTCAAAAGCTCCGTTGGGCAAGTTCACTTTGACTCAGCCACAAACCATTCCCGAACACCTACTCTGCAGAAGCTCCAGGCATTGGAAAATAATAACACATCAGCTCTGCGCCGGAGACCTCACTGACAGAGGTCACACATCGCAGGCTAGTGGGCCAAGTCCACCAAGTGGAGGTGTTGGGTTTGGCTGGCTCAGTGTTTTACAAAAGCGAAACGGCGAATCTGAATTCCTTCCACAGGGCGTGGGCTCTCTGGATCCTCGCGGGCCCGCTCTGTTGTCTTAGCCTTTCCCAGATTGATGACAAGGGTTTGTCACCTCCCTGGCCCAGAGAGGCATTAGAGTCTGTGACCCTGGATTGGGAGGATTCACATAGAAGGAAAGACGGGCTGCTGTGTGAGCAGAAAAAAAAGAGAGAAGATGCATTAACAGAAAAAAAGGGAAAGAGAAGGGAAGGGAAGGGAAGGGAAGGGAAGGGAAGGGAAGGGAAGGGAAGGGAAGGGAAGGGAAGGGAAGAGGAAAGGAAAGGAAAGGAAAGGAAAGGAAAGGAAAGGAAAGGAAAGGAAAGGAAAGGAAAGGAAAGGAAAGGAAAGGAAAGGAAAGGAAAGGAAAGGAAAGGAAAGGAAAGGAAAGGAAACATACAACTTACCAAAAGTGTTTAGGTCTGCAAATGTGTGACTGTCATAAATTCATTAAGAGTCGCAGCGGTGGGATGCCCAAGCTTGGCCTAGGAAGCAGGCCCCCATGGAGACTCGACCGTTTGGGCCAGGAGAGAGAACTTGCACATGTGAAAAAGCTGAAAATAAATCAAGGACAAGCTGCGAGCACACCCAAGTTCAAAGTGCAAGTGCCTTACACTGGGTGTCAACTTCCCCCGGCCACCATGGTCTCTGCCTGGCATATCCAGGTCTTTAGGTCTCAGTTTAGGCGCCACTGCATCTGGGGAGCCCTATGCACCCCCAGGTGGGATTGAAAGACCTGCATTCCCCGATCTCTCAGCAGGTGGGCCCCCCTGGTTCACTGTCTCCCAAGCCTGTTCCCACCTCTGTCCCTCAGCTCACAGGGGCAGGGGGAGGACAGGTGGGGGTGGATGACAGAGATCAGGACAAGGTGGAGGACAAGGTCAGAACCTCTGCTGTGAATGTGTAGCCGGTAAGTGGCGACGGTGACGATTAAGGGAAGAATGAACAAAGGCCTGGGCAGTGCTCCTGGCCATGCGGTGCCATCTCTTTTCTAGAATAAAAGCTGAAAACAGCTCTAAGAAGATAATCTGGAATGAGCTTAAAATCAAATGAGTTAATTTGCCTATTCAATTCATACTTGCTGATCATGGCTTGCACCTCGGGAATATCCAACGGGAATATAAAACTAGGTCATTCGGGCCAGCCCGATGGGGTACGGAGGAGGCGGAGAATGCACTAGAAGGAATAAGATGAGAAGTCTTCGCATAGATTCAGTCTGTTGATACCAACTGCAGCCATATATGGAAGGCTTTTTTTAAAGAGAAAAATCAACACAATTTCTGTGACAGTGTGAAGTGCTGAGCAGTCACACTCGTACAGATCATCGCTTTGCAAGACAAGTGTCCTGCCGGGCCAGCATCAATATGTCTGAAGGGCTTTAGAAAGGAGCGTGAGTGCCAGTCACTTTGGGTGCGGGCTCCACCTACAGAGCTTCTGACACAGAATGTGTGAGGCAGGCCCGGGACCTGCATCCAGGTGGACACCCCTGGGAACAGCAGATGATGCTTAAATAATCTTAAAGACTGTGCCGCTTCCTCGGTGCACAGAAGAGGAAATCGAGGCAAAGGTACTAGGTATGAGCCAATAAAACACAAAGACCACAGACGGGGTGGCTTGCACACTACAGAAATGTATTCGCCACAGTTCTGGAGCCTGGAAGTCCAAGGTCAGGCCCTGGTGAAGGCCCTCCTCCTGGCTGCAGGCCGCCCGCTTGTCCCTGTTCCCTCACATGGCAGGGAGCGGAGAGGGAAGGACGCCTTCTCATACAGGAGCTCATCCACCTTGGGGACCTGCCCTCACGATCTCATCTAATCCCCTCCTCAAGGCCCCACGTTCTGAAACCATCACCTTTGGGCGTAGGGCTGTGCCACACGGATTTGGGGAGACACACACATTCAGCCCCTGACAACTGCTTCGTGTAAACTGTTCGTGTTGATGCTTTGTGTCGCATCCGGGGCTCTAGCCTGAGATTTCCAGCTCAGAGCCACGTTCCTTCTCCAACAGAGCCGTGTGCTCCGTGCTCTGGGCTGCTTGACTGTGTGAACCAGACGGACGGGATGTCACTCAGGAGAAATGAACAAAATGTGTTTAACAAAGCGCCACGTGGAAGAAATGACCCCCTTCTCCGATGCTTTAGAAAACGCATCTCCTGATGTGCGCGGCTCATTCGTTCTGCAAAAATTCTGTTCGCCCGCCCATTCCTCGTGACGATGTCCTCTGCACACGGAGGGCTCTCAGAATAATTTAGAGCGGGGGAACGAGAAGTCAACTGGCAGCATGAAATCTGGATGCTCAGAAATCTGAAAAGCACAGCTTCTGGGGGAGCAAACATGGGAGATACCCAATCATTTGGTGTTCACGGGGGTGGGGGAGAGCACGTGGGACATGGAAGACGTAAAAGCTCTTCCCTGGGTCAGAGCCCCCAAAGCAAAACTGAAATGCAAGTTCCCAGTGTCTGTGAAGGGGACAGAGCCCGGAGTTGGGGAGCAGAGAGTCAGCCCAGACATCAGGCAGTCTCTGATGTTGGTAATGGGGTCAGCCAGGCAGCCGAGGTGGAATTTGCATTTAAACGCATAGTGTTGCTCTATAGGCCTGCTCTTCCTGGGCCCCTCTGGTGCCTCCTTCAAGGCAGGCGAGGTTGTATTTGTTTGTCACGACTTTTAAATCAAACTTTTTTTATGGGCTGAGTTTTATGCGGACGAGCTTATTTAATCCATGAAATTGTCCCTTTAAAGCCTGGTTCCGCTTTACAGACAAGAACACTAAGCTGGGCAACAATGATGGCCCCTTCTCCTGATACGGCCGGTCAGTATCAGAGCTAGAACTCCCATCCAGGTCCAGGGACGAGCACATGACACTGTTCAGTAGTTTTGCTCATTTTCTTAACTCTCATTGTTCCAAATTCCCTAGTTCAACACCCAAGACTAATTTGGGCCTTTGTATTTGTCAAACTGACCCATGGTCTTCAGCTTCCTCCTCAGCCCTGGGCTCCACAGGTTCTCTTGACTTGACATCTCCCAACCCTGGGTATGAGACCCTCTTTCCTCCAGGCCCAAGGCAGACCCTCACCACCCAACGGCCCTTGGGTGTCTGCCAGGGTGGGGGAGCATTTGCACAGGGACATCATGAATGAATGAAGAGCTCAGATGAGTTCCTGAAGAGTGATAAGCTCAGGACATAAACATGTATTAACTGAGCTGAAAGAGAAGGATTAGACGTTCATTTATGCTCGTTCTCAGTCACGGCAAAGATGGGGGGCGAGAAGGCCCACCCACTGTGATCTGGTCATCACAGATATCAGGAAAACGACCATCCCTAAGCACAGACCCTGGAGAACATGGAATCTCACCAACTCAGTGTTGGAGTCCCGAGACCCAATGGTCTCATAAAGCAAAGTGGCTGAGTATTTTATAGCCAGGCAAGACCAAACGGCACAGAGTAAGACAGATAGATGATGAGGGTAGATGATAGATATAGATAGATGATAGATAGATGATAGATAGATAGATAGATAGATAGATAGATAGATAGATAGAGGGATGGATGGATGGATGGATGGATGGATGGATGGATGGATGTTAGATGATAGAGAGATAGAGAGATAGATAGAAAGATAGATGACAGATAGACAGATGATAATAAGATGAATATTGAGACATTCTATAAGTCAGAAATCTAGAAAGAAGCTACCACATCTTTTGTTTCTCTTTTCTGATCCTAGTACAATGTAGGCAGATAATACTCCCCGATGAGATGTAGTAATAACACCGCGTCTAAAAGAATGTGACAAAACATTTCCTCTCTCCTCGCCACACAACAACAACAACAACGAAAGGAGGTACGGCGACGTAAGCAGCTATGGCAGGTGCCCTCCGAGCCCAGCATGCCCTGAAGGCTCTCCATACGCGACCTTATTTAGTCTCACGTCTCCGCCAAATACATGTTGACCAAACCCCTTTCGTTCGTCTCCTGGACAAGCAGCTAAACGACCTTTTCCAGAATCCCCTGCAGTGAGGTTGGGCCCTGGGACTGGTTTCTGGCCATCGGGACACGGCTGGGAGTGACAGGCACCACGCCCCGGTCTGTCTGTCCTCTGAGACCAGCGCTGGGATCCTCTGTGCTCCCACTTGGCACACTGGCTGGCCAGATGGGGAGGATGCAGACAGCACGGCCGAGCCACCAGAAGGACGACGCCTGGGTCACTGCACAGCACCACGGAGCAGAGCTTCCTGCATCGTGACGTGAGCCAGGAATAAGTGCGTTTTGTTAAGCCACGGAGAACTGGGGGTTGGAGGATACCAGTTGCAGCTAGTACTAGCTCCTTGAATAACAAGGTGTGTATTGTTAACCTCATTTTGCCGGTGGAGAAACCCATCTGCACCAGCCCTCACACTAGTACTTGCTGCACGTAGTGAGCTCCACACCCGAGTTCACTCCACCACGCGCCTGCGTCACCCCCACGATTCAGGTAAAGAGCCAGGGTCGCGCTATAAAAATAATTCCCATCCCCTCCGGGCCTCTCCTGGAACTCTCGGTGGCACAGGCGGCGGGCACTGCGGGAAGGGGAGCTGGATTCCTACTGGGCGAGAAGTCTCGGGAGCCATTCTGTCACCCAAATCTCCTTTTCCTGTCTCTTGGGCCAAGCAGTGGACCGGCGAGTCCCAGCTGGCTGCCAGCCACAGAGCGCTCCAGTGGCATTGGACGTGGCTCAGGGGGAGTCGAATGCCTGGCAGGGAGCTGTCACTGGGAGCCACACAGACCAATCTCTTGGAAGGACAAACTGTGTTGCTATTCCAGGGACAGAAAAGGTTATTTGTGTCTGCGACACTGGGGTGGGGTGGGGTGTATCAGCGTGTGTGTGCACACCCATGCAGTAAATGTGTAAATACCGTGTGCATTCGCATGGATGGACGCATGTGCACATGCACACGCACACGCACGCACGCAGTCAGCCCAGCCCATGAACGTCATCCCGCATTTATTTATGAAAGTGTGTGTACGTACACCCGCGTCCGTTTGCGCAGAGAGCACTGTTCTGTGCGCGCGGATGTGCACACACACGTGCATAGTGTGGCCAGGCTGCCTGAGGTAGACGTATGCAAATAGGGAAAATAATGTATATCCACACGTCCTCGCGCCTTGGGTATCTATAAACAGACATCCAAGGTATTAACAACCCCTCCAAGCAAATGGAAACACATCTTGTTTCCCTCACAGCTTTGAAAGCCACCAAAAACCCACATGAAAGTAGAGATTGGGGAATTCAAATAAACACAAATGTGCTGTTAATGCAGATGCTGGTGTGAGAATTATTTCAAAACCCAGTGACTCAGCAGTGTCTCCCCTCAATTTCAGGGAGAGCTGGGCAGGGGATTTCTGTGGCCACCAGAAATCTGAGTCCCCGCTCGGCCGGCCAGCCCGCCCCTGACCACCCAAGTCTGCTCGCCGTGCGACTGATAGATATGTTTTGACAAGTTCTATTAAGTCTAAAGACGGCCACCGGGGCAACATGTGGAGTTGATAGAGCGCGAGGCAGAAAGGCAGATCGCAGTGTGAGGCCTGCTGATGTTGACAGAATTTGCCGGAACAAAATGAGTCCGTGCTCGCCATCATCTATTACCGAATTTCAGGAAGGTCTCTGGCACCCACGCCGCTTCGGAGGGCAAGCCTCGCCTTGGTTTCCTATTTCTGCCTCCCGGCTGCCAGCAAGCGAAGGCTTTCTCAGAACTCTCATTGGTTGTCTTTACTTACGCTGTGTTAAGAGGGATGCCAGGGAGAGAAGGCGTGGAGTGGCCGGGGCTGGTACCAGGGGTGTGGGTTCCAGCGCCTTCCCCTCGCCTGGAGCCCCCCCTGCTCCCCCATACCTGTTTCGGGGACTTTCCCTGGAGGAGGGCTGGCAAGCACAGCCGGGCTGATGGCTGGAGCCTCTCTCGCCATCCTGAGTACATCGCCGTCATCCTCCGGGGCCCTCCTAAGCAAGGCCTGGCGATGGCAAAAACAAACACTATTTTACAACAGCCTTGGATGCACTTCCGAAACGCAAAAGCCATCCATCAGCCGTCTCCCTGAGACCCTGCTCGGCGTGGCTGCCGCCTGCGACACGCAGCTCAGCTTTGATGGGAGCCTAAGAAGCGTGTGAGAGAGCCCAAAAAGTGGTAATAGGCTTCCATTATTTATTTGTTTAGAAGACTGGGGAGTAGAACTCGAGCGGTACGCACACAGATAATCCATCTGAAGCCCTCCCAGCAGCGAGGTCTTTTACTCCCTGCCTGAGCACTCTGCTCGGAAACGGATGGGTAGCTTCCCCAGGTCTGGCGCGGGTCCAGAGGTGTCTTGTGTGTGTGTGTGAGTGCGTGTGTCGGTGGGTGTGTGCGTGCATAGCTAAGCAAGCTATCTGGGGGGCCTCCGAATATCTTTGAGCCTTGTATAACGACGGCTGTTTCTAATTACTTGACAGGCAGCCTGCACTGCTAGTTGCCAATGCACAGGATTTCTGCGTGTCGGATTTTCGCGTCGTTCTATGGAGCATCAAGACTGTCTGTTCTCTGAGTGATGCTGTCATTTAGCAGCGTCTTCTCGAGGCCTGGGGTAATCATCTTAATAATTGATTGTAGGGAGGGAAGTCCCTTGTAGCCCCAGTTACTCTCAGTCTTGAACTTTGTCCTCTGCAGTCTATTACACACGTGGAAACGTCTGGACGGATCCGTCATCCTGGGGAAATGTACAAGGGCAGACACCCTGCCTTTCTAAGCCATGGCCGACAATTTAAGCCGCGGTGGTTCTCCTGAAAATGCTGACGAGTCAGGGGGAACGGAGACGTCGAATTCCACGCAGGGTTTCCCTGAGAAATAAAAGTTCAGATACAATAGTGGAATGCTTTCGCACCCAGGTTTGCATTTCCTTCCTCCTAAGCCCTTCGTCATATGTGTTTACATCCCAAGGTTCTGTTCGAAAGCTGCCTCTTCCACGAAGTCTTATATGATTTTCTTTTGCCGGACCGAGTCTCTTCCTTCTTGGAATTCCCACTGCACCTGACTTGGGGTTGTCTTCTCTTAAAGTCCTTTTCTTTTTTTACATTTCCTGCCATTTGTTATGGAGATAAAGGTTCAGGTTTTGCTGATTTGTTTTGTTTTGTTACAACATTGGACTTAGTCCCTAATTTTTACTTAGAAAATATTTATTAGGTGGATGGACGGGTAGGTGGGTGGGTGGATGGATGGATGGATGGATGGATGGATGGATGGATGGATGGATAGATGGATGGATAAATGGATAAATAAAAACTTTTATCCTTTATCATCCTACACATACACCAAAATCTCAGAATCATAGTCCAAGATAATATGAATGCTGGTAACTGTCTGTACTGGGCTAAATGGTGACCCCTCAAAAGTGACGTGCCTCTGGAACCTCACAATGCAACCTAATTTGGAAACAGGAATTGGCAGATGTACTTAGTTAAAATGAGGTCATAGGGTGGGCCCCATGTTTAATATGACCCGTGTCCTTATCAAAAGTGTAACGGACACACAAGGAGGGCGAAGGCCATGTGAAAACGGAGGCAGAGACTATAGCCAGGGAACCCCAAAGATTGCCAGCGAGCAACCAAAGCAAGGAAGATGCTAGAAGAAAGCCTTCCTCAGAGCCAACACCTGTCTTGCAGAGAAGAGACTGACTCTGTCCGGCTGGGCTTTCACCAAGGACCCCAAACTGAAGTGAACCAGGGAGCCATGGAGCTTCACAGTGGCCTCAACAGCTGATCCCCCGACTCTGAGAGGAAGGACAGGCAGGGGAGAGGCAATACACGTAACAGAAAGTGTGAAGGAGACAGGCTTGGGGCCAAAGCTTAGGTCCCAGGCGACAGGACGAGGAGGCTGACGTCATGCTGGCCGAACTTCAGGGCCAGTGGCTGGACAGTAGGGGGTCCTCTGTGCCTTGGACAGTCTTGGGTTTGGACTCTTGTAGTTATTGGCTGGGCATAAGACGTGGGTGGAGTAGCCTTGGTTAATTGGCCAAAGATGAGGCAGAGAGAATCCTAAAATTGCCTAAAACTCAAATTCCTCCTTGGCAGTTTCCTTTCTCAGTATTTGGCCATCGCTTGTGTTTTTTTCCCCTGTTATATTCGCTTTCAAATAAAACCTCAGTCAAGCCTACAATTTAAGTCCTTCCAAATAATCCTTAAGTGATGTACAATTTGTAAAAATGCCATCATGGGATTCGCATTTCTTTGATTTTTAAGTTCTGGGCAATGTGAATAAGACATTAAAGCACAGTGACCACAAAACCCCCCTAATTCCAATGAATTATCTGGAGGACTGTCGGACTGTATGGCGAGAGACTGAACCTAGAAAACATTCTTAAAGAAATCTCATTTTATTTCCTTCAAGGACAAGCATTACCCAGAAGGAGGCTAGCATACAGTTAAGTAGCAGCCCTCGGAGGGTGAGGTTTAATGAATAGATAAGAATGGGTTGTAATTAGTCCATCATTTGTTTGTATGGCAAAGGGTGCTTGGGAAGTGCTTGAGGATGCTTGAAAACAGTGTGTGCTCTTAAGTAGTTGGAATATTTCCCCGGAAAATTGTTTATACAACTAATTTGTTTAGTGAAGCTATGGCTTCAGCTTCCAGTCTATTTATCCCAATTTTCGCATGAGAGAAGGGCACAGTAATGAGGCCTCGCTTGGCTTATAAATCAGCATGAGAAGACACAGATGGAAGGATCTTCCAGGGCGGAGTCCATCCTCCTCCTTGGCCGGGAGGCTGAGCTCGGGGCACCGGCCTTCTGCGGATGCAGGGCCTCTCCGTGATTTGCCATCGCATCATGGTGGCGTGTGTCACTCACAGACAACACTCGTTCCCTCTTCGTGATCCGAAATCGGCATCCCCTCCAAAGGCGGAGGTACTTGAGGCTGTTATCTTGTGAATAAATGAATGAGGAATGAGGGTCGGAGGACTCAACCTTGAGTTTTAATCCCTCCAGCATCTGTACGTCTCTCGGCATGCCGTTTAGTCCCTCTCTCCATTCTCTAAATGGAAATATTTAATGAGATCATGTATATGTTCTCTGTAAACTTCACATCATTTATACTTGTAAGAAACTATTATTATCCAGTCACTAACAGGGAAACCCTCTGGATATAGAATTCCAATGATTCAAAGTTATAGAAATTCTGTTTAAAGTTTCAAAGTTCAAAGAATAATTTCTGTTTAATGGGTCAGACAGACCAGGTCTGAGTCCCAGTTTTATGTGTTGGTAACGGTGTTTCTGGCGTGATGTTGAACCTCTCTACTCCTTAATTACATGTATGCCAAGTACAGATGGAAAATAAGTGCTTAAAAGAGATGTTCAGTGTTTCACATGGTGTCTGGTGCATAATAAGTGCTTAACAAACCTAATCAACACATTATAGCCCAAATAAGTTTTCGAAGCCTATAAGGGGGTCAGGGATAAGGATGTTCACTGCAGCATTATCTGTGCTGTGTTAAAAATTAAGAAATCCACCTATTTCTCAGGCTCTCTTGGGTCATTTTAATTGGTTGCCATGAGTCATCTTGGTTCACCACGTAGAGGTGGCTAGCTGGCAAAGAGTTTCCAAGCTTCATTTGAAGTTGCTGTTGCAATTGATCTTAGTGAACTTCTTATCAATTTGCTCTTTTATTAATTCAGAATTTAATGGTAACCAGAAGCGCTGCTTAACTAAGGCATTTTTCTAATGGAATACCAGTATTTTTTTAAGGAGATGGTCAATTCAAAACCTATATTTGATTATAAAGGAAGCAACAGTGTTCCAAACACCTATTCTGGTCATTATGACAATTTTTTAAACCAACGTAGTCTTTTTAATATACACTTAGCAAGGTCTCTCTCTCTCTCTCTCTCTCTCTCTCTCTCTCTCTCTCTCTCTCATACACACATATAATGCAAAACTTCAGTAGATGGGTGTAGATTAAAAGATAAAATGAAATCTATAGAGACATATAAAATAAACATCATAAATGCATTCAAAATAGAAATTACTCTTTTTTATTCTCCACCAGGAAAAAAAATCTATCTGCCCCAATTTCATTACCTAATCCTCTGTCTGTATAATAGAGGTCTACAGGTGCACTGATTTCATTAGAAGATGGTGTTTCTGTGCTCCTTTAATAAAAAGTTCCAGCCTGGAATAATAACTACCTCGCGTTTTATTTAAGTGGCTGGGTATGGTGTGTGCCAGTGTGAACAGCAATAACGATCACATGTCCCTATGAGGAAATTTATTTTGACACCTATTGTTAGATGACAGGTATGTAGTACACTTGCCTCCCAGCTTTGGGACCAGTTTCAAATGCAGCAGCCTTTGTTAACATGAAGGAAATCCTCACGGTGGCATCAAGTGACAGGTCACAGGAATGCGGTCCGACAGGGTATGTGAACACAGAGCCGGCGGAGGCCTGTTTGCGGGGATTGTGGACTGCATCATGCTCCACCCCACCTCCCCTCTCTGACAATTCTCTCTCATGTACACAGAGGGACCCAGTGGCTGACCTACTGGGCGATGAGAAGTCAGCTTGGTCCTGGACACAGTTACGTTACCTTTTCACCTGCAGAAGAAATGGTGGGAAACTCCCCTCTTTCCCCTTTATTTTTGAAGACAGGTTCTGGGGCTCTTCCTACTGGGGGCTTTATCACAGGAGTATCTAGATATAAAAGTGACATCACTGAGACTTTTTAAAAAGCATGCACACTGTAGAACTGTTTTCTGTAATTTGAAATAAGGTAATCACGTGACTATTGAAAGATGTCAGTTAAATAAACTGTGGTATATCTATTCAGTGGCCTAATATGCTGTTGTTGAGAGGGGAGATATAACTCTACATTGACAATGAACATTTCAATGATTCCTTTTTGAGGATTAAAGCAGGTTATAAGTGACATTTTAAAATATGCTGTAATTTTATTTATATAAAACAGAGACCAAAGAAATACGTACCTGAAAATATTCAAAAGGTCAAAGGGATGGATACCTTCGGTTTGTGGGTTGTCAGGTGAATTTACTTTGTATTTTTCTATATATTTGATTTTTGACATAAATACGCATTCACTTTATATTTAGAAAACAACAAAAGAAAAAATAAAAGCTATATTATTTAATGAAAATACAGAAGATGGAATTCATTTGAACGACTACTACCATTGGTCAGGTCTAAGAGACCATAATTTCATCAATTAAGGTCCAATCTGGAAGACCCCATTCTAAGAACCTTCATTTTGCTCATCCACAAAGTGCAACTAACAATAATGCCTACCCCCCAAGAAAAGGTATAGAATGGAAAAGCACTGGTGAAAACAGGAAATGTAGCACAATGAAGCAGTGACAGCTGCAGGCTCTAGGGCCGGACTTTCTGGAAACGAACCCCAAGACAGTTGCTTTCTAGCGGTGTGACCTTCGGCAAGCCACTTCCCCTCTCTGAGCCGCAGCCTCCCAACCTACCAATGAGATAAGGAAATGCACCCACCTCATGGCTGCGATAGGAAGACAAATTCAGCCAGCATTCGTACAGCATTTAGGACAGTGCTGCTGCATAACGAGCTCTGTGTGCGCATTTAATAAGTAAGTAACATGTTCTTCGGAGCATTCGGCTATAGAATTTAGATCTCTAACTGCTCAGGCAAAATCTTCTTTGAAGTAAGTCCTGCTGGAGTTAGGTATCTCATGTAGTCACTTTTGTTCTGTTTTGTACACACGTGTGAGCAGTACAGCACAAAGGTACCAGTGAGGCCGAGGATGTAAAAGTCATCCTGGAAAGAAAAATGTGAGTGCAAAGTAATCGTGGGAGACAATTGCTTTGTTCTTTGTCTTAAGGAGGTCTGCTCAAATCAATACTATAGTTTGAATAATTTTTCCGAACAAGGACAGATTTATACTTGAAAGTATCTGGCATGTTAATTGGAAGGTCTTTATTACCGGTCGTCCGTTCCTGTTAGGGGCTATCTTTTAAACTAAGATGGCTGCCACTTAAATCAAGGATCAATTAGAAACATTAATAAACCAGCTCTGTGAACTCCCATTAGACCCAGGCCAGACTTTGTTTTTTTTTTTTTCTCTGTTAACCAAGCATTTGCTAATCACTGTTTTCATCACTATCTCGGAGACATGGTCTGAAATTTACCTCCAGTAAATGAATGATACCAATTGTTACCGACCCTAAGATGCAGGACTTTTCCAGGGGGGAAGGAAGTCTATACTCTGTCACTTCCTGTGTGTGAAGGAGAAGAAGCATCAGTGCCTGGAAGGAGACAAACAAACAAACATTGTTTTCCAAGGGATAAAATACGCAGGATAAAACATGCATTTTATCTTTCATTTCTTTCTCTAAGAAGTGAAAGAGAAAATGATGAGAGGAATTTGAGAGGAATATTTGAAAAAAATAAGCAAAAGAATGTTAAAAAGAGGCCGAGTGAGTCTGCACATTGCTGGCTCAGGCAAGAAGTTTATTTGCTTAGAGAGGACACCTTCCATGTGGCATGTTAGAGAATCAGAATGCACAAGAGGAGGCCCCTGAAATCTGGGGTCTTATGCTCTAGTGGGTAAGACAGATGTTTAAACAGATAATTACACGAAGTAGGGTCCACTTTAATAGAAGAGGTACCTGCAGAGGTTGGGGGACATGAGGAGAGTGAGCACCTGATTTAGAATTTGGAAGATAAGAAATCATTCCTTCGTTCTCCTTCTTTGTATGTGGTTGAGGGGAGGAAGTTAGATGGGCAGACAAATATGGCCTTATTTATTGGTCAGACTGAGAAATGACAGAGCAAATTACTTGAACCCAACTTCTACTCTTTTCATGAATCCCTTCTTAACCACAACTCTCCTGGCTTCTGATCAAAATCCTCCAGGGCACAAAGCACCCCACTTCCAGAAGCAGCCCCAACCTCCTTTGGCAATTCTGATCCTTCCAAGACTCTTCTCTCTGTTGATTCAGAAATTGTCTCTTTCGATAGTTTCCATAAATCTTTGTCAGTCTCATGAGGTCTGATCGTTTTTCTAATGTGGATCAGTGAAAACGAGCTTGGGGTAAGTAAACCAGCATGTGAGTCGCAGTTTCATCACATATAAATGCTGTGACCTTTGGGGTTTACTTTCCTCAATGGGAACATTTCTACTGGGAAATAATAACGATCTGTCATGGCCTGCAAGGAAGTTATAATAGTCACATTATAGAGAGTAAGGTATGTGAAAATAACTTTTAAATTGGCAAGATTATTGGTATCATCGCTTTCTTTTCAATACAGTTCTTGAGATTCCTGAAGGAGCCCCTTGTGTTTTACCTGGTTCTTCTTATTTCTGTTCTCAAGGTCTCAATCTCGCTCGACTGTTCCCATGTGACTGAAATGCTGCAACTCGAGTTCAGAGTTCTGCCTATAAATTTTTCATCTCAAATGAGCAGACCCAAATACAAGCATACACCTGGTTTGCATCATTTTGAGTTGGATTATCTACTAGTTACATGTAGATCGTACAAGCCAAGAAAACGTATTCGATGGTTACTGCCAGAATCCATGGCTCTGGTGACCCCCAAACCATAATTTTATACCAAAAAAAAAGAACTGTGAAAGTTCTGTGTTTGAGGGGGAGGCAGATGGTGTCATGGAAAGAAATTGGTCATAGAAACCAGTGTGACAATTAATTCTGAAAATTAAAGCTGAAAGGAGCCTTAGAGATCTTGGTGTCATTCTACATAACGGGGATACATTACAACTTGCTGAGACCACTAACTTTGTGATACCAGGCTACCCCTCATTAGTCTTGGAATAATGCCCCCAGCATAAGCAGAGAGTCTGAAACAGGGATTTTAAATATACAGACACTTATGGTGGTGGGGTTGCCAGATAAACTACAGGACACCCTGTTAAATTTAAATTCAGACAAATGATGAGTAGAATGAAATATTTGGGACATTCTTATGCAAATAAAGAACTCTGTTGGTGAATCAAAGGGCACATGCGTTGTTATATATGATTAGCATTGCTAAAATGCCTCCAAAGGATTCATACCCATTTACCCTTTCTACTCGCTATGCATGAGAGTATGTTAGCATAAATTCAGAATTTTTGCCAATCTGGCAGGTAAAAAGTTGTATCGCAGTATTGTTTATATCTCCATCTTAAGTTATGAATGACTTGAGGACTTTTTCATATATTTAGGACCTATTGTGTTTTTTTGCTAAGAAATTTCTATTCATATCATTTATTGCCACCTCACCGCTATTCTTTGATTATGTTGTTACTCTAACTTAGAAAATTTGGGGTTGTGAGAAATTCCTTGTTTATCTCTAATGTGAATTTTTTAAAATATTCTAATTTTATTACTTACCTTCTGATTTTCTTCTGAAATTTTTGGGCACAGGCAAGTATTTTACCTCTAGTGTGGAGTTTATTAATTTTGTGTGTGTGTGCTTGGTTTCTGGATTTTGAGTAGATTTTCCAGACACCAAGATGATAAAGGAATCCACTTCTTTTTTCTTTTTAATTTTTATAGTTTTATTTCTTTGTTTTTTAACTCTCTTAGACTTTCCAGTTTTTAATTACGTCCTCTGACAGTTATAATTAAAGTGTTTTGTTTCTTTTCATCTCTTTGTGCCTCTAATTTTTACTCCAGTACAAGGTTAACACTTGTAGTGACAGTGGGTATTCTTGTCTTATTCCAGATTTTAGCCATGTGGCTTTAGCGTCTCTTCATTCAGTTGATGCTGACCTTTGGGTGGATAAATATGTTCATATACTTATAGCTATCTATATGTATGCTGTGTTGTGTTCATCTACAGTTGATTCCTTTTTTATTGCCGAGTAGTATTCCATTGCACGAATGTGGCACTTCTTATTTATCCCTAACTCTTGAAGGGCAGTCAGGTTGTTTCGGCTTTTTACAAATAATATGTGCTGATGTCATTTCCCATATGTTTTCTTATATTCAACATGTTTTCTTTGGTGAAGTATCTGTTCAAGCTTTTTGTATATTTTTAATTGGGTTGTTAGTCTTCTCATTATTTATTAAGTTTGTTAAGAGTTTTAACAAGATAAATATATATGTGTGTGTATGTGTGTGTGTGTGTGTGTATAGTTTTTTCAAATGCCTTTCAGCAGTTGTAGAAATGACCAATTAATTTGTGCCTCTTAGATCTACTAATGTGATAAATTTTCTAATAATGAAAGAGTTTTTCATTCCTGGAAGAAATACTACATAATGTGCTTCTGAAATCAGTTTGCCATTTTTTTTACATAAGATCAATGTACTGAATTTGGTAAGGAAGTTTGTTCGTTTATATTTTGTGCAATGTGTGCCAGATTTCGTCAGTGATTTTATCGTTATTTTCAAATATAATTAGTATGTTATATTCCTTTTAATATTATGTGGAACAGTTTAAGTAACATGGAAGCTATCCACCATTTAAAGTTGTATTAGAATTTTCTGTGCTTCTAGGAAAAATGGGGCTGGTGCAGGAAATACACAAAATGAGTCTGGGAGAGCTTGTAGTTCCAGAAAGTAAAAATGTACTAAAAAATTTACACAGTGATAGAAATATGCTGAAGGAACATGAACCAACTGAAAAATCTCCCAATAGCCAAAGCTATAACAATATGACTGACAAAATAAATACAGTAGTATTGGATTATGCTGATACATATATAAATGATCAAATAACAGACAGGTGGGAGGAGAAAAGACAGGTATTCCATGTAGGTGATTTCCAAATAATTTATGTAAATGTTCTACCCACAGGTAGGTGGAATGCAACACCCTCTCCTAAAGCGTAGGCTGTACATAGGGATTGCCTTCCAAAGATGACAGTTAAAAAGGAGGAAGAAAGAGAAATTTGTCAGTGGAGAGATCTGTCAAACACTATTCCAGCCAGATGATAAAGGTCAACACCAAGAGTGATTAGGCATGCTGATAATACGTACCCCCAATATGGTCATTTTACTTCTATGGCTTTCTTCCCCCAAAATTCACAGCCCCAGCCTATTCACAAGAAAACTATCAGATCAGTGTCATTTGAAGGACATTCTATAAAATAAGTGATCGGTCTACCTGGTCAAAGTCTGTGTGTGTGTGTATGGCAGGGAGATCAGCATTTCACTAGGGAAATCAGAGATTCATAAGCCTCAATAAAATATTTGAATTATATCTTGGAAATAGGAAGGAGATGGAGGAATTTTAAGAAAGGAGAAATGTGATTCCAAATGCCAGGAAAACGGGCACACTTTCGCATGTGTTATTTTTTCCTGGTCACAGGAATTAAATTCGTATTCAGTGAAACAGAGTAGGGAGCCCAGAAACAGATCCACAGAAATATCATCTACTGCTCTTTAACAAAGGAACAAAGACAATATCATGAAGCAAAGATAGCCTTTTCCGCAAATGATGCGGAAACACCTGGGCATCCTCGTGCAAAAAAACAAATCCAGACACAGACTTTACATGCCTCACAGAAACTAACTCAAAATGGATCACAGATCTGAACGTAAAACACAAAACTATAAAATATCTAAAGGATAACATAAGAGAAAACCTAGATGACCTTGGGTATAGCAATGACTTTTAGATACAACACCCAAGACACAGTCCATGAAAGACGTAACTGATAAGCTAGAGTTCATTAAGATATAAAAGCTTATGCTCTCCGAAAGGCAGCGTCGGGCGAATGAGAAGCTATAGACTAGGAGAATTTACTTGCAGAAGATATGTCTGATAAAGGACTGTTACTTAAAACTGAACGGTAAGAAAACAAGGAACTCAGTTTGCTATTTTTTATTAAATTTATTGGGGTGACATTCGTTAATAAAATTATATAGGTTTCAGTGTAAATTCAATAACACATCATCTGTATTTTGCATTGTGTGTTCACCGCCCAAAGTCAAATCTCCTTCTGTCACCGTATATTTGACCCAATTTAAAAATGGGCAAAGACCTTAACAGACACTTCACGGAAGACAATATCCAGATGCTCAATAAATAGATGAAAAGATACTTCATGTCTCGTGTCATCAGGGAAATTCATATTAAAAGAACAAGACATCATTACACACCAATTAGAATCACCAAAATCCAGAACACTGACAGCACCAAATGCCGGTGAGGACGTGGGGCAGCAAGACTCTCACTCGTCGCCTGTGGGAACGCTGCGTGGTGCCGCCACTGTGGAATACTGGTTGGCTGTTCCTTACGAACTAAACATACGTTTGTCATACGATTCAGCAATTTCACTCCTCGACATTTACCCAAAGGAGTTAAAACGTATGTCCACCCGAAAGCCTGCATACAGATGTTTATATCAGCTTAATCATAATTGACAAAACTTGGAAGCAACCAAGATGCCCCTCGGTAGATGATGAATAAGCTGTGATATAGGCAGTCCACGGATTGTTATTCCGAGCTAAGAAGAAATGAGTTTCCAAGCCATGGAAAGACATCGAGGAAACTTAAATGCATATTAATAAGTGCAAGAATCCTACCTGGAAAGGCTACTTACTGTGGGATTCTAAGTCTATCCTGGGAAAAGGCAGGCAGCGAAATGATCCTTGGGTGTCAGCAATTAGCAGTGGGAAGGGAGGAAGGAATAGGTGGAGCCCAGGTAACTTTTCAGGCAGTGAGATGACTCTGTGTGGGACCGTAATGATGGATGCCTGCCATATTACATTTGTCTAAATCCATAGAACGTACGACACCAAGAGTGAGCCCTATGGTTTACCGTGGACTTTGGGTGATTGTTAATGGATCAAAGTAGGTTCATCGATTGCAAGAAAGGCACCATTCTGGTGGGGGATGTTGATAATGGAGAAGGCTATGCATGTGTGGAGGCAGAAGATATGTGGAAATATCTATACTTTCCCCTTAATTTTGCTGTGAATCTCAAACTGATCTAAAATAATAATTCTTAATTGAAATAATTACATTTATACATGCAACCTTATCCATAAAGGTCTACTGAGTAGCTACCTGCACCTGGCAAGAGACTAGAATAAAAATCATGCTCCACTGCAGTTACAGGTGGTCACTGGTACGAGAAGGGAAGAACCGCACACCATTTCCAAAGGGGGACAAATCATTCATTTTTCCTGTCTCTAATGATCGTTGCAAGTGACAACAGAACTAGATTATTTTACTGGGGTGGGTGGTCCTAGACCAGACGGGGCTGTCGTGCCCTCAGCTCATTCCCTCTGCTGCAATGAGACCAAGGTGGTAGGTAGAGGTGGCACAAGAAACTTATCTCGTATTAGTTGAATGCTTACTCTTTCTGGTCAGTGTTTCTCAGCATTAACATCGATTTCCACATTTAATCTTCACAGCCACCTTACAAGGGAGGAACTCTTATTGTTCTCCCAGGTGACAGGTGAGGAAACTGAGGCTCAGAACAAGTAGTGTTGTCAGGCGTTGGGAGGCAGCTGAGACTTTACGTGACCTGCACGCTAAACTCGCCACAGTTCCACGTTTGCTGGTAAAAGACAGGAGGTTCCTGGCTCAGAGAAAAAGGACCGTTTCTTACTCATCGTTATAGCAATATCTCGAGTATCAGGATTTCTCGAACCTACTGTAGCTCTGAGTCTCGATTCCCACTGTGTGACACCACAAAGACAAAACGACAGCTGCCCAAGGGTTGTGTTACAAGAGAGAGCTGAGGAACCTGAACTTCTTGTCATGGGCAGTAAGCCTGCCAGTCTGTCCTCCCAGGGAGATATTATCTCTCTCTTCCAGGACTGTTGGCTAATCCAGACCAAAGAGCAGCCAGTGCCTTGCTGAGATATGCAAGAAACACAGGAACATCATGGAGAATTGTCTCTCGACATAAAGCACTTACCCAAGGTCCTGAGTGGCAGAGCCTGGAGTTAAACTAGGGCACTCTAGAGCAGCGGCCCGCCACCGTTTTGTCACCAGGGATGGGTGCTCCTGTGAGAGTGTGATGCCTGGTGACCTGAGGTCGAGCTGAGGCGGTGAAGATAGCACTGGGGAGCGGGTGCGGATTCCAATGGTGCTTCCCTCTCTTGCTCACTGCTCCCCTCCTGCTGTGCGGCCTGGCTCCTAACAGGCCACAGATGGGTACCAGTCCACAGCCCAGGATAGGGGGCCACTGCTCTAGAGCCCTCACGCCTTAACCATGGGCCCCGTTCCCTCCCTATGTTATCAGAGCATCTGACTGATGTGGGAGGTTGAGTGGGCAGGGGAAGAACTTTGAGGATCCAGGGGAAGGTTCTTTAGGCTCTTGGGTGTCTTGAGCCATGTGTCTAACCTGGAACTTATTACCCTCTGGGAAGTAAGCAGGGGCAGGGAGGGAGCAGACCAGAGAAGGGAGTGTTCAGGTGAGCTGGAATATGAATAAACAGAAACAGGCCCATGAAGATGAATGTGAGGTGTCTTGACAAGATAAGGGAGAATGGGAGAGGGGGCCAGGGCTGAGGAAATGCTTTGGTTGGAGCCCTTGACCCCACGGCTCACTCTGACTTGCACGACTTGAGGGAAGGCCCTTGCGTTTCAAGGGTCAGGTCCGGCATGGCCACTGTGAAATAGAGTGGTTGAAAAGCTTTCGTGCAGAACGCCTCATAGTAGATGAGCAGGCTGGGGACCTGAGGGCACAGCCAGCCCCTCACTGACCGTTCCTTCCCTCGCTGAAACCCTGACGGCAGAAACGCTGCATGGGGGGACAGCTCAGGGGGTGGCTTCGATGGCAGGGACTCTGTGTTTGACAAAGTTCTAATCTAGGTTAGGGCTCAATGCCGAGGGCTCTTTGGAATAAAATCATCTCTTTATTAATGAGATCCAGCCCCATCTCTCTGATAGAAATGATGGGAAAAGGTGTCCCTTTGGTGCTATTCAAATGAACGGGAGAGAACAGTGGGTGTTTTTAAAACTCTCTCCTTATCATAGGAGGATGGAGCTCATTAGCGAGGGGAATGATTTTGCTGGGGAAAGGCTGTTACAATAAGAAAACATAACCCACTCAAGATGAACCAGATCCAAGTCAATTAGGCTGGAAAAAAAGTGGGAGGGGGAGAGAGCGCAAGCGAGCTTCAAAAATACCACCTCTGTCCTTCCATTCATTTGAATAACAGCAAAGAGACATTTTAGTTTTTTAATCATTTTTTTTTTATCCGCGAATCAGCCTGGATCTCATTAATATAGAAATGATCTCACTTAAAAAGGCCGAGTGTTAAACTCCTGTTCAACTGAGATTAACCGAATCAAACACGATTTGGCCAAAAGGAGAAGTCTCAAGTATTCCTTCTATGGCGGATCCACTGCGACCCGCCTTTAGAAATAAAACGGTACACGCGATGCTCCTCATCCGGCTTCTTTTGATGTATCTGGAACACATTTCCTTAGGTAAACTGGAGCTGAAATTGCAGTGCAATGCGGTTAGCCACATGAAGTTCCTGCAAAAGAGGGGATTCGAATAATTTATGTGTGTCTTCGGCGGAGGAGGGTCTGGCAGGCAATGTCAACGACTGAGAAAATACATCTTCCAGACGGGATACGTTTTCCCGGGATCTGCCAGCGACCCTCCTCACATTAATCTTGCTGGGCCACAGTTTCTAGGCGTTGTCAGGTGAAGACACTGAATGCGAAGGTTTCGCTAGCTCAGCACTGCTGATCTCTGGGCACCCAGACACGCGGAGTCCCGTGCTCCGGGGTTGTGAGGTACATTACAGGGTGTTTAGCGGCACCCTTGGCCTTCGCTCTAGATTTCAGTAGCCCCTCCCATCCAGTTCTAACAACTAAAATGTGCCCAAATATAGACAAATACACCCCAGGGACAACACCACGGTTCCCTTTCCCCCCGCCATTGATAACCACTCATTTAAGGTAATCTGGGCAAGAAGGCGGAAGGAAGAGTAGAGTGTACAACAACAGTCATGACTGGGTTGACCTTGTAACCCTGGCTTTGTTCCAGAAGTTTCTCTCGAGGACCTTGCTCTCCCTCCCATCCCAACCTGCACCGAGCACTTGTTTGCTTCATCCCCTCACTCCATGGTCATGTCACTAAAGGACCCTCTTCACCCCCACCTCGGATAGGTTCTCCCAGCGGGAGGGGAGGGTATGTCCTGAGGCCACAGGTTCCCTGAGAGAAAACCACGTGAGGCAGAGAGCAGGGCCCTTGGAGACATGCACAGCAAAGAGATTCTTGGCTCTGGGGTCTCCTAGGTATAGAGTCTGTGGCAAGTGCTTCACCCCTTTAAGGGTATGAAGGTGCTAGCAGAGATGTGGAAAGAGGGAGAGAACCTCCCTGGCTTTTCTCTTGCACCTGCGTCCGGGTCCCTGGCTTGGGCGCCCAGTGACCACTCAGACAGAAGCCAGCCGACAGGAGAGGGGCCTGGAGAGGGGGAGGATGAGGCTGCAGTGAGGTCTGGGTCTGAGTGAGCCGGGCCAGGGCCCATCCACACCCAACAGCGTGGTGAGCTGTCACTGAGCTGCTCCTTTGTGTGGCAGTTCTCCTGGCTTTTCAGAGGTAGAAACTGCCATTGAAAGATGGTTAAAATGCACCACCAGGAAACAGCCTGGCAGCCACTAACACCCCTTCTCCCTAGCCTCAGCCATCCGAAACCTGGAGCAGGTTCAAGACGGCCTCCTCTCGTGTCGCTAGAGGCCGAGCTGCCCACAAGGGAGCAGGGGCCTTGTGGACAGGGATCACCAAACTCCCCAGGCAGGCCCCGCTGGGAAATATTTTAGCCTCTGTGAGCCACACCTCCTCATTCCACTACCACAGCACAGCAGCCGCTGTAGACAATTCAGAACCCACCGGACATCACCTCTTTCCAATACAACTTTATTCACAGGAATGGCGGAGTCACAGGATACAGATCACTAGCCCTGCTCTGTAGGGTCCGCCACGTGCCCCTAACTCTCCAAGGACAGTAGCTCTGGTAGATTGCCCTGAGGGCACGAATTCGCAGTCATTCCTTGAGGAGGTGGCGGGAGTGGGGGGCATTGCAAGCTTATAAAGCACTTTTTAGTCTAATGGTCCATGGTTCGTGTAAACATAAAGGTTATATTATTCACCCTTAACAATACAGCACTCCTCAGGAGATTATTTTTAAAAAATGATTTAAATTGAGAGACAGACTTGATCGCACAGGAAGAAAAGAATTTTCCACGGGGCATGTGTCTCTTCTCTTGCACGTCAGTTTCCCCTGCAAATCGCAGCCCAGCATCCCCACTCTCAGCGTTCATGCAGGCTCCAAATGGATTTGCAATTGCGAATCAGCCCGCTCCAGAGCCAGTGACATCTTAGACGGTGTTTATGACGGCTCTGGTGTCCCCTTACACACGTGCGATGATCACTGCTTCTTCTCCCAGAAGAATTAGCGGCGGGCCGGCCTCCCATTAGAGTGGGATCTCTGGTGTAGAGGAGAAAATGCACCCCCTTCACAGGATCCCTTGTCTCTGCAGCAACAAAGCGGCTTCCTCTCGTGGGAATATGGGACGTGCAGTTTCCGTGCAGGCCTGTCTCCATGCAGGACATTTCAGGAAATCAGCACACGCCAGCCCCGGGCGACAGCTGGTCTGAAATGGTGTGGGCAGTCCACAGACGCACCCGGTCGATGCCAGTCCTGTTCCCACTGCACGCCGTCCCCTGCTGGCTCCCAGCTCTCTCTGGGGGCCCTTTAGTTCCTGAACCTTGGGGCTCCTCTGGGGTCATGTCCCTTTCCCCCAAAGGTGCCATGCTGGAAGGCAATCCAACACGGCCTCATTCTGATGGGGCAATACAGCTTGGAGGGTAAGGGTGTGAGTTCTGGCCTCAGAAAGTTCCCGGGTCATATTCCAACTCCACATGGGCTTGCTGTGTGACCCAGGGGGATTTTTCGGCCTCAGTCTCCTCGTTGGTGATACCATGACACCTGGTACAGGCTGAACCATGTTTCCCCAGAATTTCTACATTAAAGTTCTAACCCCCGAGACCTCAAAATGTTCCTGCATTTGCAGGAGGGCCTTTCAAGAGGCAATTAAGTTAAAATGTGGCTGTGAAGTTGGGCCCTGATCCAGTACGACTGGTCTCTTTATAAGAAGCAGGGATCAGAAGGAAGGGGATCAGACGGGCACAGAAGGAAGACCACGAGAAGACACAGCAAGAAGACGGCAGACTGCAAGTAGGGGAGAGGCCTCGGAAGGAAGAAGCTCTGCTTGCACCTTGACCTTGGACTTTCAGGCCCCAGAATGTGAGGAAACACGTTTCTGTTGTTTAAGTCCTCCCCAACCCGCAACCTCCCCATCTGTGGTGCTTTGCAGCGGCAGCCCGGCGGAAGGACGTGACATCGGACCTACAGCACTGTCCCGAAGATCGTAGCATGTAATGGACGCACCGGAGATACCTGTCTTCCTTCTGACTGCTCTCAGGATGAAGGCTCCCTCCATGTGAGAACGCACCACAGATAGGTGTCTTAGCGGACAGCAGGGCCAGGCAAGGCAGCCCGCTCCCACAGTGGTCACACGCTCCCTGATGAAACGCATCTAGAGACGGCACCACACTCACCTCTGGCAACGCAGCCTTCCAGACCCAGCCCGTTCCGTCGTCAGAGAGTTCTCCACTAGTCTAAGCCATCCCGACTGCCTGTACCTCTCCTCTGCTGCTCCCGTTTAACCTTCAGCGACTTATGAAACAAGTGAAATGGGTGAGCATAACCTGTGGGCTCGAGTTTATGTTCTGGGGGATAAATGAGGCTTGTCTCTTTGATGTGACTGCAAATCCCTTCATCTCTCTCTTTGTAGCCTCTGACGTGCCCCGTCTGCTCTATTTAAACAGCCCGAGTAGCGTGGGTCCCAGCACCTACCCTCTGCGCTCGGGATGACTATTTTGGTGGTTTTTTTGCACTTACGTACCAGACCTCACGAGGTTCATCAAGATAGAAAAGATTCTCTTTAATTAGGTTAATATTTTATTTATGTTGCATTCACCCCCTGGTCATGTCTAACAGAGATTCTATTTACAATCTTGCCAAATACCACGGAATCAATCAACAGGACCTAAATTTACTTTTCCGAAAGATGCTGTTTGAATGAGATTTACATTGAAAAGTTTGTGTTCGCATTTCCTGCAGGCTCCCTGCTTGGTTCATTCTCTCCAGACAACCTTCTCCAGGGGTATCAGCTTTCCCAAGAAGTTGGATGTTACTTTCTCTGCCCCTCTGCACAGAATAATAGTCTTTAAAAAAAAACGAGGAGCAGTGTGCCCAGGAAAATGATTGAACTAGAAGTCAAACAACTCATTATCACAAAACTGCAGTCGCTGTCCTAAATTTAATAATAAGGCAGCAGACACGAGAGCCAGCATTTGTAGAGGCCCTACCAAGTGTCGGGTCCTGTAAAACTGCAAGTTTCTCACTTGTGAGCATCACAACAAGCCAGTGACTCCTATGACTGTCTGTTCTGCCGTGAAGCATATTCCTGACATAGGAATTAGCTCACCTCCCGTAGGTCAATAGGGGATATCGTCTGTACCACGCAGAAAAGGGGTTTGACTCCTGGGATGTATATTACATTTCGCACCATCCAGGAACAGTAGCTGACCTTCAAGTGCACGAGCCCAGTGGATCCCAGCAGGCCGAGGAAGGAAACAGCCCCGTGTCAGTGACAACTGTTCTCCTGTGTGTCTTGGCTCGGTTTCCGCACAAGTTCATTCTTCGAAGTGCTTATTTCGTGGTTCCCCCTAGGCTCGTTACACTTCGCCCTTAACCTTCCCCGACACCCCCGTCCATCAGAACCTCTTACCTTAAACTACAGGTGAAGAGCGACAGTTATGGTCGCCTGCTTTTATCCATCAGAATTCAACACACCTTCGTTAAGGGCGCCGAACCCTTCATCTGCATATTTTTAGGGATCTAGTTGCAAAGTTACATTCCTACGGAGTTGTTAGCTCTTCTCTTTGTGCTATTTCTACCCTAACCCCTGCTATTTTTAGTGTGTGATTTTGCAGGATGCAAGCTATTTCAGGAGCACATAGATCGCGTCATGGCAGGAAGATATTTGAAAGATGAAGAGGCTGATGCTCTTTGTACAAGTCGGGTAACTTTCGTAAAACCACACAGCGGGAAGATGATGGGGTTTGACTGAAGCCAGGGCCCTCTGTCTGTCCTGAAGCCCACACTCTGCCTGTTTTGTAACCTTCACCCCTCACAACTAGCATCACCCGAGGGCGAGGTACCTTTTCCTGTGTCCTCACGTTGTTAGGTTCGGGATTTGCAGAACAGGAGCCAGTAATTCCATTTCACTAGAGCCCCAAACCAAATTGAGAGGGGGAAGAAGTATGCTTCAAATGTTTAAAATATCAATAAAATCAATAAAAATAAAAATAAAACAGGGTGCACATATCACACCTTTCTTCTTCCAAGCTTCTGAATTTATGAGAAACAATGTGGAAAATGGGCGACTGGCAGAGATGCACAATAGAATGGCACCTAATCTGTGGCTCTCAAGGACTACACTGACACTTCTCACTGGGAACCCGAGGACAAAGACATCGAACATCGTCAGTCAGCCTCCCCCACGTTCTGTCTTCATCTACCCCATGAAAACGACCTGCCATGATGCAGATTTCCTTGTCGTAAAGCTGAAAATGATCAACATAAGCCTCCCCTGACACTGTGACCGTGGTTTGTAGGGGAAGCAATGTAGCCTCGGGATGCACTGGGATCCCCCAAATTAAGGGTTACTTCTCAGTCTTCGAGAAGATTGTCGTCTTAATACTGTCACTTAAGTTTGCCTGATTTGGACTTGTCTAGAAGTGGAAATGTGCCGTCTGTTTCCCCCTGTGTCTTGTTTTCAGGCGCCCTTCATAAAACTGGGAGTGAGTGTCCGTGTGACAGGATGTGCCCTGGAGATCATGGCCCAGTGAGAGGAAGTAGCATTTCTAGATTTAAGGCCTTGGCTCTAGATAAGCTGTTGCTACTGTTGGTTATTGGGGCCAAGGCCTGGCTTCACCTTTTTGCTAGCTTTTTCACTCTAGATGCATTGTCTCCCACCCCTTCTCAAGGAATCAGCTTCCCTTTCTCCCCATGGAGCATCGGTGTCTCTTTCCAGGGGCATTCCTTATAGGTCAGGCCAGTGACAGGACGTGACTGTGTGGTTCAGGCTGTGCAGGAAAAAACAAAGGTGATGACATAACCGCCACTATTTAGAGTGACCTGGCTGTGGCATAGGGACCGTGTGGCCTGGTTAGCAAATATCACCGCATCTAATCGTTCACCATTTCCCCCCCGTCTGATGGTACATGCTGGAATGGAGTGCTGTCGCCCATCTGTGTGTGTTATTCTTTATGAGTGACAGGGACACATGTCCACGCGAAGAAATTATTGTTCTCATCACAACGGACATCATCGAGCAGGAACAGGTGGTTACCTGCCAGCATGAACAGACAGGGCAGAGGAGTGTCACGATGGGGCATGGAGTGTCATCCACAGAGACACGAGTCCATGTCGGCACCACGTTCC
The DNA here is from genome assembly GCA_030015415.1 of Cynopterus sphinx. Lineage (NCBI taxonomy): Eukaryota > Metazoa > Chordata > Mammalia > Chiroptera > Pteropodidae > Cynopterus > Cynopterus sphinx. The sequence continues at coordinate 140,918,750 of CM057384.1, forward strand.
ACAAGAAGAGGGACATGGTGAATCTCTCTTGCTCCACCGTGACCCAAGGGGGCAGGGGGACACACCTGCTACTGCAGCACCGACACCAAGACGAGTCCCCAGATTGTAGGATGTGCCGAAGATGTGCAGCCGGTCTCCTTGGAGGACTGAGAGGCTGCAGCAAACGCACACTCAGAGTCACGGAGAGCGATGGCACGTGCAGCATTCCACCACCCTGGTGGTCTGGGGACCTGATCGAGCTGCCTGTCTCCACTCCCGCCATTTCCAGAGACGCCGATCTTCACTCTGGCTGCTCAGTGCAGCCTGAACCATGGGTATCTCCTTCCTGCCCTCCCAGATGCTATCTTTTGTTAAATGTGACCCAATCATGTGGGAACCTTTACTCCTACTAAACAGGATGATGGTAGCTCTGTTTACTGGACGCCTACTGTGAGCCAAGAATTCTACAACTGTTTCATCATAAAATCTTCCTAAAAATCTCCATGAAAAGGTTATTATCATCTCCACTCTACAAAGCCGGAGTTAAGGCTTAGGCTAAAAATATGTTCTTTATTCATATATTTAATATTAATTTATGGGCACCTACTATGTGCTGACAGCTGTTTCAGGTGTTGAGATATCAGGTGCCTGCCATGGCCTTTGATTTGTGCTTGAAACACTCCATTGACAATAGGCACCAGGTCAACATGCTCTGCCTGTCATATTTGCTTCTGACAGGCACCATCTGCACAGCCTGGAGCTTCTCCTGGAGGAGTTGACTCTAATAAGAGAAACACCAGCCTTTGATTTAATCTACAGGCTTATGCAATATTCGAGTTGCAAGAAGCCTTAGTAGGAATTTAGTCCACAGTTTTGTTCTGGTTCTCCCAAGCTATCCTACTAGGAACCCCTGGGGTTTCTCAGAGTTCATTGAAGATCCCAAGGGTCAGTGTGATGGTGGTGCTGGGCCAGTTGAGCAACTGTCCTTCAGACACACCCACACACGTCCTCTGCTTCAAGGAACAGAGTCCTGCTCTTCTCTGGCTCCCATGTAAGGCTTCCATGATTGAGGCTTCCTTCTGAATGAGGCTGCTCCCCCTCCCCTCCGCCCTGTCACCCCATAACAAGAAAAAAGACAGTCCCTAATCTAACTCCATCCTTTGTTCTGCTAAAGTTCTTACATGTCATTCTCCAGTAAGTAAGTAAGTAAGTAAGTAAGTAAGTAAGTAAGTAAGTAAGTAAGGGAGTTTTTGAAAATGAATAATTAGACAAAAAGAAGCAGACTATTTAGAAATTACCATGTGCTTCCTTGGAGGACCAGGACGAGGGCTGAGTCCTTTGGCCCCCATTTAAGTCACATCCACAGAGGTGCCAACCCAGCACTTGTGCACTCAGAACACCATAGGACGAGCTGGGGAAATGATGATGGTGCAATCACCGGGAACTTAACAAATCCCTGGTATGCATTCACCTGCCTCCCTTGTAAGGCATTCAAACTCAAAGGAGAAAAACGTGCAGTGTCCATTTACTGCTCCTGACACTAGTCGGACACAGCAGGCTTCAGCCTCCAAAAATCAGGCCGTGGCAAGACCTCTTCCAAGAACAGCTGAAGGCTGGACATGGACGTCCCTCCAAGTGCGCACATGCCCCCTTGGCCACCTGCCCAGAGGTGACACCAGATCCCTCTTCTAAGACTTCCCTCCCACGCCAACACTGGTTCTTTCTTCCTCGGGCACCTGCTCATGATAGGATGAGAGAACACCCATTCAGTAATAGTCTGCTTTGTTTTATTCAACTACATTGATGCCTTTAACCCTCAAAATAGCCTGACTGATGACATATTAAAAATCTGAGAGTTTGAAACTTTAACTTACTGGCTTGGGCTCACTCAACAACGAAGGCACAATGGAAACACTGTCCACTTCCAAAGCGACTGCTCCAACTGGTGTCAGACACTCCGCGATGACACAGAGACGTAACTTGGAAGACTCCAGTTTGTGGTTTATTGAAATATTCTGATTTTAACCGTGTTTCCTGAAAGGACCCACATAGGCCTCTCCTGTTGATGAGACCAGCCAGTTCATTCTCAGAGGCAGTCAGAAAATGTAAGTCTGGCTTTTGGTGGGTTTGAACTTAAAATCCCAGAATGTTTTGGCCAGAATGGAATCAGCATAGAAAACTACTTCAATAAATTTCTACACACACACATGCACACACATGAACCCACACACATGAAGGATAATGAGTAATCTTATAGAATCAAGGACGGGGAGTATAGCACACCCACATAAGAGACTAGACGCAGAATTCGGAAAGCTACTGGAACACAGCAGGCTCCTCTTCTTGACTCGGCCTCCATCAGCACGTGTGCTCCATCCATCCCACTTTCTCCTCAGCTACATCTTCAGTCCAGTGCATGACGCACAGGGAAGTTGCAAAAACCCCAAGGTACACAGTCTCAATCTAAGCACCCAGCCCTGAACAAGCAGTGCTTTCAAGCCCACATATAACACCCCCACTTGTAGACTGCAAGTTCTGCTTTAGGGCAAGACAGCTTATGAAGCACATTAATATAGTCCTTTCTGCTCTGAACACATGGAAATACTCGATGAAACATGTAAAATGTCTAATAAATATTTAGCTGAACTCCGAAGCCAGAAGGAAAATATGCAGGGGCCAGAAATGAAGAAGAAATCTAGAGTCATTGATGGATCTGGACCAGACCCCGGCTAGACAAGCTGGCTTCCTGGACACCACGCTTCTTCCAGGTACGAGGGTCTAGAACACCAGCTCAAAAGCAGCAAGACAAAAACACAAAGCATACAGGAAAGAATTGCCTTTTCCGTGAACTGGGACTGGAGTATCTCAACCCACTGGGTAGAAGCTCACTGCCTACCTGACACATGGTGAGCACAATAACTGATGGAAGATGAGAAACCAAAGGTGCATAGCAGTGGGTACAGAATTCAAATATAGCCGTGAACCTTGCAGGAGCTGGGCAGAAGCAAACGCAAAATTTTCCAAAAAATTACCTCCATGTCTCAGGCCATGCAGGGAAAAGAAGATCCACTGAAGATAACGTTCATGGGAAATGTCCTAGAACATAAAAATTACAAAACTCCAGTATAAATGATAGTTTATGGATTAAAAAATGGGAGAACTTACGCTTATGAAATCATGTCAAGTAGGGAGGTCTGTAAGATACTTATAATAAGAATGTTTAATATATTCAAAGGTATAAAAGATCATCATTCATACTGCAAGAAATCACAATGGAAAACATGAGGAAAAATAATCAAATAGAAAGCCTAAACATCCAAAAATACAATAATTGAAAAGATGTATTTCAATTTTAATAACGGAATAAAATAGTAGGCTTAGCAAAACATGAGAAAACTAGTAAATTGAGAGGTAGAAGAATGCTAAAACTGTGTCTTTCGGAAGAATGAAGAAAAAGAAAAACATGAAACATAAGTTTAAAAATATGGAAGCTCAGACTTTTTGATTAGAAGAGGTAGGTGGAAAGAACATAGAGAACCGTGGAAACAGCTTTTGAAGAGTCAATGGCTGAAGCGTATCTAGAGATGGATGTGTTAATCAACAGATGTATCATTTTTGCCTCAATTTTCACTGAATTTGCCTGGAACTCGAGAGAAGCCTGGAGCTCAGTCACCATGTCGTGGATAGGAAGTGACTTACAGGCCACCGAAGTAGAAATATAAGAGGAGGCCAGGTCACATTCTGGGAGCTTTCATTCAAGCTCTGATCAGTCTGAGTTGATTATATTATTAAATAGGGGGAGGGAGCAGGGGCGGGGACTTACACCCTGATTAGTTTAAGCTACTGTTTTGAGGTGCACTCTATTACCCGTAGTTTACATAAACATTATCAAATTGGGGGTAAAAGCAGATTTTCAGGTATTTAAAGCCTAAGAAATCTAGCCACAGACTTTCATTGAAAGAGCCACTACAGGGGATACGTCAGTGAGTTCAATTGCGTCGGAAGAAGTAGGAAGTGAGAAGTAACGATTATGAAACAAGTCGGTGACACATGTTGAAAACGCTAAGTCAGGAATGACTTTATCAAATAATGATCATGGTGACTGTTCTTGTTAATCTTACATGCACAGAATGAGTTGGAACTCAGATATTGGGTAATAACTGGTAATTTAGTGGAACGAGTGGGATTCACAGTGCATTAAAGACTTTGAAGTTTTTGCCTTGTTGGGGGAAAGAATGAAAAGGCACTGACTTGCTTCAGACTTTGCCTAAAGATGTAAATTCAAATTTAAGAGTAACCGTGGCCGCCCTGAGATCTTCGAAGGTCGACGTCCCTTCTATCCCTTCTAAACCTTGACCTTTATGCTGCCCACCTCACGGGCCGCGGTCCTTTCCCGTGTGCACATCTGGTTCACTCACCACTGGAGAAGGAGCTGGACTCCTGAGTGAAACCATCGCCACCAGGGCCCGTTCTTGAGATGGCCACAGGGGCAGAGATTCGCAGAGAAGGCGGGCGTGGGCAGCACCCTGAAAATGGCTTCGCCCTCTGTCACTATAAGCTATTCCTCTCTTCATCATCAAAATGTTACATGGTCCTGAAGAAGTGATGCCACTTCTCTCAACCTTAGGATCCCCTCCTCCATGCCATAAGTTAACGAACACCTCACTTCCCAGCTGCAGGGATCGTTGGTTGTGAGGTAATGATTATAAATGCCCCCTAATGAGATGTTCACGTGGTGGTGGTGTTATTTTATGTTCCAATGTTTTTTAATATTTTTGGAGAGGGTTTTTTTTTTTAATCCCCAAAAAGGAGACTTTTTTTTTCCAGAATAGAACCAACTGTCTACCTTTGTACAGAATTTTGCACTTGCCTCTTGAACACCCTGTGTGTCACTCGATGAACTTTGGTCGAGCCACCCACACACATGGTGACAGAGAGAAATCTTTGGCAGGGAACTGCTGGCTTCACCCACAGGAGGAAGAAAACTAAAGAACTCCCGAGGAAGAGGATCACAGCTTTAGGGAGTGGGAGTGAATCGTAGAGAAAATGCAGGCAGCAGAGCACAGGGCCGGGAGGTGGTGGGTGTGGCTGTGTCTGGCACGCTGACCTATTAGCTGCCTTGCTGGACTGTGAGAGGCACCCACAATCTTCCTTCTGCCTCTTGATTTTTCCTGCTGATGCAACCCTTATTTGAAGGAACAGGAATTTCGCTCACTGTCTTTGAGAATGATTGTCAAAAAAAAGGGGGGAAAAAAACAGCTTGGTTTTCTTTTTTGTACTTTACATCCTCCCAAATCACTCTCTCTTGGTGCCATCCTGCCAGGCACATGGCAGACCCACGTCTCTGGTCTGGCTTCTAAGCCCTGGGGAGCCTTCTAGAAGGCTCTGGTCCATCAACGGCAGCCTCAGCCAGCTCCCCGAACTCCTGGCTTTACTTTCTGTGATTTTCCCCATGAGAACGTGTAAGGCTTTTCTCCTTGTGTTCGAGGCCCCCCTCTCTTCTCCATCCCGACTCGTCTCCATGACTCTGACAGGCTTCTGTAAGTTTTTCCTTGACCTGGTGGCCCTTTCACAACTCAGATCAGTGACCCACTTCTTATTGCTTAGCTCCCCTGACACTAAATACTCATCATTGACATTCAGTCCTTACAGGACTCATGGAGAAGAGGGCTCCCATAGATCCAGCAGGTTATTTTGCACCCTCTTGCCTATGTAATTATTTCTAAACCTCCCAACAACTCTATTAGCTGTATCATTCATGTTCTGAGGTGAAGAGATGGGAGCAGGCCTCACGCCCTCTAGATGATAGGACCAGACTTCAAACAGAAGAGCCTGATCGATCAGCGTCTTAAAGCCCCTCTCTGCATAGATTTCTCCTCTTCAGTGGGGATTGCACAGGAGCATCCATGTGCTGATGCCCTGAACCCTCGCTAATGAGTGGAAGATTGGCCGTGCTAGCATCCCCACTAAGAAATAGAGAAGCTGAGACTCAGAGAGGCTAGCTTCTGGGGGTCCCAGAGCTAATAGGGTGAACCCAAGCCATCCAAGCATGAAGTCCACTTTTTTGGCATCTTTCTACACAGTCTCTCTTCTCCCACAGTAAGAAATCATGGTAAAGAGGCTGGACAACTCCCAGATCTCTGGACAGTTAAGTCCAGGTGAGCTACACAGATGTTCTGGGAAGCCCTCATCACGCATGTATTCTCCTTAATCTGTCTGGAGCATGGACAAATTCTATGTCCCTTCTCTCCTTGTGTGGGGTTTAAAGGATGCTACTAAAATGCAGGGATGGGGCTCAGAGAACCACCTAATGGATCTCTGGGGAGTCATGAACAGTTTCCAAAAAAAAAAAAAAGAATGGGCATGAGCATTAAGTAGGGGTACTGCATGGTGTCCTCAAGAGGGAGGAAAGAAGGTCTAAAGGAAAATGAAAATGTAAACACATTTGGGAAACTAAAAGGTTCAAAATAGTTGAAAATTAAAGCACTCAGGAAATGACATAAAGGAAATGAGGAAAGAAGACCCTGAGGACAGAAAACCTGGGATGCCATGATGATGAGTTTGAACTTGACTCTGTGGGTGGTGGGAGACACTGAAGATTTTGAGCAAGGAAGGAGGTTGGCAAAATTGAATCCATGGGAAGATATCCAAAAGAGGGATTGCTGGGTCATCTGGTAACTTCCTTATCGATTTTTTGAGGAAGCTTCATCTTGTTTTCCATGGTGGCTGTACCAATTTGCATCTTCACCAGCAGTGTATAAGGATTTCTTTTTCTCTACAACCTCTCCAACACTCGTAATTTTTTTCTTGTTGATGGCACCCATTCTCAGAGGTATAGGTGGTATCTCATCATGGTTTTGATTTGCATTTTCCTAATAGCTAGTAAAGTTAAGCATCTTTTCATGTGTCTGTTGGCAATTTGGATGTCTTTTTGGAAAAGTATCTGTTTGGGTGCTCTTTTCATTTTTTAATGGGGTTGTTTGATTTTTGTCATTGTCATCGTCGTTGTTGTTCAAGAAATGCTTCTGAACTGGTTTTGAATATAGTGACAGGAAAGTCTGGGGCATCAAAGATGATGGGTGCAGATCAGATATAGATGGGTGTCTAATGAGTATCTGCCTTATAATAAAAACCAGAGAGTCGATCTCAGTGAGAGATAGCATGTACTGAGCTTTATTGTTAGCCAGGAGCTTTTTGCATGCAACTCACCTGTTTAATACCTACCATAATGGAAGGTTAAATAACTTGCCCAAGGTCTCACAGCTAGTAAGTAGCTAGGATTCAAACCCAGGCAATTGGAGTTTCAAAGATATGCTCGTAACCATCATGATATCACTGCTGCCTAGCTAGGTTTTGTACCTGTTGGGTTTCAAGTGCTTCATGGACATATCAAGAGTGATTCTCAATAGTCTATTAGATTGAGTGTACTAAGTTCAGAATGAAAAAAAAGGCAGATACATGGGTTTGCGTGCTTTTCAACAATTATAAATGTAGAGGAGACACCCAGTGGGTTGAGATCTTGGAGAAGGGCCAAGGATTTGTCAATAAGGAGTCTGCTCACTCATTCTTATAGAAAGTCATTTAGATTATTGATTAGATGCCTCTTGTGGGCCTAGCACTGCAGTCTCAGAGTATAGGACTTGATTTAATAGATTAGGATGTTAGTATAGGAAATGTTGATTGTCATTAAGAAAACATAAGCTCACATACACTAAAGTGTATAATAAACTCATGTGCTACCTATGTAAATACATTTATAGTGGAAGCCACTTCAAATGAGCCTGCACAAAGGTAGTGAGAAACAACAAGCCATGAGGTGTTCTCTGTGTTACAACAATATGGCATTGTAATGCAGTGTGTTTGTCTTCCCCACCCCCGGAATATGTAGTTTCTTAGAGGATGTGTAAGCATATGTATGTAGGATTTATAATTTCTTCTTATATCGAGACAATTATTGAAATCATCAGGGCTGAATGAATGCCTAATAAATACCTTTTTAAATGTCCAGCTAAAGCCTAGAAACATCTGTTACGGAAATGTCGACAGTAAATAAGCAAAGAGACTATTTAATTATCTTTGTCTCACATGGATTCTGATGGGGAAAATGATCACGTGTCTAACAAACCTAATGGGATGTTGCTTTTCACATGAATTTTGCTCCTGCCTGTATTCTAACAGTTATTTCTTTGTCCTTGCACTGTGCTTATTTGTGTACGTTTCTTGTCTCCCACGCCCCTTTGAATTTCTAAGCTCCTTGAGAGCTGAGAACCTCTTTGAAGAGGGGAGATAAAGTGGAAGAGACACGAGCTGTGCAGGTAAAGAGAACTTGCTTATGTCTGACTCAACCACTGTGATCTGGGGCAAACCTCGAGTCCTCCCAGGACCTTGGTTTCTTTGTGCGAATAGGATCACCAGTACTCAACTCAGATGAGCAGTGAGGATTAAACAAAACTGTACAGGAGAAAGGACCCAGAAGCATTTTGGTTTGAGACGTCAATGGAATACACTTGGTGTAAATTTAATTACAATGAGAAGAATCGTATTTAGTGGCAGGTTTGTTGTAATTAGGTTTATCTCCTGCAAGGACTCTTGGGTGGGGAATCAGAACATTTAAGAACTCCCTCAAATTATTGGCAATGCATTTGTAATGAGCACACATGTATTCTTCTTCCGAGGAGAATGGTTCAGCGTTTTCAGGGGAGTGTATGATCACTTGGTGCAAAGAGACATGTGACGGACGATGTGGCAGTCACAAGGCTGCCTCCCTTGGTTTCCCTTTAAGCTTGGACTTGCCTCTCAGTTGTAAGGAGTGTGGACTATGAATAGCATCTAGCTATCAGCTCCTTTGGGGTATCCCCCACTGCAAAGAGCTGCTCTGCTTGAGGTCGCATGCTTCTTAGGGACACTGCATCCTGTGGCTGAGCTAGGTAGGAATAAAGACCTACCCATTTCTTCTCGATGTGGGGCACTCTGCTAAGCAATGCTCCCTCCAGAGAGCCCACTGGTTACCTGAGGCATTGTTGTACCTACATCAGCGTCTACCTTCTCCCCACTGCCTTCCCACAGGTGCACCTGGACTTCATGTTAGAATCTGCTTCTGGTCAACTTGACCTGCAAGAGAAAATAAATAGGAATAGAAAATTAGATGAGAGTAGAAGAGTATGAAAAAATCTTAAGAGGGTGGGGTGGTTATCAGATTCACATACAGCAGAAGGTTCAAGATAAGGGCAGAGGTGGCTCAGTAGACTAAGAGTCAGTCTGTAGGGCCCAGGGAAACCACAGTTTCATAGGACCAATAGGAAAGCTTTGGGGTAGATATTTGATAAGTCATTGGGGTATGACAACAGGAGACAGCTAGTTAGAACCCTTCTTTTGAGGCAAGAATGCTGAATGGGGGGTAGGGGAGGGTCACGGGGTCAAGGAGAGACCTGAGAATGTTGATCATTTGCAGAGATAATTTTCAAAAATCTTTTCTTACAAAACTCATATTCCCCTTTAGACATGTCTGAAAAAACTTGGCAAGAACAGCCCTCAAATCTCCCCCAAATTATTAAGTCAAGTAATGGGCTTTCAGGAATATAGGAAGTTCAAAAGGCTGTCAGGTTGGAGCCAGACATCTGAGGAATGTGTGTGCCCCGAGAGGAGGAGAGCATCCATTAAGACGTATCAGGTGACGCTTATCAGAGAGCCCCATCAGCCAGCTACAGGACAGGTTATTGTGTGTGCCAGGTCACTCAGAAATAGCCCCTCCAAAGTTAACTGTGAGCTGTGGGTTCAGCCCTCCCCTCCATCCCTGTTCAAAGAAAACACAGAACTCTCTGGTTTGGGCAGGGGAAAAAAGTGCTGGAAGAAGATTGTGCAGAAGGCAAATGGATCAACAAGTCCCAAGGAGTTGCGCTCCTGAGCCCCTGATTTCCGCTCCATCTCAACAACAGCCTTTCAGGGAAGAAGACTGGGCCGCATGGGAGGATTCTGGCCTGAGCAGACGTGGCATCTCCCCCTGGTTCCGCAGTGCAACTGAGACGTGCCAGCATTTTCTAAGTGATGTTGGGCCAAAGATCGGTGGCAGAACGCCAAGGCACTAATGGTCTATCCAATAAGCTGGACACAAATATTGCCACTGACAATGAACCAATCTTGAGCTAAAGAGACTCTATTTCAACTGCAAAAAGGCTAAAATGATAGAAGGTACCAGGGCCATGTCTCCGTTACCACTTCCCTCAGCCCCATCCCCATGGCTTCCAGACACCATCTTCTTTATCTGGCTTCACAAGTGATAATCTAATGAAATTTTATTTTCTATCTCAGGGGGAGCAGGCGGCAGGGTGGGGGAAAGATACTTATTAAGGCTCAAAACTCTTTTCAGATGTGCCTGTGCCCTTAGGGCCCTCCCACTTGGTCTTCCCTGAAAACAATAACCTTTGGCAATTAGGCATGTCCTCTCTGGCCTTCAAAACAGAGAGGGCGAGTAAACGATCTCAGGATCATTTAAGACTTCATCAATACTAACAATTCCATGATTCCTGATGCCAATTCAGAATTCCATACATTACACAAGTGATGACGACAAGTTTCACCACTCGAAGACGAAGATATCACCTGGTAGGCTATTCTACGGAAAACCAGGGATCGGGGATGGCTTGCTTTGTCATAGCGCTGAAATCTCTACAGCCTTTCCGAAATTGTAAAGGGCTTTCGCATTTGGCACCGTCTCATTGATCTGCAAACAGGGCAGTCATCACTTATACCTACTTTGCAGATCAGGAAATCAAGGATTCTAAAACGCGACACAAGCTTAAAACAGCGAGTCCCAGCGGAATCCAGACTGTTCCTAGTTCTGAGATGCTGCAAAAAAAAATCTACTTCTTAAAAGGATTCTGTATAGTCTATGACCGTGCCACCCTGAACAAGACACATCCTGGCTGATCTCGGAAGCTAAACAGAGTTGGGCCTGGTTAGTACTTGGATGGGAGACCACCTAGGAAGACCAGGCGCTGTAGGTGTAAAAAATAAAAATATAGGATTATAAATTTACAAGGTCCTTGTAATCTGTGAGGTCAACCAAGGGTTGTCTCGCCTTAAAAAATAAAAATTAAAAAATATATGTCCTGTATAATGATTGCCTGAGAAATCTCTGCAATCTTGTAAAAGAACTGCCACTGATGTGTGTGTTTGTCGCAATACAAGTTTCTTCTACATTAGGCTCCTACTTTAAAATTACCCCTAAACTATTAAGCTTCCATAGAAAGAAATCAAACCAAAGAAAAAGTAAAATGATCAAAAAAACTATTTTATAAATAGCTTTATTAACAAATCAAGTATTTCTAATCTTGGCCAAAGGAATGCTTTAGAATGGATTTGTCCCAAGAATGCCTAGCCCCAACCGTGTGGCCTGTGCACACCCCACCATACAGCCCGAGGCACCCACTTGGGAGGGCCACAGCGGTCCAGTTTGTCATTTACAACACGAGGCCAACCAACAGATCCTGTTATTCAAGCACGCAAAGCAAACCCAAGGAGAGGAGCACTTTGATCTTTGCTCAGAGGCGACATTTGTAGCTCTTTTCACTTACTTTTCATTACTTCACCACAGGGGAACCATTTCCAGGAATTATAATGTTAAGCGGTATATTAAAAATGAGTCTTGGTATTTTTTGCGATAAATAACACTTCCCATTTATTCTGAGAACAAAAATGCTCACTGGAACGTACCTCCATTGTCTGCCATGGAAGATACAGACTTAGTTCCCAGGAAAATGGCACTCAGCTATTTGGTGAGCACTCGCTCTACACTGGTCCCCATACAGGGCATGGGTGACACAAAGATAAATAGGGCACAGACCTTGTCCTTCACCACATACATAGCAGGAGCTTGGAGAGGCATCACCACAAAGTAGAAAGAGCAATAGCTTTGGGATCAGAAAGATGAGAATTCAAATGTCAGCTTTGTTGCTTTGATTCAGCCAAATTGAATGGCTGCCCTTAGCCTCAGTTTCCCCCTAAGTAAAATGGGAATAGTAATATCTGTTGTTCAGGGTCTTGGGAATATAGAAATAAAAAAAGACCACTCAAATGAGAACAAACAGAGACCACCGATTTAGAGCTTGCTATAAAGGAGTCAGCTCCCATGATGTGTGTTCGGAGAGACTCAAAGGCAGGTGGGAGATGGGGCAGCTTGATAGAAACTACAAGGGAAGGCTTCAGGTGTGCCCTGACCAGATGCTGTGGCCTGGGGAGATGACGGTGGCTGGCCAGGAGCAGGCATCTTATGTGATTTGCAGGGACCACATTTGGTTTTCCCAGGTGGTCCTCAGTTGGAAGTGGGGGGAAGTGAGGACACCAGCAGTCAATGACCAAGTTCTAACCAAGCTCTGGGCCAGTCACTGCAGAGGCTGTGGTTTGTCTATTGTCTTATATGATGTGACCATCGTCCATTTGTATACTCAGTCTCTCAGGGGGACAGACAGATGGACACACATATGCACACACACACAGAGAGGGCTCATTATGTGCAGGTGATTACAACACAATTCCATCAGGGAAGAAAGAAGCAGGTGTTAAATGAGAGGTCCCCAGTCCTCTGAGAACCCTGAGAAGGACGTTACTAACTCTACTTAGGTTAGAAGGGTTTGTTTTTCATCAGGGCTTTAGATTATGAGTAAGACTAAATGCATAGGAATTAAAGAAAAGCCCCCTCTGCCACCAAGGAGGACATGCTACTGCCAGGGACAAAATAAGTGAGCAAGTGGGAGGAGACCAGATGGTGGCAGAACCCCACGTCCTCTGGACTGACATGAGAGAGCCAAGTGGAAAGGAAGATAGCATCAGATTGGGGGTGCATGAGTGAGCTTTGAAGGCAAACATGGATTTTACGGATACCAAGACAAAGATGAACACAATAAAATGAATCTGGCCTACACCAAAGAGACCACACCAAGGCAGGAATAACAGTAGAGAAGAATCCAGCATTTTCCTACAGCCCGTGTCTATTGCTCAGAGCCAGATGCCTGTTACTCAGTGAAGGACAAGGTCTGGCCTTCTCAGGTCATGTCACTGGGGCCTTTAACACTCAGTGGACTGGCTCCAAGGACCTGAAGATGCCCCAGAGCCCTGCACTGCATGAAGCCATGGCATGAAGGATGTTTTTCTCTTCTTTTAAATGGATTAGGGGAGCTGTAGAATCAGACCTTTACATTTATATTTTTGTCAGCTTACTGCCTAAGCTTGAAAAAGTCCAGTTGTGAAGAACAGAACGCTTTTTAATGAACATCAGTAGAAAGGGTGCCATTAAAAAGCCAGGCAGCTCTCGGATTTCAAATTGTGCACCTGGATCTACAGTCAAAGCTGAAGTTGAGAGAATATCTGGTGTGTTAAGGCTCCTCTAAGCATTCACGTGACTACCATCTAATTTAGCAGGGTCGCCTGAAAGAGGGCCTCCCGTCCTCTGCCTTGCATGTGGTCTTGGTTCTGAGCCATTTATCTTGACCCATTTGCTCTCCACCCACTGAAGAAACAAAGAGTTCCCCAGCCTTTGACTTGGCGATTCCATTAAAACTGTAAACTGATTACTAACCCCTATGGTCTGACTCCAAGCTCACTAAGTAACTTTCTGAGAGTAAATTAGCTCCCCAGTAGTCTGCCCGGAAAGTGGAAATGTGCAGGTCAGGGGGTCGCATCATCTAATGCTATTCATTAGCAGCGGTGTTTCTCACTCAGAATTGATATATTTTCATCCAGGCTTATAGATTACTCTCATGGGCAAGTTTACTCCTGAAAGAGTGAATTTTGCCATGTCTATAAATTAGATTCCTGAGGACCACACTGTGGGACATTTTACCAAGGAATGTCACCTCTTGAAGTATCACTTCCCCATGCATTGATGTTCCCTGGTGGCCCTATGCATGTATGTCTTTCCTCGAACACTGCATCTCCTTCGTATCGCTCTGATGTCAGCACTTTAGATCCTGACCTACCTGGAAACATCTGGAAGGTATGCATTCCTCTAACAAATATTTATAACTGCTAGGAAAATAGCCACAAAAAATCAGACATGATCCCATCTCTATGGAGTTTCTATTTTGATAAACAAACAAACAAACAAACAAACACAAACAATGTCAGAGAGTAATCAGTCAGGGCTACCGAGGAAGGCTACTCTAGACTGGAGGAGAAGGGAAGACATCTCTGAGAAGGCAAGGCTCCAGGAAGGAGGAAACAGCCTACACTCTCTAAATCATTTTTGTCTTCACAAAACAAGCCATTGATGGGTTGACCCTTGTCTTGACCTTACTGCAAATTGGCTAAATCATATTTGACATTATATTTAGAATAGGGTGACATTAGGGAGAATTCAGCAGAGGGACCCAAGAATATTCGATTACAGCTTTCTGGAGAGAGAGAAATATGCACAAAGAATTGTGATAAGAAAAAAAGTGAAGAAAGTGTCATTTGATTGATGACTGAGCTTGGACCCAAACTATAATGCAGAAAACTCAGATCACTTAGGACAGGCCATATAGAGCCTGTTTTCTAAATTAAGCCCTGAGCCAGGCATTATATATTATTTCATATTCACTGGACCCTGAATTTGTTTCTCTTTTACAGATGAAGAGACCAAAGAGAAAAAAAACATTCAGATGATTTCATGGCATCTTAGAGGTAAGAGTTTCAGATAAAGGAGTCAAACTCAAGTCCCGTTCTACCCCCTTTCCACTTTATTACCCTACACAAGTGTTGGACCAAACACAGTGCCCATTCCAGTTAGTTCTCCCCATGAAGCAGTCAGAGAGTAAGTTTAAAGCTGAACACTCGGAAAGATCATGAAAGCTTTTCTGATGGCCGTGAAGCAGCCAGATGAGCTGAATTCTGTTCTCCTACCTCTGATGACCCATGCCTAAGACATAAGAGCATTCCCAGTTACTTCAAGGATGGTAGGAATGTTCTGGGAACAAAGTCACATGAACTCCCCACTGTCTGACGTTCATGCAACGTGCCTGAAATTGAACTCATCGACATCCTGCCCTGCCATGACTAAGCAGTCTCTCACACCAACTTCGACATTTCTGCAAGTGGCAACGTGACATCCGGTCCACTTGTGTCTGGACCACATGCCACATGAAGCATTTCCAAGACTGGTTCATCTCCCCCATATCCTTCAAAGAACAGGAACAAAGTCAGGGACTCCTGGACTTTTCTTGAAGCCAGACAGTAAGCTATGTCTCTTGTCTTATGCTAAGCATCCAGCAAAGTCTCTACTATGGGATGAGCCTACAGTGAGTGCATGTTTAATTGATTATCTGAGTTCAAATTATATATTTTATGGATAGAGGTGAACTATCCCATTTCCTATCCTCTCATAACTCAAACTCATATAAAAGAAGTGGGGGGAAGGAAAGAAGGAAGGAAGGAAGGAAGGAAGGAAGGAAGGAAGGAAGGAAGGAAGGAAGGAAGGAAGGAAGGAAGGAAGGAAAACAGAGAGGGAGGGAGAAGGAAAAGATGGGAGATGCAAAAAAGAAATTGATTTGATCTCTTTTAATATTAATTAAAAACACGTTTAACTCACAATGATTGAATGCCTAGCTAGTGGCAGACACTGTGCCTCGTTACCACTGTGGAGAGCTATTGATGAAGCCATTCCAGAAAATTACACAAGAGGGTCTGGGCATGGTTGCAGATGGAATATTCTGCCTGAGATTGAGACTTACAGAATATCCTTATGCTGTTGATCATTTTTCATAAATCCAAATTGTTTCGTTTGCTCAATCCTAAAACCTTATTGTTCTTTGCACCTCCCCCCCATCCAATAAAATAAAACTAATATTGTGGTGTCATTTGAAAATATATTTATGTTTGTTTTCCCTATAAAAAGAGATAATAATGTTATGTTCCAATAATATTAAGTTGCAATGTTATTTGCAAGATTGCAGAGCTTTTAATTTTCTGATTATTTCCACAGTGGGAGTTTCAGCTCAATTTCGAGGAAGACACTTCTATCTGTTCTGGTTATTTTTTTATTACAGCTAGAAGCAACAATAATTGCCTTTAGTGTAGGAAAACATCACGGAGGAGACAATTGCTGTCCCCAAAGAATAAGATCATCAAGGCAGATTTTCATGTAAAAATTTTGTAAATTAATTGCGGAGTCCTATAAATATTGTATTTACTAAAATTGCATTGGCTGCTGTCTTCAAAGAATCTATCTATTTTTTTTGTATTTCTTTTAAAGAAATATATTTCTTGAGAGCCACACCAACACAAAATGAATGCAGCCATCAAAATACCAATAATTCATAAATATATGATGTCCACAAGGATGGTAGAGAGAAAGACCCCAGATACCTGGATTTGAGTTCTGGCTCTCAAACTTAATAGCTATTTGATCTTTTGTACGTTATATAAACATCTCTAAAACAGTTTCTGCTAGTCAAAAAAACATTGTTGTGAGATTAAACTAAATAGTGTAGATGACATGACCTGCTATGCAGGCCATTTATAGTCTGACATCAAGTAGTCACTAAAAACTTGGCCGCTGTGATGATGTTGCTTTATGCATTCAACACACAGCGCATGCCTACTCTATGACTGCTTGACTGCTCCAACCATTGTTCCAGGCACTGGAAGTGGCTGATGAAGATGACACTGATGCTGATGATGTCAACTATTGTGTTGCTATGACTGCACTGCCATGAGCTAGTCAGCCCTACTGTGAAGTTCCCAAAGTAGGCTCCTACAGTATTCTGTCAAGGTCTACAGAAAGTGCATATTATAATTATTCTTTGTATGTCCACGGCTTGCAAAACTTTGCCTCACTTAACGTCCATTCCCACCTCCCTTTTGCGGACCTGCCTTTATTAAAGCATTGGAAAACTTAAAACTTAACATTTTCAGACTCCCTTGCAGCTAGAGTCTACCAGGTGACCAAGTTTTGGCTCTTGAAATATAGAAAGACACCTGCTAAGGATTTCTGCAGGACTTTTGCTTCTGGTTTGTAGGGGTCACTCTTCCTGGCTTTCTCAACCTATATAACAGTTATATGAGAGATGGAAGGTGACTAAAAAGCAGAAAATAACCATTATTTGTTTATATGTTACCAGAATTTATCGCTGATGCATTGTGGATACTAAGAAAACTGGGAAAAAGAAAAAAGGTCTATGGTAAGAACGAATTTATTCGTGAAATTGTGAAGAAAGAAAAAGAAATCCATGCTAGTTTTGCTGTTGAACTTTAAACTGAGAAAGTTATGGCCATAGGACTTCATACGTGCTTAGCTAAGATGGAAACAACGTTAAAATTTTGTGTGGAGGACATGAACAGAAAATGTCCTGTACTATAGCAATAGAAGTAACACTAGAGATGAAATAGGCCAACATTTTCCCAGTCATTTACAACGCTACCTGTAAGACATGCTAAATTCTCTCATCCCTATTAATCTGTTTCTATACTCTTTGTTAGGTTTATAATGTATATACTTTTATCTTGTAGGGAGGGAACAATTTTGAAAAAATTGTTCTAAAATTTTTTCAAAATTGTTTTGGCAAAATTTATACATCTACCATAACAAATTTAGAATTAATTTGCTAAAGTCCATGGAGAAATAGATTCCATTTAAATTTAAGTGTGTTGTACCCGAATGATAGATTAATCGGGGAGAAAGTTGATATTTTTGCTGTTGATATCTTCCCTCTCACAACTTTAGTATTTTTCAAATTTATTCATATCTCTTTTATGTTTCTTCTTAAAATTTCATAAATGTCTTTAAAAAGTTGAGTACATTTCCTTCTAAGTTTAGTACTAGACACATTATAAATATGACGGCTCCTGGGAAATATTTTGGTTATCTTTCCTACTTGGTAATGATATTTTATAGGAAAATATATAACATTTGACTATTAAACTGAACTCCTTTTATAGTTATACTTTGACAACTGTTTCCTTAAAACCATCATTCACAAATCATAGCAGTATTGTTGCTTTTTAATAAAATTTAATTTCAAAATCCAAGATTTTGTTATATACTTGGCTGTATCTCCATACCATATTATGTAGCAAATGATTAATAAATATTTACTATATGAGTAAAATACACTCTCTTTTAACAGTTTTAACAGTTTTATGACTAATCTACGTGATGTAGATTTTCAATAATTGTGATTGAGCAAACTTTCTATTCTACTATGGTAGAATTTTTTTCTTTATTCAGCATTATGTGTTGTTTTATTAAGTGATTTTTATTGTCCATTGAAATAATAAAATGACTTTTATATCTTAGACTATTAATACAGTAATTACTTGTACAGATTTTCAATATTGTTTAATTCTTGCATTCTTTAAATAAACCCTATATGGTTATGAAATACAACCATTTAATACATTTCTGGAATATCTATGATAAATTTTATTTAGTGCTTATGTTTTATAGTTATTACTGAGATTACTCTATAACTTTCTTTTACGTTACTTTCCATTTTTGACGTTGGGTAATAGTGACATTGTAAAGTGAAAAATATAGTATAACAGGCATCTCTTATATGCATAAATAAACATTCAGTAATGTCGAAAAAAATGCAACAAAAAACAAAAGAGTACAAAACTCCAGAGAGTAAGAAAGGCTGACCCCAAGCTACCAACGAAATTCCCATATTCATAGTTTAGGTCCATTTAGACAACAGGGACAAAATATTGGGGATTTAAAATAAAAGTAATTGAGACTCAGGTGTCAGAAAAACAAAGGAACTTAGTCTCCTCAAAGAACAGCTAGAAATAAATTCACCGAGATACAATGAGTCATTAGTGAAGTTCTGTCTGTTTTAAAGGAGGGTGGGGGTGGGGGGAATGGTGGTTTCGAACGTTTGTAAACATAAAACCATATAATGGACATTTATGTACATAACAGTTGTCGATATCCCTGAGTGTATAGTTAAGACAAAGCTAGCACCTCCCTGGAGGGCTTTCTGCCCCCATCCTGGGCCAGGCAGTGTTTTCAACAAATTCCCTCTAAAAATAGTTCACAATCTAAAACAATAACACGAACGAAGTAACAATTCAGCACGAGTTAAGGGAAACACACCATAAGATGGATAGATCTAATCACCTGGAAATGTGCCTAATGGAAAATCTAGAATGTAGAGATTATACTTGGATTGTGCATTGCAACAGATTAAAGAGTTTCAAAACAAACTAAAAACACAGGAAAAGAGGGAGATGGGGTATGAGTCAGCTCAGGCTGCTGTAACAGCATACCAGACCAGTTGCTTAAACGACAGAACTGATTTTCTCACGGTTCTGGGCATCTGTGGGAGGCCACTCCAGTGCCTGCCACACCTGCACGCAAAGCAAAACAATAAAACTCCAGGCCATGACGGCTTCACTGGTGAATTTCAAAATTGGCAAGGAAAACCCAAGGCTTACCCTCTTAGAGAAAGTGTAGACGAAAGAAGTAGGTCCCATCCTCATTTATGATGTCCGACTGACTCTGATACCCAAACGCAACAATGAAGTTTTTAAAAAGGAAAGCATAGGCTAGTATGCTCATGAACACGGATGAAAAATCCCCAACACGGTATCAACAAACCAGAATCAGCGGGGGCTGGTGCGATCTCAAAGCAGCTGCTTCTCGCTCTCCATCACCCTCTCTCTGCCCTTGTCCAGTCCGTCTCTCTGACCTCGTCATGGCTGACGGACCCCCTATGGCTGGCAAGTGTGTGTGCGCAGGAGCCAGAGTCTGTCTCTAGAAGTAAATCATGCAAGGGGTTAGTAACAGGCACTTTGAAAAATATCTCATTTTTAAATGCAAAAGTAAGTTGAAAGTCTCTCTCCACCTCTCTCTCTCTCCCTCTCTCTCTCTCGTATTAAAGATGGTTCGAGATGCCAAAACAGAGAAATGTGTTGACTTGAAGATGGACATTTTTATTTTTAAAATCTAAAAATGAATTCTTCTGCGTCTCATTGCCAAGTTTAAGACTCTGCTCCACAGTTGCTCTGATTGCCGCTGGAGGATGCTGGGGCCTCCTCCTCCTCCGACTCGCGGCCCGCGCGACTGGGATGCCTGTTGCACTTGGAGACAGTTGTGAACATCGGCACTGTGAAACCCTTAGGAACACACTGAAAGGGTTTTTGTTTGAGAAAATTACTAGTTTATTACCAACAGGAGAAAAAAAAAAAAAGCAAGATAGATTTTTTTCAGAACTGTCTGCTTTTAAAGGTGAAAGGATGGGACGCCATTAACCTACAATGAAAATGTATCACACTCATAGGTTTTGATACAAATAATTGCCACCTTCTCTCATCTTGCAGGTTACATTTCAAATACCTTCATTTTTAAATCTTATGTAATTCTTGTCTTATTCATTTATTTTGTTTTTGTTTGTTTGGGTCCATTTTCTCATCAGTTGGTCTCTCCCACCAGACCCTAAATGTTTTCAAGAAGACATAAAATTGAATTATTTCTGTTTCTTCAGCCACCTTCTTAGGATCTGACATGTTCTGTTTTAGTATCAGATCCGTAAAATTTCCCAAGTTCAAGAGATGCCTGTTAAATCGTAAACAGACCTTAAGGGCCTATTTATAAAACTCTGTGTCCTCTCAGAGCTTCATTCAAAGGGGTGGGACTCTTTTAAGGATTTTACACGTTGCATCTTCTCAACACAGGGCCACCACTCATTTTTCATTGACCGGCTCTTCCATCGTACGTGTCTGTTACGTGGCAGAAAAACAAGCAGCCGTGACCTGTAGGAATCCGAAGGGCCCCAGCTCCTTCTAGAACCGGTCTGGTCTTCCGTGAGCACTGAATCTCCGGGAACAGCACATCACCTCGAAGCCTCGATTTCTTTGCTCTTAAAATAAGACTCCTAACCAAGGCCCTGCATGCCCCATGGAGATGCTACAACTGCCTGATGAGTCACAGAGCAAGAAAGTGGGTAGTGACAAGGGTGGTGACAGATGCGCAGAGAATTAGCTACTTTGACACGGCCGACTTCATTTTTCACTTGTCATCCAGGTTTGCATCCCATAGAGGTACGAATGCGAAAGGGCAAATGATCAGGAAAGGGAATGACCCCTTTCATGTCTTGGCCCCACACCCTGAAACAACTCTGCTTTTCAGACAAAGACACCGAAGCCCTAAACAGTGAAGTCACTTCTCCATGAAATGCCTTAGGAAGGCGTGAGCCCTAGGGTCTGACAGCTCCTATATTAATTTTTCAATAACAGCAGTAACAGTTGTTTAGAATGTTTCTAGAACCATCCATTTTAGAAAACATTCCCAGATATACTCTCCAGAGGGGGTTATGGGTACCACAGGTGATGAGTGAGATGATTTTAGTTAATACGCAGACTAAGTTTTAGAAATAAAAATAATTACCGGGTTTTTTTAAACAGAAAGGAGTTATTTACAGTAAAGGCTATTGTTTTTTCTGGAGACAACAGCGATACACGTTCCCGTTGTCAATGTCTTTGTTTATGCACTGTACCAAATGAAAAAAATTAGTCCAGAAAACAACGTGAAGCGACAGCACATAGAACACTCCAATATGGCCAAAATCACAGAGGCATCAGGTGAATGCCTAAAAGCTGGGAAAACCTTGGTTTAAAAGATCGTCGTCATTAAATCTCCATCAGAACTTGGAGATATAGATATTATGAACCCCGTCTTTCGATTGGGGGACCGTGTTCAGAGAGACCACTGACTGCCCGAGACGGCATCATTAAGGCACAAAATCAAGGTGATACTAATCGAATCCGGGTTTTCTAATTTTAAAACCGGGGTTTATGACATCACCCTTCCGTAGGCTGTTTTCACTCATTTATGGATTTATTAATTCATTTGTGTATTGGGTTAATATCTCCTCCATGCACGTGGATGGCTTTTAGTCCCACCGAAGCTAAGCCTATATGACCCAATGTGAATTGCCTGCTTTGGCTGCCCTTGGCCCAAAGGTTTCCATTTAAGAGAGACCAAATTTTTTTACAAAAAGCCAGAAAGTGTTTTTCATTTGAGAAATCGTCTCTCCGGCTTTGAGGAGGAGAACCGAAAGCTCCCTCTGCACTCTTGAGAGTTAAGTTTCTGTGGGGAGGAGAAGCCGATCTCCTCAGCTCAGAGAAAACCCTACTCAGGAAAAGGGACCGACACACACTGCACAGGCAGCATCTTGAACGTCAGATCTCCTGAAAGCTGAAATGCTGATCCATGAGTAAAGAAATCAGAACCATATGGCTTTTCCCCCTTAATAGACATATGGGCTTTACAAAATAGGGAGAAACATACTTGGCAAAACATTTTTCAAATTTCACTCAAACCACAAAACTTTAAAAATATCTTAACATGTCTAATGAACCCAAAATGTGTCCTTGCTCACCCAAGTTAATCTAACACCATTGTGGTAAACATTTATACCTACTGTGTGCCAGGCATGTAAACACGCACACGCACGCGCACACGCACACGCTGAACGAGAGGAGACATGAATGTAAATAAGCAAGTATCTGATGCGATAAAACGCATTGATGTATAGTTTTGGGAAATGTCAGCCCATCGTGCCCCCACAGGAGAGGGTTGGGGTGAGAAAGCTGCTCAGAGGAGGTGACATCTGTGCCAGGCCTTTGCGGGCAGGTGGGCGTCTATCTTCCAGACGAGAAAGGGAAGGGGAGAAAATTTCAGGTCAAGGACAAGGCACCAGAAGTGTTGGCTCGGATCATGTAGGGAGCTCCAGGGTGCGGGCGTGGTCCAGGGCGCTGGTGCGGGTGCAGGAGATGGGACGGCCAAGCTCGGCGGGCCAAGGCCACCCAGGGAACTCGAGCTCCAGCTTTTAGATCCTAAAGAGTCTTGGGGGAGAAAAAAGTCAACAACAAAAACTTGTTTATTAAGGACAGAAGTCATGCACACTTGTGCAACTGTGTTTAAACCGGAAAGTGGAAAGTGATGTGCAGATCGAAAGTACGACATGACATGATACGTGTGCGCGTGCGAGTGCACGCGTGTGCGCAGAGCTACCCTTCTTTTTATAATTAACCCTCTGGGGGTGGGGGGTTGAGCAGGAGGTGACATAATCAGACCTGTTCTTTAGGAAAAACCCCAAGGGGTCGAAGGGCACTGAACAGACACCACACAGGTGCCCGGGCCGAGCCGCCACGCGGAGCGTGGGCACGGCCGGTGCCCGTAGCTCCGATCCCGGGTGCTTCCGAGATCCTCCTCAGACCCGGAGCTCTGTAAAATGCGTCTCTTATGCATGTTTTTCCTGCTGTGCTATTTACTTCCATTCACAGAGTAGCTTCAGTTCAATAAATGATGTGTTTGCCATCAGAACAATTTGATTCTCATTCTAATTATAGCAACAAGCTGCTTCTCCTAAGCATGTTATGGGTGTTTCATTATTTTAAATTGTTATCTTCCATATTAATTACAGAAACAGTTGATCTTTTCTGATAAGCAGGCAGCTGCAAATTCCCTTTTTACGTCTCATTGTAATAGGTGAAGCATCAGGTAAAAATTAAATTAAACTCTAATACAGGTCCTAATGGAAGAACACGTAGGCTGCAACGCCCTGTCCCCGCTGGGCCGGGGCTGTTTTCCAGAGGGACGGAGCCGCCAGGCTCGGCGTGCGTGCGGGCAGGGCACACCCTCCAGCCACTCGGTGCTGCCACCAAGGTCTCCCAAAAGCTTCCTCCCCAAGGAACATGAACCATCGACGCTAGGAGTAAATCAGCTCTTGAAACAGGGAAGGTCAGAAAGAGAGGTGACACCCTGCTCTGACCCATAATTACGGCCGTCACTCACCGGGAGGAGGGGTCAGAGAAGGGGACCCACGAGCTCTGAGAAAGCCTCTCCCTGAAAGGAGCAAGGCCAAAGGCTCAAGTGACTCACTTCCCACGTTCCCGATTACCATCAGGAGCAGGGACAGGTGGGGCCATTCCAGCTCAGAGCCCCGAAGCCCGAATCTGCCCAGACAGGCCGCTCGCCGTTCCCTGCCTCCTGCAGCCTGGGCACGTGTCAGGGCCAGACTCGGAGGCAAAAGGCAGCATGACTCTGGAGGAGCGGCCTCCGTTTGCTGTGACCTCCCCGATGACAGGAGATGAGCTGAGCTGTCCCCGCGCACGACCTCCCCTGCTGCTCCCCCGGCCCCCAGTGGCTTAGCCTTGTACGTTTGAGCTCTCATCTCTTTCTTCGTGTGTGCTGAGGCGTAGCAGGAGGCATTTACAACAAGCACCAGGAAAAACAAGAAAACCGTAAAATACGATGGGAGGAAGACTGCGAGAAAGAGGGAAACAAAATCCCAGGGAGAGAAGACCAAGAGTAAAATAAACACAGGGAAATTCATGCACGACCCTGTCACATCGTCCGCCACGATGGTTATAGCGGAGATGGACGTTTCGCTCCGAGCTTCCCAGCAGCAAAAGCAAAGAAGGAAACACAGCTCCTAGAAGGTCTGTAGCCTCCAGAAAGGGAAACCCTAAGACAAATGACGCCGAATTCAAGCCTAAGAAGCATTTCTCCAGATGGCCTCTCAAAAAGACCGTCTTCCCAGCGGCAATCACACACGACGAGCTCATTTCTCCACATCCCTACCCAAAACGGAGGTTGTAGCACCAACGCGCAAGTCCACGAGCGGCCGTCTGCGAGGCGTGACGGCCACAGGCTCCTGGGTGGCCCAGCGGTGTGATCTAGAATAAAGTCGGGGCCCAGAATGTGTTCGTAGAAGCGCCGCCCAGAACTCTCAGGAAAGCAAAAGCGACTCATGAAAAAGGTGAAACTTACCACGTCAAGGGAGCCCTGAGAGGAAGCCCCGAGACTGGGAGGTCAGTATATAAAAGGGGAAGAAATCCCCGCCCTGCACAGTGTCGCTGCGGCCCGAGCTTCGGTCCCCCAGCCGCCCCGGCCCACAGAACTTCCTGCGGTGATGGGAACGCGTGTCACCTGCACGGTCCAGTCTGGCCGCCACGTGTGGCTACCGAGCACCTGCAGTGTGGCCAGTGCCACCGAGGAACCGAATTTCTAACTTTCCTTACTTTTCCGTAGTTTAAAGTGAAAGCCACACGCGTGGCGGGTGGCGATCGTGTTGGGGGGTGGAGGTGTGTCCCTTCCTGGCTCTGTCACCGGGATGCTTCGTCCTCACGGTGTCCCTTCCCCGGACGGACAGACAGCGTTGTTCATTCGTCTCCCCGTTCAAAGCTGAACTCACAGCGCAGGCGGGAGCCACACGAGGATGTCCCCTGAGGGTGGCTGGAAGGGCAGGGGGTCCTGGGCCGCCAGGCCTGGGTTCAGACCTGGCCTCTGGGTGACCTTTGACGGGCAACACGGCTTCTCCGAGCCTCAGGTTCTTCATCTCTTAAACGAGGATGATCTGATCTCCGGACCGCACCCGGAGACACGTTTGTCAATGAGCAGCCACACGGCGTCGCAGCCCCGCGTGGGTGGACGCAGAGAAACAGGTTTGAACGGAAGGACAGCAGGTGGGAGAGAGGCGCCTCGGGACAGGGGCCGGCGCGGGACGCTCTGTCCCGTCTCTCCTACCTTATTGGAGGGATTAACGCCGTTTTATTTGAATAAATAAAATAAAATCTACTTTCATTTTTAAAAAAGCTAAAGAAGAAACACTAGCCAGCATACATTCATTTTCTTTTTTCCACCTCACAGATGATGCATTATTGAGAGGGGTGGATTCATTCATTCATTCATTCATTCATCCATTCATTCATTCATTTGATGAGATTTACTGAGCCCTGACCCTGCCCCTGGCCTCTGGGGCCCCTCATTGGGACGAGGACACGATTTGCGACCCTGTAGCGAGAAGGGCTTCTCCCCCTTCTGCTGGGCCAGTGCAGGTCGCCGGACCCACCCTGCTGGCTGTCACCGAAGGACACTTCCCCCCAGGCTCGGCGCAGGGTTGAGGGGAGTGCCTGGACCAGTCTCACTGGAGACGGCAGCTGCCACCTTCTTACTGAAACGTAAAGCACCTGAAAGGCAGTAAGTACGCTGCAACGCGCTTCGTGTTGAAGGCCTGAGACGTCCCGCCGGGGCTAGGGGCAGGAGGACGGGAGGAGGCCTCTGAGCAGAAAGCCGGGCTTCGCGCAGCCGGCTTTGTCCCCTCCCGGACGCTGGGGCCCACTCGTCCTGTTGGCCAGACACTCGACAGTGTGGATGCTCCAGACTCCGCCTGAGGCCTCCTAGGGCATCCTCTATCTCTGAGTCACACGAAGGCCCCTGGTCGCCTGTAGGAGGAGACGGAAACTCTTCAGCGCGACATCCGAGTCCCTTCTTGCTCACCAGTCCCGGAGCTGCCTCGTCCCTGCTGACGGGGCCCCAGGCTGCCCGCCTCCCTGCGGTTCCCAGCGCCTCGTCCTCCAGGCTCTCTGTCCTTTCCCTGTCACCAGCTCTCCCCCGACCAAGCCTGATGCCCTCTTCTCGGCTACGTACTGAGTCACCTGGGTAGAGCCAGGCACGCCGGGCCGCGGCCCAACCTCTGGACCTGTGCCACTCAGCCGCGACGACTGCGCCCTCTGAGCCTCTTGCCGTGAGCCCGGCCTCTCCTGAAAACAGTCGCTCACGCACACGTTAGGTCACCTTCTGCTCCCGGCACCTTTCTGGGATGGTGTCGCTCTTTTCCTCTGCGACAGCTTCCCCTGCACACCGTGCAGTGAGGCGGCCACTGCTAGGACGTCCACGTCCTCGGGGGAGGGACTTGCAGCAGAGGCAGGTTGTGGGATGCCCAGGGTAACACGGTTTGTAAGGGACGGAGCTGTTGTCCGACATCACGAAGAATGAGCCTTGACCCCTCTCTGCACCCAGGGCCCAGCCCACTGCCTGGCGCACAAGAGATCAGCTAACGCTGGTGGAGCGGACTCCGTAAGCGAAGGGATGAGAAGCTGAGGGACCCTGCGGCCAGGCCGCGAGGGCACGTGGTCAGCCTCCTGTGCCTCTGCTCAGCCTGTCTTCAACACGTACCCTCTGCTCGCAGGGTCAGGGTCCATGTCCGACCTGCCTCCGCGTCCCTCCTAATCCCGTGCGTGCCACCCCCTGCGCCAGGCCTGCTTCCATCTTTCCATCTCGCTCTCTCTTCGAGAAGGTCCGATGATGTCCTGCTTTCTCGGTGGCATCTCCTGGTCCCCTGAGGCTTCACGATTCCTTCTTCTCCCCATCTCTTCAGATCCAATTGATGCGAATTAATCATGGACCAGATGCCATTCCCAGAGCACTTCCCTGCAGGACAGTCGTTTCGTTTTCCCAAAAATTATGGGGTGGTGGTGGGGGGGAGGCATCCTCACTCTGCAAAGGAGAAGTGACTTTCAGAGAGGTTCATGTCCTGCAGCGAAAGTGTGACAAAGCAAAGGTTCGATCCCACGCTCCGTCTCCATACCAACGTGGATGCGCGAGGCAAAGTCGCCGAGTGGCTCACAACAAGTGATCGCTTAGGCCAGGTTGGGTTGATTTAATTTTTATTTTTGTCATTTTTTGGTTGATTTTTCTTCCAGCACTTTTTCCATACCTGTTGGACTCCTTGCATTATTTCCTTTCAAAACGAGAACTTTGGCTGCGTCTTGCAAGGCATAAATCTTCGTTGTTTTGCATGTCAGCGTGCACGCGCGTTCTTCTCTCTTGTACAGCATGTTCTCTCCCGTTGTCCTTGAAACCCTTTCCTAGCCCGTGGCATGTTTCACTTTCCTCCTGACTCTGCTACGAGTAGGGTGAGGGTGCACGTGCGCCCGTGAGGATCGTTCGGGTCTGAGAGACAGCAGAGCACGGGGAGGACTGTGGCACACGGAAGGCGCCGCGTTTTGTCTAAAGGGCCTGGCCATGGCCGTGATCAAAACTCAACGGGCTGTGTCTCAGGGGATTCATAATTTCCCACTTGTAAAATGAATCTGAAAATAAAACTTTTAAGTTCAAAATCTTGGCAACTAATTCAAACGTTTCTTATTCTTTGTGTTCATGTGTCATCTTTTTATCTATAAAAATATATAAAACTCATCCCGAAGGCCTAAACCGGCTTTCCAATTGCTAATTCGTAACTTGCTTACAACATAGATGGTCGCCTCTGACCCCCTGCCTGACCTGAGGAATCCACCAATGAGCACCGAGCGTGTGAATTCTCTGTTTCCATCTAGACCCAACCCCATCGCGGGCAGGACCGCCACCCGACACAGTTACAAGCCCGCAGAGTGGCTTCCGCAGACCGAGCCGTGACAGTTCTTTGCGATGCTCTCTGATCGACCTCCTCCCTCCACAGGCAGCCCTGTTGCCTCTCGACCTGCCAGGCCTGTGTCTTGGAATTCGTGATCTGATGCGGGAATTCACTGAGTCGGTCTCATTGCGTCACCGCACGGCGGACACCGTCTGCGTTTGGAAGATAAAGAAACTGAGGCTCAGCGGAGTCATCCGGGTGTCACACATCAGCACGCCGCCCATGTCTGCTTAATTCAAAAGTGCTCTTTCCTCCCACGACCTCGTGCCCACGCCAAAGCCAACCTGTTCCCAAGGATTTTGTTTGAAATGATGGGCTCCAGTTAAAAGAGCTTTGAAAATGCCAACGTAGAAAGGATGAGTCAGGTTGTCACCGTGAGGACGGTCTGGGACTGCACCGAGCCGGTGGACCCCACACACACAGACACAGAAGGGCCCCGAGCAAAACGTCTGGCAGGGAGACCGAGCCCTTGGGGGATGACCCCAATTCAGAGACTCTTTAGAAAGCATTTCCCTCCACCAGCCAGGGCACGTGGAAGGGACACGCAGAGAAGAAATGACAAGTGCCAGCCCAGATGCTCGATCGAGTGAGACCCGTCCCTCGAGAGCATATCCACCCCGGTCCCTGCCAGTCGGAGGGGGTGTCACAGCCTGTGAGAGTCAACGTGGAATCAACCACCCCGGCCTGCACGGGCCCCACCCCACTGCCCCCCAAGAGCGGCCCCCTTGACGCAGAACTGGCTCCGGAGACGGAGGGAGGAAGCCACCCACAGCTCTATAACCATTGTGAGGCCTTGGGAGAGTCACTTAGCCTCTCTGGACCCCTATGTCACTTTCAGTAAAAGCTGCACTTGGCGGAGGGGGCAGGGAGCGTGCTGCCTAAGGCCCCCTCTCGCCTTAAATTCCACTGACCTCTTCCTCGCTTCAGGCCCTGGGAGGCCCCCTCGTCTGCTGAACTTCCCCGGCACATTCTTTTTCCTGGGTGTCCATAGAAGACAGGGATCGATTTTAATCTATTGCTTAGTGTATTGCTGTTTTTTAATTAAATAATAGTAGCAAACACTTCTAAACACCTTAGACATGCTAACCCTTCGCGACGACCGTGTGGCACCGGCACTACGGGGAGATTGAGGCATAGAACAGGCAAGCATCTTGCCCGAGGCCACACAGCTAGTAGGTCTAGAATCTGGGATCTGAACCCAGGTCTGTATGGCATCGGAGAAGTGGCTCTTTACTTCCATATCAGTGGTTCCCACGCTTATCTGCACATGAGCCCGGGGAATCTCTGAAAATTTCCGAAGCTAAGGCCGTGCCCTGGACCAGTTAATTCACCACGTCTGGGGGAGGGACACAGGCTTCGGTGGCGTGGGAAGCCCCCCAGGATGCCACCCTGCAGACAGGTTTGGGGACGCTGCACGTCCTATAGCGTCGCCACCTACCTCTGTGTACCGTCCTCGTGTGCGATGACGTTATCAAGTAGCAGAACAGGATAAGCTCTGGGAACCAGCAGAGCTGATTCCACTTCTGTCTCCATCACTTGCTAGACGTGCAAGTCTTCCAAGCCACCGAGTCGCTTGCCCTGAGGCTCTCTGATCCCTATTCGACAGGCTTCCTATGAAGGGCAAAGTCGGAAAATTCTGCTTTCAAACTATGCTCATGGGAGCATAATAGTTGCTTAAAAAAACATATACTAAAAAAAAGGCATTCTTTTAAAAGTCCCTTACATCTGAATATCACACTTGACGCTAGGAGTCTCACACACACACACAGAGTCCAGACGACACACACTTTCAGTTCGGAGAGCACCAATACACACACAGCTACACACCCACCCGGCCCAGACAGCACATTCACCCATCTACTGCGTGCACATAAGTCTGCTTCGATGTCTCTGCTAAAAATTAAATCCCCTCCAACCACTTATTCTTCATCGCGTTTCGGAACAAAATCATCAAAATCCAAACTCGCTTTCCTCCTCATTGTTTGGTACTGGCTTGTCTTTATTCGAGCTCAGAGACGTGACAGCGGTGTGAGGGCTTTCTCACAAATTTGGAAAATAAAAGTGTGTGTCCATGTGCTTGTTGCCGTGATAACCCGGCGAAAGTTAGAAACGAGAGTCTATGGTCTGACCGAAATCGTTTTCCTCCATCCCAGGCTCACTCTTCGCACCCGTTGGCTACTATTGTAGGGTTGCTAATGAATGTTGACCCTCTGCGCGCGCTCACAATGATGCATCCTTTTAAATCACACGGAGGTTGCAAATAAGGGGATAATGTATGTTTTACTTCGGTGGCACTCTTCATTAGAATTGTCCTTTTTACCAGTAGAGTTAATGGAATCGTCCCCGTTCAAGATTCCTATCGTATCGCCGCGAGGGGCCAGAGTATTGTCATTCGCTATTATCGGGGCTCCTCTCTCTCGCCCGCTCTTGGTCACTTCACGCTGAAGAGTCATTCTTTGAAAAAACCACTTGAATAGATCCCAAACTCGAAAACCTCAATCTGTGAAGTGAGCATCTCTGACTCAAGCTTCTTTTGTCTGGATGATTCCGATGCCTGTCTCATGTCCTTGTCTCGCGACTCCAGTGCGAACCCCCGCTCCCAGCAGCATTCTCTCCCCAAGCGCAGATCTAATACCATCCTCCTGATTTAAAATCTCTCTTGGTTCTCCACGACGTGCATGAAAAAGCACGGCACACGGATCCCGTAGAGACCCGATGCTCCTTCAAGGCCCCACTCGGCTCCTTGAGATCCAGGCGGTGAAACCTTTCGATATCCTGTGAGAATGCCACGTTCTTTCACTTTTTAATGGCTTGCGTGCTACCGTTTATTTGCCTATATTGAGAAAGGAGGAGTGCAAATCATCTTTCGAGCAAATGCTCTGAGCGTGGTCCTGGTAGGTACTTTGCATACACCATCCATTTCCTACCGTCCTCACTCCAGTGCCTCCTTCAGATGGAAACGCAAGAACCCTTGCTCTGCGAGGCCTTCCTAGACGTCTGGAGAAGTAGTCCCCTCTCCTCCCTGCCCACCATACCTTGAGCCATATTACAGGACTGTCCTTTAAGTCAAGTTTCCAGCTAAAGAGCCTGAGTGGGGGTTCCTTTGCAGATAATGGTTTGTGACAGACCTCGCAGGTGATACCTATAAGAAAGGTGAGCAGCAAGATAGTTGTGGGGGCGGGGGCGGGAAGACGCATTTCAGCTGGTGTCCAGCCTCAGCCTGATTCCACAGGGGGCTCTGGAACGTGGACCGTCATTCCATGAAATCAGGGGCTGAGCTTTAATCTGTGACCTGCTGACCACGGGCCACATCCTGATGAACAGGTGAGGAGGAGCCGCCACCTCACAGGCATCGCTGGGCAAGGCAGCGCCATTGGCCATGCTCTGTTCCTGGACCACCAAGAAGATGTGAGCCATTAAGGCCAGCAAGCGTGGCAGCCGGGGGTGGCTGTCCCCATTCGGTCACAGTCATCCAGGGCGGTGACAAACTGTGCTTCAAAGGTTTGTTTGCTTTTGACGTAGCTTCTTTCCGTTTGCCTGTCAGACCCTTGAAGGTACCAAATGATGTCTTTTTCATATGAAATCCCCAAATTCCTGCTCAGTATTTTTTGACATATCATAGGAACATCACATTTTTTGAATGAATGAATGAATGAATGAATGACCCATCGATGGACGCCCTGTGCTCATCAGAGAACGGTACCAGGTTCTAAGAATTTCATAAGCGGCTCGACATGGTCCTGTACTTCCAGAAGCTTGCAGTCCGCCTGGGGACATGGGCAGCCCGCGTGCTGAGAGCCGTCACAGAAACCCAGGCTGGGGCTGTGTTAAAGCATGACACCCACGGGGCTGAGTTTCCACTATGGGCCAGGCACGGAGTGAGGTGTTCGTCACGCAGGATATTTATGACAATCAGCACGTTCCTTGACCAAAGTCATTAATGAACGAATGGCAACAGGCTTACAACACTCCCCCGATTTCTGAAAAAAATAAAGATCCCTGCATGCTAGGACTCTCTTCTGTTGGGAAGAGTCTGGGAATTAAGACAGAGATAAAATGGAAAAATAAAAATAAACAAACAGAAGGACCAAACTTTTCATGCAGTGCAGAGGAGAGAGACGGGAGGGAGAAGGCAGAGACAGACGAGCCGTGCGGGTTCTGTGTGGAACTGCAAGGAGGAGAGTGCAAATGCTGAGAATCAGCTATTGGGGGGTTTTACATGTGACAGTGACGGGAAAAGTGGAGTTTTTAGATATCTGATGTACATTACTAACATGCTCTTTCTTTCCCTCCGACACTTCCTTAAGAGGGTAAATAGGGCACGTGGTCCTTGGAGCTACCTTCCGCCGCTGAAACGTGTTTGTTTCAGGGGAACGCTGTGCTGAGATAGCGTCCCACGAAGCCCTGGGCTTTTTCTGAGTGATGGACACACATTTCTTTGAAGGGCTATTAACCTCCTTTTAGCGGCCCAGTGCGGAGGCTCAGGTGAAAGCATGAGCCACACAGGTGGCGACTGTCGATTTCAGGGTTTGACGTCCGGTTCATCAGATTCCGGTTCCACGCCCTGGTCGCTGTGCTGCGCAGCGTCTTTGACACGGGACAAAGCTGAAGCCACCCAGTAAGGCGTGCTTGGAGGAAAGCCCGATGGACTTCAGGGCCACTGTCTCCGGCACTCGGCTTTGCTGGTCCGGAGCAGAGAGGGTTCTCTGAGATGAAAGGAAAGGGCTTGTAGGAGGAGACGGAGATCGAGATGGGCCCAGAGTCTGAATCCAAAGTCTCCCTCCAGCCTGGCTGGTGCCGGAAACTGTCTGGGACCACGTGGTGAAGAGTGAACTCATCAAGAAGGATACCGAAAGCAAGAAAAAAGCCTTGCCCAGCGATGCCACGTAAAACGACCTTATTGATGCTGACCCACCAGACTGACTCACTTCTGTGCTGAAAAATCAATTCATTTAAAGAACTGCTGAGACTTATTCATTCGTATTTGCCTCACGTGCCACCAAGAAACTGGTGAGACGAGATGGCTCGACTCCCCTCTCTTTGGTTTGAAGCTGCGGTGGTGTAGCCATCAAGCTGTCATCCACAGAACCGGAAAGAAGCAATGCTGTCCTTCTCTCCTGGGCTTAGGGATTCTACTCACCTGGTGCAACAGCTTAGAGCTAGCTCTCACTTGGAGGGAAAAAATGAAATTTCTTCATTCTTCAATTGTGAGATAAGCTCAAGAAATGATAGGAGGATAAAGAGAAAAGAGAAGGAAGGAAGGAGGGCGGGAGGGAGGGAGGGAGTGAGGGAGGGAGGGAGGGAGGGAGGGAGGGAGGGAGGGACGGAGGGAGAGAGGGAGAGAGGGAGAGAGAAAAGAAGAAAGAAGGAAGGAAGGAAGGAAGGAAGGAAGGAAGGAAGGAAGGAAGGAAGGAAGGAAGGAAGGAAGGAAAAAAAGAAAAACACCCAGTTTGGGGTCCGACTCTGAGAGCTGCCAACCGTGTGGCAGTGGGTGAATCATTTCGTATTTTACAGCCTTGGTTTCTTCCTCCGTAGTGTGGGGGCTGATTAATCCTTGCCCTTCCCACTTCATAGGATGGTTAAAAAGGATTAAATTAAATAACGGATAAAAGCAGCGATTTCTATGAATCAAGAGGAGAAATATTTATAGAAAAGATGTTTGCTTTCTCTTGCATGAATTATCAATTGCTCTCATCTGGTGTTTTAATTAATAAGGTGTGTGATTTTTTAATTTAAATAAGCTTAAGACTCTGGAAAGAATAATAGCAGCGGAACATGAATTATGTAATTAAAAAAAAAACACCCAACAATGGTCAAGATGAAGTGGTTATCTAGAAACAGAAAGCTTCTCGTTAAATTCTTGGAGGGGACTCCACTGATTAGTTCTATTGTTAAGTGCATTTTTTCCCCACTTTAGATAATACGCTCTTATTTTTATATTCCTATTAGGACTTCGTAGTTTTCACATTCCAGCGTATTTTTATAAATATGTTCCCATCACTTTCCATGACATAATCAAGAAGCAAATGGGGGGGGCACAGTGAAATAGATGGTTTGCCCCAGAAAGTTCCACGAGAATCCTGTGTACGCTGGAGACCGCTCAGCAGGTCACCCAGGCTGAAAGCCTAGAATTAACCTTTTACTTCTCCTCCTTCGCTGTTTAGCTTGGTCATAGAAAGAATTTAAAATTTCCAATATCTCCTGATTCCCTTCCCTCTTCCCCAATCCTAGCTTCCCAACCTCACGCAGACCCTCGCATCCCTGTGGAGACATTTCAGTGGGGCCCGAAAGAAGGTCCAGCCTCCGGCAGACCCAGCCCAGCCTCTGCAGCCAGCAGGGAGGGCCTCCTAAACGCACGTGGAGAGACTGCCACTTCCGGCCAACGTGGGTTAGCAGAGACCACATTTATTCTTCCATGCCAAAAAAAAAAATGGACAAAATCCACAAAAGAACAGTTTCAGTCACACTAACATGATGGTGGGGGGGAGCAGGCATTCCTGGATTAAGGGCGACACATAACGTGAACCCAGCCATCTCCCAGCTTCCTACCTGGAGTTCTCAGAACATGGCCCTCCGGAGCAGAGCTCGGTGGCCTCGCCGAGTTGATAAGATGGTGCCAGGTGGCCGGGGAGGCCAGGACCACTGGAGTTTGCAGGACACGGGAGCAGGTGGGAGAGAACCACACGAAGAAAAAGATTCCAGAAGGGTCTCCCCCAATCGTGAGCTCAGCACTGATCGTTGCACCCAGGTGAGGAAGCTGTCCAAGGCTGCGGGGACCACCGGGAAGGACCGAGGGGATAGTCCTCGCTGCTTACCAGGGCTGCTTTAGGTTCCCACCAGCCAGAGTGTAACCATGAAGTCACAGAGTATCGGGGAGACACAGCGATTTTACCTCCTCAGTAGGGGAAATTAGCTCCGGACTAACCACTGCTGCAGACCTACCTAATAAAACTTTAAAATGAGGTGCAAAGACTCAAACTCTTCCCACTTAGCCAGGTCCTAGAACGAAGCTCAAACATAGTTACCCAAATACAAAAGCACCCAGCACCCAACAATGCTACATTCAGGGTCCGGCATCCAATAAAAAAGGACCGGACGTGAAAATGACCGGACAGGAAAGCAGAAGTGACGACGGGGACAAACCCAGTTCATCCATGCTGAGCTGGAAACTCTACACGTAAGAGATTTAGTCGGTGAGGATATCCGTGCAGTGACTGCAACTATATTCCTGTGTTCGCAAAGTTACACATGGAGACATAGAAGATATAAAAAATGCTGAACCAGACTCCTGGAGACAAAAACTACAATGTCGTGTGCCCTTCGACTTGGGCTCTGAAGTTTGTGTCGTGTAAGATCAAGGTCCTAGGCACCCACCCCGTGGCTATGCCTAATAACACTGTGTCGTATTCCCAGAAACTTGCTAAAAGGGTAGGTCTTGCATGAAGCGTTCTCATCATAAATCCCAATGATTATTATAATAGTAAGAATAAAACAGAAACTTTGGAGGCAATAGCATGTTTACGGCGTGGGTCGTGGTGACCGTCTCGCAGACGCCCACCTGTCCCAAACGCAGCAGCCGTGAACGTTAAGCGTGTACGGCTTTGAGGAGGGCGGCCACACCCCCATGAAGGGGCTTACACTTCTTTTAAAGAAGATATCAAAGCGACCACGTCGAAACTAGAAAATATCCGAATGGGATGAGTAAACGACTTAGCATCATCGCTCAGAACAGCACTTACCGTCGCATGTGGCTTCTGGGGGCCAGGAATCCGGGCGGACTTTAGCGAGACGGTTCGGGCATGGGGCAGGTTGTCATTCATGAGGAGCAGGGAAAGGCGGGAGGGACGGGAGGAGGGGAGGAGAGTGAGGGAGGCAGCCTCTGCCTTTCGAAGCTTAGAGCAAGCACTGCTTTCTAATTCTCCTCACAGCTGCCAGGTTAGGAAGAGGCTGCTTATGTCTGAAACGCCTATTTTTAGCCCACGGGTGGTGACGAATGCTATGCTTATGTGATCAATAGCGAAACTTTAACTTACTGTACACGGCCTGTGTTATGGCTTCCATTTCGATGGGGGGAAAATGGGGGATTTGGAGGGTCACAGTACTCACTCCCTTCCCTTTTCTCTGTGGGGTGACTCTGGACACACTGTGGAATACCCAGGAGCAAATGTCTTCCTCTCCCCCCGCCCTGCACACCCTTTCTTCATCTCAGGTTTAAATAATGAGCAGGTGAGAAAGGTATGAGCAACACGTGGGCGAGGCTTCTTTGACTTTAGGTCTCTGCAGTGACCGCTTGGCCACTGAGCATGAGGAAGATGGCACCCCAGGACACGAGTGCCAAGCTGGTTCTCCTGGATCAGGGTCACCAGGGAGGCAAAGGACAAGGTCCAGAAAGACCAAGATCGAGGACACTCTTCTCTGGCAAACGTATGGCTCATTGCGGCATCTGTGCATTGAGCTTGCCCCCAAGGCTCAAACTTTTCCAGTAAAGAAAAGGAATTTATAAGTTGGGCTTGAAAATGCAAGCAAGGCCACCAGGAAACGGTACCCAGCCACTTGGACTCACGTGAAGCATGACATGAGCGCTTTATACTTTCCGTGGGGAGGGAGAAAGGAGAACATTTAATTGTTTTTCTTATGGAAATATTTAAGTATACGCAAAAGTGGAAAGGAAAGGATAAAAACTCTCATTCATCCATCACTTCGTTTCAGCCACGATCCAAATGTTACTTTTTTAATTCTAGAGAAAGCGACGAGGTGTATGGACACGTGTGATGGACATCAGGAGATGGGGGAGAGGGTACGGGGGCGTTGGATGATGTGGGTGGAGCCACCTCGGGCTTTGGCTCAAGTCCCCTTGTCCCACCTGCAGCGCATAAACCGAGAGCCGGTTCCGTAACTCCTGGTCAGACTTGACTTCCCGCAAAATCTGGACGGAGGTGACTACAGGGCAGGGCCAGAGAGGAATCGGAGGGAAGCACAGAACTAGACACACAGTAGGTGCTCAGGAAACGGCGAAGGGTTGCTATGGGTACTGCCCTCCCATGCACCAGACAATCGAGCCGGGCGGACAGGCAGGAAACTAACTCAGGCCAAGTTGGGGCAGAGCCCCGAATCCCACATATGCGGGGTTTTCCCAATCTGTTTACTCGGAAACGAGTTATCAGTGGCAAAAGCTTCAAGTCCGTGCACGTTGCAGATGAAGCAGATGCGTTCTGAATGGCAGGGCAAGAGGAGGACTGGGAAGAGTCGGCTTTCTTTTAACTTTGACTAGTTCGATGGCAACCAGGTAACCACTTAGTTATTATCCCTGTGGTGTCCAGAGCGCTTCAGTGCTGAAAGCTTCAAACCCATCCTATCCAGGAAAATGGTTCTCAGTCAAGGGCAAGCGTGCCCCTCAGGGGACGTTGGGCAATGTCAAGACATGTGTGGTTGTCATGAAGGAGCCAGTGTCTGGTGGGTAGAACACAGCCCGACCACCCCCCCCAACAAAACATCACGCAGCCCCGAGTGTCGCTGGTTCCTAGGCTGAGACATCCTGAGCTAGCCCCAAACAGATCGCATTTGGTGGTCGGACGGCCTCGCTCTGCATCCCAGTTCTGTGGCCGGCGGCTTGACATAGTCCTGTAAATGTCTCCATCGACAACTTGGGGACCGTGATCCCTTCATCACAGGTACGTCTGCTAAAGCGAAGATTATCCGTGGAGAGTGTCGACTCTTGTGCCAGACACACTCAAGCCCTCGGTGAGGGGCGGCTGCTGTGATTATCCACCAACTGCTGCAGGTTTTTGACGTCGTGAATAACATTTAATTAAAAATATATATATATTGATGAGACAAGTAAAGAGCTAGATTCTGGGAAGAAACAAGTGTGGATGAGCCATGCCATCCTGCCGTGGCAGCGGGGCATGGAGGGGAAAGGCTGCCAATGCTCACAGAGCAGTGGGTGCAGCGTCAGTTCTGAGTAGATGGGACTCTTCATTGGAAAATGGAAAAAAGAAAAGAAAAAACTTTGGTCAGCCGTGGCGCTATCGATACTTGATGCCGGGGAATTCCTCACTATTTGGGGGCTGCTCGGGACACTGCAGGGCATTGAGCAGCATCCCTGGCTTCTACCTACTAGGTGCCAGTGACACCCCCCACCCCAGCCCTAGTTATGACAACCAAAACCATCTCCAGACGTTGCCCAATGCCCCTGGGGGATAGTTGAGAACAAAAGATTTGGATCCATGATGGCAAATCCAGAGCAGCATTCCAGCAGCACCCCACCCACCCTCCACCCTCAGTCCACCCGGCACGCAGATGTCACTCATCCATCGCGGTCCCCGTGCCACTGAGCGTAGACCCAGAGGCCCTCTCCACCCGACATGCCAGCCGGCCACGACGATCTGTTCTTTAGAAACGTCCCACCCACCCTAATTTGGACTCTCCCGTCTGTGCCTTGCATCTCTGCGGTGTTTTAAATGCCTCCTGCCTCTCAGGAAAGTCTCCCGAATTTTTTCTGAATTCATGATTCCCCGGACATCCGTGCCTGTCATTCCACTGCCTCACCTTCAAGAGTCTTTCCACGCACTGGAGAACATTCAGCAGCTTTCTCAGAGATTCCTGAATTTCCATCTTGTTTATTAAAATGCAGGTTTCTCCAAGACGGGAGTGTTAGTCATTATTTTTCAATATTAATGTTATTGTTTTTCTGTAGCTTCTGTTGTTCCGTAATTCAAGGACCCCTTGTCGAATCCCATATGTAGCATGTTTATTAGATGTAATATTTTATCTCTTGGACTCACTGCCTGACACTATCATTTCCTTCTTATTTCAATAAAAATGATCTCCTTCCTCGCGGTTCTGACAGGAGCTAATGGTTTTCTTTATCACAAGAGAAAGTAAGAGCGGGGGCATGGCTAAAAGACAAAATGAACTGTATATATGTGTGCCTTAATTCAATTTGTAACATAAACTCCAATCTTAATAAAGTAACTTTATCGCATTAGATATAACAAAAAGAGCCGGTGTGAAAGTTAGGGGTCTCCAGTTTTTTCTGGATTTGTAGATTCTGTGGGTTTGAAAATAAAAAAATAACAGCATCCAAACACAACCTTGTAGCAACACAAGTCACCTGCCACAAACGCTCACATGATTTCTGGCTTTCTTCCGTTCTTTCTGTCTTTTTTTCCTTTTCGTGTGCGAGTCGGTGGGGAAGGGGGTTGTTTCTATCGATGCGGTTTAATCGAGTGCTCCCAGAGTCCAGGAGTGCTGCCACCAACAAAGCACAACGACAGCTGTGTGATGCAAATGCTTCTCTGCACGTAAATTCCAGGTGGATTCTGCCCAGCTTTGTTGATTCATTAGGGAAGAAAAGAATAGCATCTCGGCGCACGATTAGATCAGGAAGGTTTCGGCAGGGAGCTAGGAGTTTTACAGCCCAAGCCAAACAATAGTGAAAGGCATTTAAAAAGCATCGCGTAGACACGATGTGGAAGGAAGACATGGGACACGTTTTGGCCTCCTTACACGTAGTGGGACTTGGGAGGGTCCTGACCAGACAGGAGGCTGGACGACAGTGGGTCACCGCTGGCGGGATGACCTGCCGACACGTATGTGGAGGACCAATGGCTTCGCGTGGTTCAGGCCACGGGCTCTGAAAAGAGACTGACTTGGTTCAGCACCCGGGGTCTGCCCCATGCTGTGCAACCCTGGTGGTCCTGAAGGGGAGTGGACTGGAAGGCTCCACTCAAATGTAAAATTCACCAGTACATACGAGGTGCCTAGTGGAGCAGCGACTTGTGGAAGGTGGTGCAGGGAATTCAGAACTGGGTTTGGCATGATCCCTGACTCCCAGGAACTCACTGGCACTCGGGAGGAGGGACGTTCGCCAACAGCAGCTGCTTCAGTCCTGCGGGCTACGGTTTAGGTAGAAGGGCCACTTCATGGAGTGCGACCCTTTAAGGCAAGGCAGGAGCCATATCTGAGTCACTTCTGCAGCCCATGTCCGGGACAGGACCTGGATCATTCATTCATCTGCCCCTTCAACAAAATGTTGATGGAGGACCTGCTGTGTCGTGGATGATGGTGAGGATGCAACGATGAACAAAGCAGATGTAAGATCCCTGAGCCCATAGGCCTAGCATTCTCCTCAGGGCCACAGGTAATAGGCAGACTCTCTACACATGCGAAGTCAAATCAGGTAGACAGTGACATGCAGAAATGACATGGGGTGCTGTGAGACTTTATAACAGGGGGGTGTGGATTGATGTCAGCGTGATGGAAGCTTCTAGAGGAAACGATGCAGTGTGGGAGCTTTCTATTAAGTTGGTACATGGAGCATCCAGTGACGAAAGACAACCTTGCTTCAGCGAGGCTGTGACTCCTCTAGTCTTTTAAACTCCTAATGTCCCCTTCTTGCATTGCAAACTCTACGTCCTGTTGGGGATGTCAGGCAGAAACATGAAGGGTCTAGATGTTACCCTTTAGGGTGGAGCCATACGGTTGGCCCCAGAGGGAGCTCTCGAGAGACCTATCCAGGGGAATCCTGCGAGGGAGGTCACCCTTGGAAATAACTAACATTTTTCGTGCCTCCATTCATTCACCCACTGATTCCACAGGAATAATTGTGCCCTGCCATGTGCCAGGCTCTGCGCTAGCTCCTGCGCTATATGCTAAGGAAACAGAGTGTGTCCCTCGTTCCCCTTGGCCAGTACCATTCTGCAGCCCGAGTACCTGACCCTCTGCTCAGCAGGAAAACGCTAGGTGGACGAAGACACAGTCTCTGCTGGTAGGAGGGTCTCGTCCAGAGACAAAAGCCTCGACAACGACGTTTAGTACACAAAGATGACTACGATTTTTGCCACGAGCTCTTGCCAGGAGAAGTAGTCAAGCTGGCTAGTAAGACATAGACCTGGATGGGTTCTTTTCCATCATTACAGCAAAAGGCATCAGGGAGAAACGAGGATGATGTGTGCACAGCGCTGGACGCCGGGTCAACAGAGCTGGTGAGCTGGGCACACACCATCTGATGTCCCTGCGGAATACCTGTGTGACCCCTCCCAGCCCAGCATGACCATTAAAAGGATTCTTTGTGATTAGGGTAGGGATCACATTAATAAAAACCTGATAAGTTCACATAGGGCATCTGAACCTGGTCCCAGACACTGACAATACACAAAGGAAGTAAATTCAACTCTGACCTCAAGAAGCTCCCAAGCCAGTCCATGAACTGGCCACAAGTAAACTTACTCCTTGGTGCTTTTGAGATCCTATTATTTTATTTTATTATCACTTGTGCCTCGTAGCAAGATCCCAGAGACTAAAATAGCAATGATTACCTCAAACAGCCATCATTTCTAGGATATGCCTTGTCTTTGCATTTTCCAGCTTCCAATCCTTGCTCTGTGTCTTCCTGGCTGCCTGACCTTGGGAAAGTTACTCTCCATGACCCAAGCCTTAATGTATTGATCTGTATAATTGGGAGAATACTAGTTTCTACCGTGTAGGATTGTGAAGACATGTGAGATAAAATAAATGAAATTCTTAGCACAATGGCTGGTGCAGGTAGGCGTGAGTTTCTGTAAAAAAGAACAAGGCCCTGGTTAATGGTTTATCTCTACACACACTCTCTCTCTCTCTCCCTCTCTCAGAGCTATCAGAGACTGCTTTAAGAGCATCACACTATCAACAGAGAAGATTCTAAAACTTCCAGAAGGACCTGGGGAACATTTAAATGGGGAAGAGAGGAGAGCATAGGAGAGTTTACTATTAGAATATGTAGGAATTTAGAAGCTGCTGTGCATTTGAAAATTTCCATTCTCTTTGCCCTGGTGGAGGTCAAAGTATCAGTAAAAAGTATCAGGATTTCCTTTTAAAAAGCTCTATAGGCAGAGCTCAAACACTGGGTCTGCCTTTTAAGAAACAATTATTAAAAGTTTGTACTGTTTATCTCTGTGTCTCATTTATCTACATTTTCTTATTCTAGAATAAAACAAAAGAGAAAAAATATATATATTTATATATATGAGATTGGTGGCATAAAATTGGCAGAGAGAGAGAGAAGAAGAAGAAAGAAAGAAAGAAAGAAAGAAAGAAAGAAAGAAAGAAAGAAAGAAAGAAAGGAAGGAAGGAAGGAAGGAAGGAAGGAAGGAAAGGAAGGAAGGAAGGAAGGAAGAAGAAAGGAAAGGAAAGGAAAGGAAAGGAAAGGAAAGGAAAGGAAAGGAAAGGAAAGGAAAGGAAAGAAAAGAAAAGAAAAGAAAAGAAAAGAAAAGTTTATGAAAAATCATTAGAGTTAATTCAATTAATTTTCTTTTTTAAAACTCAGATATGTATAAATTTCCATTCAAACCATCCATCCTTGGTGACCTTGGCATTCTTTAGTCTTTGTGAAACATTTCATAATAACTTTCATTGTGTATTAATAAGACCACAAAATATGCATTCCATGCAACAGGTTTTCTAAGTATTTTTATGTAATTTTCCAACCATTTATTTTCCCAAAAATGTAGTATAAGGGGGAAAAAAACTATTAACCCCTCAATTATTTTTCCACTTTCTTATGGCCTAATTATATAAATAAAACCGACTAAAACCGTTTCAGAAAATTATCAGCCCAGTGCCTTGATCACATTTATAGGAGCAGGCGAGTCTTGGATTGCTTTATTTATGGACTCTTTAGATTATACTGAAAGATGAATTGAATACTCAGTGTCCAATTTTTCTCTATTTGCAAATTTATGTTCAATACAAAGTATAAACTGATTTATGTTCAAAACAATGTATAAACTGAAGACCTCATCTCCCCCAGAGTGTTCGTGTATAAATTTATGAAAGCAACTCCCTTCCCCCACCCCAGCGATACTATTTATTACAGAAAAAAGGGAGCTCTCTTCTGCATATTTCCCGTCCTCATTGACTCGGTGCTTCATCATTTACCAAATGTCTGTGAGTTGAACTAGGACAAAAAAAAAAAAAAAAAAAGATGTGAAATCTATCTTTTCTTCTTCTTCTTGCTTAGCCCCCCCCAAAAAAAAGCACAAATAGAGGGAGGGGCGGGGAAAGAGGCATAGACATGCGAGAGGGTGAGAGGGGAGGGAGAAGAAGGAAAACAATGGGAGATGGGAGAGAAGAAACCGAGGGGTGAGGGAGCGTGCAAGCGTGCGCCAGGGAGGAAGCTCCACGGCAGTCGTGATGGATAACTGAAGTGAAGGTGTCAGGACGGCATTATGTAAATCACCAAGACAGCCAAGCCAGGCGCTGATGATTACAGAGGATGTGAGCAATGTTGTGCTCCCCAGACGCCCGTGTGCCTTGTTATTTTTTTTCCCTCCAACTACCCTTGGGGTGGATTCTTCCTGACCCTGGTCCTTGGGAAAAAAAAAAAATCCTCCAAGAAATAACTTCCCCATCATCGACACACATAGCTCAGCTCCCTCAGCAAGAAAGAAAAACAAGAGAGAGAGAAAGAGAGGGAAGGATGTGACATGTCTCTCCACGGATCCCATCCTCCCTGGACACCACCGGATGTCTTCCAACTGCCTTTCACTGAGATCAGAAAAGCATTTGGCTCTATCAAGCACCTTGATTGTGCCTTGGGTTCAAGGGCAGCACCTAAAGGAGAGAAACGACAGTAACGAGAGTGGTTCTGAACTCATAAGCTAATACGAGGTATATACATAGATGTTATGACATATATGGTATATTCATAATGATACACATATAATGACACCTCTTATCATCATATGTGTAATGTATATAATTACATACATGACATGTATCTACACACACGCACCCACAGGAATGTCTATTTTAAATATGCTCATTTTACGCCATCCGTACTCTGACTGGGCTCTGAGAGCTAGATTCCATTCATGGAGCCTTTGTTGATTATAGGTTTACAAGCTCAGAACTGAAGGTACGTCCACTCAGCTCTGCAGCTGGTAGCCCCTCTTCACATTAAAAGCATGTGCATCACATGAGCAAGAATATGCCAAATAATGCTTAATATTATTTCATGTCCATTCATTCGTGTATTCAATCATTGATGTATTCACTCATTGTGTAGCAGGCCTCATACAAAGTTTTGGGACCATAAAGATTGGTGTCATATAATTCTAGACCCTGAGGAACCAGCAGCCTAATGGGGAAGGCACACGTGGAAAGAGACGATTGCAGACAGCAAGATACCGGCTTCAGTAGAGGTCCTGTGACCCCTGGGCAGAGTAAGTCTCCCGCCCAGCAAGGACGCATTTGCCTATCTTGCCTCTTCAATCAGCTTGTCAGTCCTTGCAGTGAACTGATCACGTCCAACCTCCCCAGTCCTACCCTAGACCTCAGGAATAGTCATAAACTGGCTGATTTTAGGACAGTTGGTTGGTTTTATGATTATTTTTATGAGCAATGCTAGATCATGGGATTTGAGATTCTGAAGCTTTAAGTATCAGCCTCGTTCCGTTATCCTTCTTTTTCCTCAACCCGCCTTCGTTGAACAATTACAGTTCGACATGCTCTGTGTTGAGAGGTGGGGACAGGTCCATCAACAAGGCAGGCACA
Organism: Cynopterus sphinx; assembly: GCA_030015415.1. Taxonomy (NCBI): domain Eukaryota; kingdom Metazoa; phylum Chordata; class Mammalia; order Chiroptera; family Pteropodidae; genus Cynopterus; species Cynopterus sphinx. The sequence goes on from CM057384.1 coordinate 140,963,434, forward strand.
GTTCCAGCCACCAGGATGCTTACTGTCCAGTGAAGAAGAGAGACACTGCTACCGTAGTCACACAAACTCACAAGTGCACACGGTGATGAGATCTGGCAGGAAAAAATAAGATTTGCTGTGACAGTCTCCTGAGACCTTCTCTCGTCTGACTGTGAAGGAAGCTTTGAAGAAACAGCAGTCCAGCTGAGATTTCGGCATGACCTGGGATTTGCTTGATGAACTGGAGGGAAGCAGATGGGTCAAGTGCCTCAGGCAGAGGAAACACCATGGTCCTAGGCCCTGAGGTGAGCAGGGACATGCTAAACTCAAGGAGCTGAAAGGAAGCCAATTAGTTGGAGCAGAAAGAGAGACAGAGAAAGAGGAACAAAAAAAATGAGGCCAGAAAGGTGGGAGGTGGCCAGATCACACAAGGCCTCGAGTCTCACAGAGGGTACTACTGAAGGATTTGAAGTTATCAGATATATGTGGATCACATTTTGCAGACAAGGGCAGCTGGGTCTACCACGACAGTGGCAAAATGGAGAGGAGCAGATAAATTCCGAATAGCTATTAGTGTGTGAAACTGACAGAAGTAGGAAAGTAATTGAACGGAAGAAGATCAGCTAGATCTTGAAACAAAAAGTCTCAAGAACGATTTCCAGATTTCTTACATGCCCCATTGGACAAACGACTCATTGACATGGCACATCATGAAAGTATGATCACGTATTGACTATTTAAACCAAACATTGCAGCTAGATCTTCAATTTGCTCCTTTATACCCAGTAAACATTTGCCATACTTCACGATTTTAGGCACACTGCCAGCCTCACATGGAGTATCTGGTTTATTTGTAATGTGGGAAAATGAGATTATGATGTTGTCTCTATTTGCTTTAATCATTCAGGCCTTTGAGAATCACAAGATGCAGAGGTCAACACTTGTTATTTCTCTAGACACCAATGTCCTTCTCAAGACACTGGTCAAACTCATGAGCCGAGCTGACTTAGGATGTGGGTCGTGCTTTGTGCTGGGGGCTGTAAAACCCTACCGATATTATTAAAACCCCTGGCCAACTGCAAGTGGCAGGTTAAGAACTGTACTTCCAGAATTTCTTGGAAATTATGTAAATTTTTACCAACAGTGTTGCTCTTCTGGAGGAAAGAAACCCCCATGACAACACAAACCCACTTGACAGCAGACTCTCAATTCTCTTGGGATTGAGGATGTGCTTTCAGGTGTCAAGAAGGCCACGTACAGCTTCTAGGTAATATGACTCCTTTGAGTCTCTCTCTTATGATCCCCCTTATGACAGGGCTCAAACTAATGATTCTGAAACCCCAGAAAGCCAGTTCTTTCTTCATTTTGCTGATGGGACACTGTTCCTGCTGTCTCTCCCAGTTCAAGTACTGGGGGTGCCCCCTCTCCCACCCCAGTCTTGCGACTTTCGCCCTGGTTCCCTTTTCACAGAGGTCAGTATGTTACGTGTGATGCTTTAGTAAAGTCTAAATTAATAAAATTCTACCTGCGCAATCGTGGAATGAACCATTTTCACACGGATTCCAGAAAGTGATGCTGAGTGCATGAGATTTCAGGCCTGTTTCCATTTACTTCCAAGTGTTCCCAAGTTTAAAGAGTTTGGGTGTGGCATTTTGTGCAAAGGTTGGGGCTAAAATCTTCATCAGGGAGCTTTTATTTTGTTTTGTGTGGAAAACATCAGCTCTAAACTCTCACCTGTTTCTAAGTTCCAATCTACGTGCCATAGCACTGAGAGAGACATGGCAATGTCACCACTGGGGGCCATATTTTTATTAATTTTCTTTTCTCATCACCAGAATATAAAAGCATGTGGTCCAAGCTTAAAAAACCAAAAAAAAGGAGGCTGTTAATGTGCCTCCCATGCCTTCATTCTCAAACTTACGAACTTAACATTTTGTCTGCTCTAAATAACAACCCGCGAGGGCAGGAGTCAGGGGTCATATCTTATTTTTCTTTGAATCCCTAGCATCGAGTCTACTTTCCTGTACATCGAACATACTCAAGAAATGCTGTTTGAATCAGGTGACAATAATACTAACCAAACCAACAATACGAGGTAACTTTTTAAGCAAAATGTATTTGGAAATGCTAGTTAGAACCATTGTCACCTGTTCGCATTGTGTGCTAAACACTAAATGCCGTACACGCATCAGCTCATCTAACCTTCACAGCCACCTTTCCAAGCAGGCCACGATCGGCCCCTTCTTCCAGGTGAAGACACTAGGGCTCCGAGGTGTTAGATTGTCTGCCCACATCCACGCAGCCAGTTAAGTGGCACAATTAGGATTCAAAGTCCGACGCCCTCGCCTTAATCATCATGCCCTACCTGACTGCCTTCTTCCTTAGCATCTCTTAGCAACGTGAATTGTGAATTAGCATCCAGTAACACTTCACGTTAGTTACTACGGTGCTTATAGCCATATGCATAGCATTAAACATGCAACACATTCGCAAACATGAAAAACTTCGGGGAGAGTAGAAATGGAGTGTGCTTTGAAAAACTCAGTGATGAAATCCACGGAGGCAGAAAAGAAATCCAAATACGATATGCAGGAAAGGAGAGACTTAAAACAAAAAACAAAAAACAAAAAAACAACTGGAAGTGAGCCGTGAACCCATTTAAATAAGGAAATCCAACCAAACAGCTGGAGGAAGCATGATGACAGAGCAAAATGCCTAGCAGCTAACCCCTCACAAAATACAAATTACAATATATATAACAAAACCTAACAGAAGACAAAGAGCTGAGAAAGCTTACGATGATTAATTTTGTTTTCTACAGAGGAGAGTCAATGTTTCCTAAAAGTGAGAAGTAGTTAAGTAGAAAAAGGTGGCTCTAATGTTTTAATATTTTGGAAGATCTATTCAAAAGAAATCATCTGAAAACAAATAAAAGTTAAGTTCACAATTATTTGGGGGGAAATATTATTTGTAATAAAAACAAAGAGAATAAGGAAAATCTGAACAACCAATCACAGAAGAATCATTAAATTATGGTAGAATTAGATGATAATTAAGGAAACGGAGCTTCAACATGGAAAATGCTGGTATAATTAACGTAAAATGAGAAAAATAGAATGCCTAATCATTTGCCCACCATCTCTGAAAGTGTCTAAAAATAAGTTTTATGCTCAGAGAGAAAAAGTTTGCACAACACCCTCGGCCCTCCCCACCGCATACACACTCCAACAGACGGAAGTGGCCTCATCCTTCCTTTACTCTGTCCAGTTTCCTAAATGTCCTGAGCTGAGCTCGATGGTGCGAGCATCCCCAGCCTGGAGTGGGTTTTCAGCAAGCATTTTTGAATGAATAGATAAATAAATGGGTGCTTGCCTTTTTTTTTTTTTTTTCTTTTAAATCATTGAGCTCTTACTACATTACCCGGAAAGTCTGGGGCCCAGTGGCTTTCTGATCCCCCTGCAGACATTTTCTGAGTCTCCTCTGCAGTTCCATGAATGAATGCTCTGCCTTCCAAGAGTGTGGCATGTCTTCTCCAGCTGGAGAACAGATCCTTTTCAAGGAAATCCTTGTACGTTCTTAAAGGACTCCATCCAAATTTCGTACGGCAATACTACACTGCACAATCACAGGGGTCGTATAGAAAGTCCATAAAGACTGCTGATTTAATTTAGTTTTGCTTTAATAGTATACAGCCCCTGATCCTGTGGGATCACATATAGAGACCCAAGGACATGACAGAGACAAGCTCTGTTACTTAATCCAGTCCCCTCATTTTCCAGGTGAGAACATAGACTGAAGATGGTAAGTGATTTATCTAGAGCCACATACTGTGTGGTGACTCATTCAACTCTCCACTTCTTAAAGGGCCAAAGTCTTCTTTTGCAATGTTTGTTTGAGAAAACAGAATTTAAGTGAGGCACACTTAGCAGTCAGAAATCAGAGGAACAGAAGTAGATACCCAAGTTAGCAGAGGTTACGCCACAGAGTGTCCAGAGGCTGTGGGCCGAGCTACCGTGTGATAGTGGAGAAGAAGGAATCGGGGACGGCCGGCCAGCCCCCGGGCCAGCAAAACAGCTCCTAAGTCCAGGTGGATTCCAACAATGATTCATTCACTTGGGGAAGTTGACATGAGTCAGCACAATCTCTCCCAGGGACGTGCTCATGGCCCAGTGACCAAGTCAGGTCGGCCTTACTTGTGCTGAACAAAACAGGAGGTAAACCTAGAGCCTCTGACAACCAGAGCCAGAGGCCGAGGGGCCTGCCATGCTCTCAGGAGGCCACGACTGGGAGAAAAGCAAGACGAGAGAAAACAGTCTCAAGTAACAGTGTCAGCGGCTGAGGATCCGCTGTGTTCGTCCAACTACTCAGGCGGGTGCCAAGGTCAAGTGTAAGGCCACAGGGCCAGGTTCTTGGGGCTCAGCATCCAGCCAGAATTCTGAACTCCAGAATATGACAACCTTTCTCTGTCACCATTTCCATTTTCAAAATATTTATAACGCATGTTACTTTTTCAGTGTGAAACGTCCTAGGTGGATGTTGATGGGTATATGTCAGTGGGCACAAGAAAATAAAAAATAACATAAATGAGAAGAAAGATATGAGAAATAAATCTATTTGTTAGGGCGCAAGCACTCACTGTGGCTGTGCAGTACATAAAATATTAACCTTATCGCAGGCTTTTATTTTAATAAGAAGCTCTTGGACTAAATAATGGAAACCAGGTACCGTAATATACTTTCCAACAGTGCTATGGGCAGCCCCCTGGGACTATCAGGGGGGACTTGGTAAGTGACACTTGTACAGGTTGAAATTTGAAATTGCATTTAATTTGTATGTCCTATTACTCAGTTGAAAACATGTACCTCTAAGGCAAATGCAGACGGAAATGGGCATCGAGCTAAAAATATTTGAGAGGCAATAATTTGCCTTAATGGCATTCACACCTAGATGGGAAAAGTAATGAAGCATCTCAGGGGAGGTGTTTCTTTGGCTTAATTTGTTTTCACGCTGTTACCAAGTTGTCAACCGAAGGACTGTACGGAGAGACTGCTCGTGAACTTGTCTTTTGTTTCAGCTCATCCTCCGCACACGCCGTCCCCGCACCCTTCCCTCCACCCAGCTACTCAGCGTTCAGTGCTTATGATGTGGGAGGTGTTGTTCCAGAAGTGGAGGGACACGGCAGCCGACAACACAGCCCGAGGGATCGGTGGCCAGGCTGGACCCGGGTTCTCATCTACATGGCCTTGGTTCCTTCTCTTTCCCAGTGACCCAGGTGAGTGGGAGTAAGACTGGGTTCCAGAGGCAGGTGGCCGTGCTATCCAGAGGTAGTTGGGAATGACGGGGAGAAGACAGGGCCAGGATTAGCCAAATGAACCCTTACAAAGTGGCATGGGTCAAGCCGGGAAGGTGACGTAGGTCTGCAGTCGAGTACAAGGGATAAACCCAGGGACCCAAAGGGAAGGAGACGGGGACTGAGGACAAAGTGAGTTCTCCGTGGACATAGCTCTGTGCCTCTTACAGGGCCGGGGCACACGCAGTGCTATCTTGGTGGCCACCATCCACGTGGAGTGAGGGAGATCACCCAAATTCAGTGCACAGACATCCTTGGAAAATGTCTGTGCATGTCAAATGTTCAACTGGGCAGAGAGGGCAGGCTCGACGGGGAGGAAGCTTCTGGCACAGGGTGGCCCTTCCCACAGTGGGAGGGGGCAGGTATCTAGGGAGGACTTCCACCACCTGTGCCGACTTTTGGTCCCCACCACCCCAAACAGGACAGTTTAGTGACATTATCAAACATCAGGAAATGATCGGGGAAACGTTTACTAAAAGGAATTACTAGCCTCGAGATCTTGAGCACGTCACCTAACCTCGGGTCCATGTTGGACTCACTCGGACAGCAGAATTCCTGTGAGAGAAGAGGATTGCGAGGTGTCTGGAATAGGGCCTGGCAGGTAATAAGCACCCCCAGGAGTGGGACCATTGTTCACATGGTTTTATTTGTCCACCAGGAGAACGGAAAGGAAGGGTTGTTCTCTCCCACTTTGCCTGATGCTGGGGGGAGAGATTCAAGCAAGATGGAACTTGGATTTGCTGCGTGAGGCCTGTTCTTGGCTTTGCCCACAGGGAGGCAGAGAATAGAGCTGCTTCTGTCCCCAACCCTTGTCTCTAGTCACGAGAACCGAAGTGAGCCCCTGGTGTCCAAATGAACTTCATGGACCCCAGTGCAGAAGACGTGCGGTGTGCTTCCAGCTCGGCAGGGCTGCCTGTGGCTGCCATTCAGGGCCCAGCTGTTACGCCTGACCATTGTGAAGCAGAACTCGAAAACCCATTTCTGTTCCCTCGGTACGAATCCATGTGCACCAAAGAGGACCAGAGATGTCGCTAAAGTTTTCGTACTTAACAATAAACTTACAAAAAGAAATTTCCATCAAACATGTCCAATGGTCTAAATCCCCTCTTCTCTGCTGCATCATCGTCAGGATTATTTCTTTTCTCTTCTCACTTTAGTGAGCTTCGATGGTCCCCGTCGCCTATCTGTGTGTTCTCCTTGCAACCCCAGCACACCCAGCCTCTGCTGTGAAGGAAAACCCAGCTTCATCTCTGCCTCCGTCTTCATATTGCTGTACCCGCACTTCCTTAGGGAGCAAAGAGCTCACCAGTTCCCATGAGCAGCCCCTTTCGAAGACAGGGGAGCTCTGAATAAAACCGTTCCGCCTCGCATGCCTGGTGGGGAGCCACGATTTAGAGAGACGCAAGTATGTGAACCAAGGTCAAAACTCTCTAAAGTATGAATCTCAAACGAAATACTTTTTCCTTTTCCCGACTGCCTCAGGTGGTCCTCGCTTTGGGAAACAGACTTAAAGGACCTATGTGTTCTGTCGGGTTGAGCGTCGTAGAGTGTGTTGGCAGGAGGCCGCGTGCCCTCCTGCATCCCATCCCAAGATAGGGTCTTGGTTTCCTCAGCCCAGCCATCTATGGCATTTTGCTTTCAAGACTGCTGAGTTCGTTCACTGGCAGTTTTTTTTTTTTTCTTTGAAGACCAATCAATCAAAGTCATGTCTCTTAATGAGAGCACTTAAAATCATTTTAAATGCACGCCTTAGGGTTCTGAAAGCCCACAGCGTACATTTTTAGCTCCAAGTGTTCCAGTTTGGATGGCTGGTTTTGACTCCCCAAAGAAGTTTGCCCACATGGGAAAACTTCATCAATTTCTCCAATCGTATCCTCTGAGAAAGAACGCAAGCGAATAACCTGATCGAAATGGATGGAGACACGTACTGAAATGGAAGGATGTATATATTTATGTCTTCATTTGACTTAAATCAATAAATGCTGGGATAGAACAGATACCGAGAAGCCAAAATTAAATTACTGAAAATGCTTGTGTCTAGAAGGTTATTGATGTGTTAAAATCTGAGAATTTCTCAGCAAGGTAGTCGCACCTATCTGAGTAGCGTGGAAGGAATTCTCAAAAAGTGAGATTCAGGATCGCCAAACGTCCATCTCCCCTCTGCTTCACCGAATCCTCTACATGTCTGAGTTAACTCTTGGGATAGTTCAGAAGTCGCACGTGGCGGGAGATGGATACAAACCTGAAAGTTGCTTTGAAGAACGTCTGCCCAGCTAAAGCCAGTCAGTGGTGCTAACATGCAGTCTGCAGATTCTTCCAGCAGGTCTATGCCGTCAAGACATTTTTTATCGTAAAGCCAAGAAGTGCTTTATTTTTTCCCACTGTCCTGACATTTGCACCAGTGGTGCAATGGGATGATGGGCAAAGCCAATGGCATCTTCGCATCAGTCGGGGCAGAGGCACCAGGCGGTGCTGGGAGCCGTCGTCTTTCCTTCATAGTTTACTGAAGGACGTCCTCATGAGACTGCACAAGTTATTATGCTGTCGTGCCTCGGCCTGGGAGTACGGGTCTGTAATTAGTCTTATGAGTCTGTAGGTCAGAATCTGACATGGATCTGACCACGTGCTTTTTAATCAAAGGGTTGTAGGGGTGCATCCTGGCCTGGCAACTCTAAGGGGGAGCTCATGTCCTGCTTTCCCCGGCGTCAGAAGCTGCCCACATTCCTTGGCTCCTGGCCTCCTTCTTCCATGTTCAAAGTCAACCCCTCTGCATCTCTCTCTGTCTTTCATAGTCACACTTTCCTCTCTGAATACAACCATGAAGACTTCTTCACTTGTAGGACCAACGTGTTTAGACTGGGCCCTCCTGGATCATCCAGGGTAGCTCCTCAGCTCCAGATCTGTGGCTCAGTCACCTCCGCCAAGTTTCTTTTCCGTGGAAGGTAACATGCTCAGCTTCCAGGGATCAGAGCATGGACATGCTGAGGGGGCGTTATTCTACCCAGCCCAAGTCTTTACAATATTCTGCCTGGAAAATTGGTCAATGTGCATAAAGCACTTCCGCTCATAGTGAGGTATGGCGGTCGTTGTAAGGAAAAACGCTTTTTGAGTGATTCTTTGAGTTTTGAGATAAACTGGTGTTTTTCTTCATGGAATGCCATTTTCCCGTGAAGCAACAATGACTTACAGACGAACTATGATTATTGAGATCGTAGAGGCAGGCAGATAATTTCTTTTTTCTTTTTAGTGAACAGAATGAACTTGAAGTTTTCACTGGAAAATATAATTGATCATATTTGCTGCTAATAATAAAGTCAGGGGTTTCTAGTGAAGAGTAGAATTTGGAAAACTTGCATCTGCTGTCATGAACATGAATTCTTCCCAGTTCTGAAGACAAGGGTGAGGTGGCGTTGACCCCCAGCAAGTAGCCCGCAAAGCCCACAACTTACGCTGCACCAGCCAAAGGGCCCGTGGGAGGTCCTGAACAGCTCTGCCCGTGGGCGTCTCTTGCGCATTTTGGGGAAGACTATCCACAGCAGTTGTCATCGACTTGTCAGAAAGGACCTCCCAAGTAGGCTTAAGAACCTCTGGACTAACACTTCACGCACGATTTTCTTTCAGCTTCGTTTTGCTCCCTCGGAGCTTTGCCTGTTGCTCTGCCACCACAGTCAACACACTCCGAAGAATGAACTGTGTTTTAATGACAGAGTAAGGCTGAGGCGCTAGCCTGTCAGAGACTTGTGTCCAAACCACCACTGGTGCCCTGTTTCTATAAAGCACTCCAGATACAATAGGTGCTCAATAAATTCCGTCAGGTTAAATTAAATGATCTTATTTACATTTAATCATTTATATATTCAAAATAATACATTTTAAAACAAATCCTACATGAATCTACATGATCTGCACTCACACGGATACGTATAAGCACAAACAAATTACTTTCATGAACGTAAAGCAACTGGCCCACATTTATTCATTATCTATTAATTGAGCTCACGTGCCAAGCCCTGGAGACAAGTAGCTGAAAAAGGCATCCTTTTTGCCCTTGAACTCACTAAGGATGCAAGAGCAGGGATGTGCAAAAACAATACCTTGTAACCCAGTGACTTTGGGAAACTCAGAGGACCCCAAGAGCACAGAGTGAAGGAAGGTTAGCTGGCCTGTTGATGGGAGAGAGCATTGGAAGCCTCTAAAAGGTAAAAGCCCCAGAAAAAAGGCTGACATGGGAGGAAATGCACATCAAGGGGAAGAAAGGTCTTCAGGGAGCAGAAGGTCCATATGCACATGTGAAGAAACAATGTCATGAGAAATTATGGGATACAGTTACACACGCACACACTCAGGCAAAGGCCCTAGCTTCAGAAGTACCATTGGTTTCCATCACATCCTCCGGGGAGTCCTTCCTGCTGGTGGGTCCCCAGCTTTTCATCTGCAAAATTAATGGATGGCACTAGATCGGTGGCCCTCACTCCTGCCTGAGCATTAACTCACCAAAGCACCGTGAAACATTCACTCACTCAAGTCCTATGGCCGGAGGTTTTGATTCCATTGGCCTGGGATGGGGTCCCGGCATCGGATCTTTTATAAAAAGTTCTCCATATGATCCTATAGAGAACCACTAAATACTGACTCGCTAGTATGTGATTTCCCTTCTGGCTTCACTCATTCAATGTGCCATTCATTGGTTCACTATTCTTCTATCCACCAACCATAAAAGCATATGGCATATCGACATGGACTGGATATTTCTGAGACAGAGAATGAAACAGCTTCATTCCAGATACTCACCTGGGTGTGTCTCTCACTTCCCTTTTCCCCAGAGCCTGACTTTTCCCATACTCTCCACTACCATCACCTTGAGGTCAGTTTATTCCAAATCCCTACACGCAATTATCCAATCACATGTTGTATACACAGGTCAAAGTGCCGCTTTGATCAGACCTTTGTTTTTATTAACGGGGTCCCAGAGCAATCTTTTTTTTAAAATTAAAATTATTGGGTGATTGGTTAATAAAGTCAAATAGATATCAAATGTACATTTCAGTACTACATCCTAGGTATATTGCACGGTGTGTTCATCACCCAAAGTTAAATTTCCTTCAGTCACCAAATATTTGACGCCACTTATTACCTACCTTCTCCCTTCCTCAGTTAACCACTAATCCACTGTCCGTGTCCATGACTCTCCGGTTGTTTGTCATGTTTGTTTGTGGCGTTCAGTTTTACGTGCCCCATGTAAGTGATATTATGTGGTTTTCAACTTTTTTTGCCTGGATTATTTCACTTAGCATGAATATCTCGAGGTCCATCCATGTTGTCGCAAATGGCAGTATTTCATCTCTTCTTATGGCTGAGTCACATTCCATTGTGCATATGCACCACGTCTCCTTTATCTAATCATCTATCGTAGGACACTTTATTTGCTTCCATGTCCTGGACACCGTGAATAACGCTGCTATGAACATCTGTGTGCAAATATCTTTGCAGATAAACATTTTCAAGTGTTTTGGGGTAAATACTCAGAAAAGATATCACTGGGTCGTATGGCAATTCTATTCTTAGTTTTCTGAGGAAAGTCCATACTGTTGTTCATAGGGGCTGTACCAATTTGCAGTCCCACCAGCAGTGTATGAGGGTCCCTTATTTTCTACAACCTCTTCATCATTTGTTACTACTTGTCCTATTGATAACAGCTATGCTAGCAGGTGTGAGGTGGTATCTCATTGTGGGTTTGACTTGCATTTTCCTAATCGCTAGTGAAATTGGGAGTTTTCATATGTTTGGTGGCCATTTGTATGTCTTCTTGAGATTATATTTTTATTGTGAAGTTGTACGAGTTCTTTATATATTTTGTATACTAGGCCCTTATCGGAAGCATTGTTTGCAAATATCTTCTCCCCTCCAGATGGTTGCCTTTTCGTCTTCATGATGGTTTGGTTTCCTTTGCCGAGCAGAAACTTTTTAGTTTGATATAGTCCTATTCATTTATTTTTGCTCTTACTTCCCTTGCCTTTGAGATCAAATTCATAAAATCTCCTCTATTTCCATGAGTTTAGTACCTGTGTTTTCATCTATGCAATTTATTGTCTCAGGTGTTATATTCAGGTCTTAGATTTAATCTCTCATTTCAGTTTCTGGGTCAGACCTTTCCTTTGAGGCCTCATTGTCTAGACAAAGTCACTATTTAAATGCTGCAGACTTGAAATAACTGAGCTGCCAGCCCCCTGCCTTTGTGGTCTTGAAGGTAGGTCACTTCGCCTCCCTGAAACACAGTTCCTTCATTCATATGATGGGTATTGCAATGTTATCTCATTTAAACTTCAGAAAAAAAATGTGATGTGGGTATTATTTCTTCCGTCATGCAAGAGAAAATGGAGCCTCAGCGAGGTTTAGTAAAATTTCCACAGTCTCAGGACTAGGAAGAGTCAGATTTGTGACTGGGATTTAGATTAGTCTGAAACACCTACCCGTAGGCTCTCCCTATCATACTCATTTCGATAACTTTGCCGACTCTCAACACAAGCTTGAAACGTCTTTGGAATTTCTTCAGCATCAATTTCCCATCAAGCCATTACCTATGGGTGCACTTCGCCTTTGATTAACAGGTGTGTAATTAAGCTCCACGTTTCAACAATGGCGACCTCACTGAAATAAGTATACGGCTTCCCTCGGAGAATACTTTAAGAGGCACAGATTCACTTAGATAAATGCAATCTAAGGCAGTCCATCCTATAGCATTTTCTCTGATGACGGAAACGTTCCACATCCAACTATCCAAGAGAGTAGCCGTGAGTCACAGGTGACTATGAAGCTCTCGCGATGTAGGTTGCAAAACCAAAGAACAGAATTTTTAATTTAATTTTATTTTAATAAATGTAAAATGTAAATAGCCACATGCGACTAGCGGCTACTGTGTTAATAGCAGCGACAACATCCATAAGAACCGATCCTGCAATCTCCAAGCCACAGTCTGTACGTGCTGTGAGGATACGGACTGAGTCTACTGAGCTTATCTGTCAGAGTTTGCATATATTGTTCAGACCAAGTCCTGTACTGTGTTAAAATGCACCTCTTGGGGGACAGAGACATCCAAGACTCCATGAGAATTGTTGAAAGGAACCACAGCGTTACATCTGGGGAAAAGCCAGTTAAAGTTTAGAAAGTGACGCCAAAAGAGGCACCCTGACACCTCGGCCCATGCGGTGACTCAGCGTCTGAGTTTCATCTGGACCTCTGGTTCCTCACGCTTTGATTTCCTCCTCTCAATACACTGTCAGTTGAATGGCTAGGCCCGCTTGCACTTTGAAATCACACCTCGTGAGCACACACCAGACCAGCCAACGTGTGCTCTTGACACAGAGCGTCCGGACTCAGAAGGAGACCCCACGTTCCCCGGATGGGAAGGGTCCCACAGAACAGAGTCTGGGGGTCAAGGCTGGGATGACAATAACCTTTTCCCATAACCTGCCTGCACCCTGCCATGTTAACATACTGTGAACGGAGCAGAAGTGACAAAACCAATCCATCACCCCAGAGCCAACACAAAGAGGAATAGAGAGGTTAACAGAAATTGATGACATCCCCGCTGGAATTTTACACTGATTCGGCCAGCCCCACGATTGAAATAGACAAAGATTTATAGGCCGAGCGAGGACGCTGGCTCCCCTTGATTGCCTTGATTTTTTTCATGCGCTCCTGCATATTTATCCCCAAGCTCATCACCGGCTTGTAGCATTAGAATGCTGATTTGATTTTACATTCCAAGAGGAGCAGGCATTATGCAGCCATTTGCATGATGCGAGAGAAATCACCAGAACGGTTTCTGATATCAGCGGCCAAAATGATCACTAATGTTCACCTGCAAAAACAGGATTGTGTCATTTGTATTTTTATTTATTTTTTTTTTTGAAATTCAGATTCTTTTTTGCTTCTCTCAGTGTAAAAAAAAAAAAAAAAGTGGGGGGGTGGGGGAGGATTATTCCATATCCCTTGGATGAGAAATTGTGTTTTGTCATGCCTCGGAGGGCTACAGCGGCTCTGAGCTTTTATGAATTCGTTTGATATCAGGGCTGTGCATTTCAAGTTCCAACACAAATTTCCCCCCCCACGACATTATTACTGAAAGCTTTTATCAGTTCATTGTGACAGAAAATTGATTATTATCCTTGACATTTGATGGATAGCTTTCATAAAAGGACCTTTTTTATTTCATGTTGGCCTATAAAGTTCCTCCCCCGACTCCCCCTCTCTCCCCTCCAAGAAAAACTTTCTTGAGACACGAAAAGAATTTCTTGGTTCCCTTGTAAAACTTCCTCTAGGCATCTGCAGTGAGGGACCTGGTACATCAGAAAAAAAGTTGAAGGGAAAGTACAGATCTGAACTTGCTGTTCCATCCGCCCTGCATCTGGCAAGGAGTTAGGGAGCACCCGGGAGACAGGCAGGCCCCGCGGGACCCTCAGACGCGATCTAAAGGCTGATCCATCCCACACTTGCAAATCTGATCGCCATGAGCGATTCTCCTCGTGACCATAAATGAGCAAGTATGATCAGAGCACTTTTTAAACCCTCTCTCCATTCAAAGACGGTGGAGATAACATGTTATCTTTTGCTGCATCAGGTAGAAAAAGAGCCTACCTATTAAGCAGAGTGTAATAATCATAACTCATTGCATTTCTGCGATGTAGCCACTGTCCATTTATCCTTGTCACAACGGTGTGAGGAGGATGGTCTCATTTCTTCTCTCCAGGAGAGGGCCTGAGGTTGGAGAGTTGAAGGAACTTGACACGGGTCCCCCAGCCTGTGCATAGAAAAGATAGACCTTGAACCCCATCCTTCTGACTTGAAATTTAGTGTCCCTCAATTACGGAAAGCCTCCTTCTCCTTAATTAATCCCTAGAGAAACACAGCAGGCATCACCTTTCAGAATACAGTTTTTCAGCTCAATTATTCACTCACACAGAAATGCACACACACACACACGCACACACACACACACACACACACACACACACACACACAACCAAGAGCTCAAGAAAGCCTGGTTTAGAAAAAGCCACTCCGGCCACAGGGCAACTAGAGAGCCACCAGTTTCCCTTACTGGGCCCACGACTTCACTTTCGGCCTGTTGGAAAATGCGCTTGTCCTCACAGGCTCTCAGGGGTGTTATAATGAGAGCTGATAGTGTGTTCGAATTAATAGGAACAGTAGGTGTCTATGGAAAGAGGAGACTTAAAATAGTTCATTAAGTGTAGGAGGTAGAAAACTTGATTTGATGAATCAAATGGTCTTCATTAAAAGTGAACTTTTCCTAAGAACCCGAGATGCCACTGAAAAATACATTTTTTTTCTTAGTAAAGAAGAGAAATTGGGGAAATTTTGGAATGTACACAAGTGCACTCTATTAAAAAAAAATCACTTGTAATTATAACCCAAGGATAACCACAATAAATGTAATTTTTGGCAGGACTGGTTTTTTTCCTAAGAGTTTATGTATGCCTCTGCAAATTACCAAATTAGGATCGCATGGTCCACATTATTTTTCATACTTTCAAAAAATTTGCTTCACATTGAAACCAGAGTGCAAACTTAAATATTCCTTCAGAAACGTGACTTTTAACAGCTCTATAGTATTTAATCCTTTGCTCATAATGTGCAACATGTTTTAATTTTATTTACATTTCCCTGCTATTAATAAACAGTTAGGTTACTTCTAGTTGTCATGTTTTTAATTAAGCCGGGGCCTGCTTCAAAGCCCAAGCTGCGAGAATCCCATGCGAGGCGGGCTGCATTGTTCCAGTTTTCAGGGGAGGAAGAAGTCAAATATAAGGTTTTCCCAAAGCCACGGAGAAGTGGCAGGAGAAGGCCAGGACCCGAACGCGGTTCCGGTCACTTCGGACCCAGTCGTTCCCCAACATAAAAGTTTAGGTACGCGACTTGGCAGAAATTCTCTAAACAGTGGAAAACCATGAAACTTGAAACAGAGTATTCAATCCTGGATCAGAAGCGACAAGTTTGAGTTTAGCTCCTTGTTTCTCTTCTTACCTGCTCTGCGTCCTGGCACGAAGGATTTCAGCTCGGTCCCATTTCGCTGTCTGTAAGTCAGGTGTCTTCACCCCCACGCCGTTGTTAGGAAGAATAAGTGAAATGTTCCATACTTACGAGTGCCTCGCAGGGGAAGTGTGCAGCAGGTTTTCACGGAACGATTTTTTATGTTATCATTACTAATGATTAAGACAGGAACAAGCGGACGGCATTTCCTCTTACGTGTCTAATGGGTGACACTTGATTTCTACAAGGGCGCCACTTTATCTTCTTTCATTTTGAGCTTAAGGCTTTTCAAGAGAGAGCAGCATACCAGACTCCGAAGGAGGAGCTCTCCACGAGCCCTGGGCCTCGAACCCTGGGCTGCAGGCCCGAAGGAATAGCCCAAATCGCGGCGATGGGGACCAGCTCGCTCTAGGCCACCAGCAGAGCCAATGTCAAGAGCAGGATCCAAACTGATGAACTGTCGGTTTCTGAAATGACACTAATTATTGTGTCTGGAACACATGAATGCCCCACTTCCCTGAGTCAGCCCTTACAAATATGTACTAGATCACTTGGCAAGTGTCAGAACTGTAGCTTCTCTGCGCTGGAAAAAGAAAAATCTCTCTCTCTCTCTCTCTCTCTCTCTCTCTCTCTCTCTCTCTCTCTCTTCTTATTTCTATCTGTGTCAGTTTCTGTGTCTTCGTTCTGCCATCCTGCACTCTCCACTGCAGTCGCTTCTAGCCACAGACACCTACTGAGCAATGACACTGGGAAGGTTCAAATTAAGATGCGTCATTAGTGGAAAATCCACACCAGATTTCTATGACTGCTTGGGCGGGGAGGGAATAAATGTAAAGTGCCTCACAGATGCCTTTCATTTTGATCGCACGTTGAAATAATAATATTTTGCATTGACTACGTTATCAACATTAATTTCGTCCATACATTTACCTGTTTTAAGTGCTGCTCGACAATGTAAAAGTATATCTGTCTTCACATCACGTACTTATTGGGCATCATTGTCTGGAAGTCACGTCTGGAAGATTTAAAACAACGTGTTCCTCTCCCCCACCACCCTGGGGTCAGGAAACCGGGGATATTGGTGGGAGGAAGGGGGAAGTGTTCTGAAGTGTCCCTAAGTCTGTCCCTCTCCCCACAAGCCACCGACACACTGGATGGAGAATCCCCTGGTCACTCCTATATGCCCGAGTGTAAAGTGATGTATTTTCCCCAATGTGACTCAGAAAAGAATGAATAACTCCACTCGTGGGCTTTGGTACCTAGAGAATCTCTCCCTTATTTAGTGCAGAGCAAAATATATCTATATTAGTTTAAGACGAATTTTAGGTACGTTGCTCAAGTTCTACCCTGGTTTGGCTGTCCCAAAGGGGTTCTTTGGTTTTTTACTCCTCAACAGTACGGTTAGTAATCTCTTAAAACCACCGTAAATTTCCTGAAGCTGAAGAGTTATTTTTAACTACAATTATTATGGCATCTGAAAGTTTCTCTTTCTGAAAATCATTTTCCTGGTATAAATAGAAATCAAGAATTCTCAAGTTTTAAACGATTGCTTTCATTACCCAAAAAAGTTGTGTTTCTTAAAATCAGGGGGGAGTAGAGAGACAGTCTTAAGAAACGAGGTTCTCAAAACATTTATTTTCCTTAAGAATTCTCAAGGGGATAATTCTTGAGCAGAATTAGTAACGTAAGTACTATTGATGTGACACCTTTTCAAAAATTCTTGATTTTGTAAAATTCAAAACAAACAAATTAAAACCTCCCCAAAACATGCAAATTGGAAAGTGATTGGTAAATCCCAAGTAGTCTATGTTTAATTTATTTTTTTTAAATTTCATTCGCTGTATTAATGTAAGTACTGTGTGTTTTGGTTATTTTAAATATGCATGTGTAAAGGAATTAATGGAATGAATGTAAGTAGACATTTGACTATTTTGTGTTCATTCTTAAAAGTTTACATTTTTAAGTTGACTGAAACGTTTTATTTGGATCTTCTCATTGGGAAAAAAAGGGAATATTTGGAGTTAAAGTTTTACCAGATTTTTGTGCATCTATGCACATGTATATTTATACACTCACATATACGTATGTATGTGTATATACACACGGAGACAGCGATAAGGAGAGAGAGGGGGGAATTGGCTCAGGAGATTGTTGGGCTGGTAAATCCTAATTTTGTAGGGCAGGCTAGCTGGTTGGAGACCCAAGGAAGAGTTGATGTTGCAATCTCAAGTCTTCACTGAAGGCAGAATTCCCTCTTTTAGAGAGAATTTCAATGTGTTTTCTTTTAAGACCTTCCTCTGATTGGATGATGCCCACACCCATGATGAAGTGTAGTTTGTTTTACTCAAAGTCCATTTATTTAAATGTTCATCTCATCTAAAAACACCCTCACGGAAATATCCAGAATCTTGTTTGACCAAACATCTGAGGACCATGGCCCAGGCAAGTTGACACATAAAATTAATCGTCACAGGGTCCCTTTGAGCTTCCCTTGGGACAGTGTGCTGTGGAGTCTGGGGCCAAGGAAGACGGGAAGGGTGGGACCTGGAGGAACAGGGTTGTGCTTCAACCTTTGTTTTCACAGAACAGCACTCTGAGTTATCAAAGCAGCACAGTTCTCGTTCCCTGCGCATCCCACGGCCCTGTGCTGTCCACCGTGGAATCCATCAGCCATCCTCAGAGGAAAGAGACCATGAGAACAAAGGACTCAACCTTGAGGTTCTAATTAGACATTTTATGTTTAAAGAAGAATAATGTCCTTGAATGTCTGCATGTTTTATGCCAGAAACGAATTCGATGAATTCAAATAGAAAAATACAAGTCTGCTTCTATAGGGTACACGACGTTCAGAGGTTTGAGGGAAAACATTTAGTAGGAGCTGTTTGTGTTTGGTAGATGGTGATGCAAGGCATGGCCGTGGTCATCCTTTCTCAGTCTGGGTACGGAGATGAAATTGGGGTGCAGTTGGAAAGGGCTGGAGTGAGTTGGAGAGAATGAAACCAATGTAAGAACACCTCCTAATGATCTGAAACTTTCACCCCTCAAATCTTTGTCCAGAGAAGAGGAGTGTGAGATGACAGACATGCCAATAAAAAAAAAATCAAAAAGTTCAAAAAAGAGTGTGAAATGCCCAGGTTATGCCCCACTTCTCTCCCGCATCGTTTAACACAGAAAAGCAGAATAAAGGAAATGTCAGAGCCAAATTGTGGGACTACACTATAGTTTTATTGATGGTTTGAGTTAAACTTCCTCATTGACCATGACGTTATGGTTACAGGTTGTTCATTCACTTATTCACTCGTTTTTATTCCTAGAACTGTTTACCTTTTACACATTTACACAGCAGCACCCGGCACTGAGCAATGTGCTCAGTGTGTGCAGTTGAGCGTCATCGTCCCTGTGCTCCAAGACCTCACTTTGTAGGGGAACCGAAAGATGCGGATGTGGCCCTCACTAGAAGCCTGTGGGCAACCCTTCCTCTTGGGCACGGGCTGGACTCCGTTCCCCGGTGTCCCTCACAGCGTGGCCATGTGGCTGAGCGATGGAACGCGAGCAGACGTGGGAACCACTTCCTGCCCCGTAAAGGCCTCCCCACATGATCCTTGTTAATGGAGAGAACTAGAGGAAGGTAGAGTCACAGGATGGAAGAGGTCTTGGTCCCCAGATAACTGCACCAACCAGAGATCTTCCACCAACCAACCGATCTCCACTTTTAATCCGTAAGTGAGAAGTCAAATTCATCAAATTCATTGTGCTGAGCCATTGGGATGCGGGGGTTGTTTGTCATGGAGACCTGACCTGTCTAACTCTGGGGGTCAGGGGGTCGTTCAAAAAGGCTCCCAAATCAGCTCTCCTAGACTGGGGAGTAAACTTTGGAAGCGTTTTTTTTGTTTTGTTTTGTTTTGTTTTTTTGATTGGCAGGAGAGCTTCTGTAGGAGACTGTCCCTCCCCGACCCAGACGAGGGCAACAGTTCTGAAGTCCAGGTGACCAAATGAGATTGGTTGAAAGCTTAACAGACGGGGCACTCGCCTAGCCCGCTGCCTGGCCCACTGACTCTCAATAGGCAAATATGTGTCGAATGCAAGAACGTGAAGCCCGGATCATATGCTCAGCGAACAAAAGATAATGCATCGAGTTTCGCTGAGGGCACGTACCAGGCAGGACCATGGGGGGAGCATCAGCCTCAAAGAAGGAGGCAAAAACTGACATGTTGCCTTCCAGTAGGAGATTCAGGGGGGAGACTGAGGGAAGAGAAAGGTTCAGCCCTGCCGCGGGAGTGGGGAGTACGAATGCTGTCCTCCCAGCTCTGCCTCTCCAGACTCCATCCTCTGGTCTTCCTGGAAACACCGAGGCCACTTTCCCCCACACCCCCACCCCCGCCTGTGAATTCAGTTGTGCTTCACAGAAGTGAATTGCTGGGTCCTGTGGCCACCAGACCTTGAAATCGGTTATGCAACGTCTTATCAAATGCTTCTCCAAGTTCACTGGCAGCCTGGGCTATCTAGCCCCTCTGATCCCCATTCCTTTGGGAATGAAAAGGAAACAATAGATTCATTTCACAAAAATCATCACATTTACATATTTTTATCATGAGCTCAACGAATGATTTTAATTAAACCGTTTTTAAGGAGGGTAGAGAGTAAGAAAGGCAAGATGGTAAATATTTATCACCTAATCAAGGGAAGAGAAGCGTGAAGCTGAAACCCTCATTAAGCTGCGTGGGGGGAGGGGGGGCCTTGGAAGCAGCCTGGGTCCGGGCCCCCACCTCCCTTATCGGGGGGTGACACTGGGAAAGCCATTTCACGTCTTTCAGACTCATTTTCCTCATCTGGGAAAATGGGAAGGATGCCAACCTCATGGGATTATTGGCAGGAGAGCCTAATGACACTGACAGTAATAATGGCCAAGGGTTCTGGAAGAGAAATTGTGACCAGGCACCCCACCAAGCCTTCGGCACTGGAAGCTTGCCTTGACCCTGTCCAGGAGACACTGCTGTTTTCCTCAGTTTACACGAGTGGAACCTGGAGACTAGGGAAATCTAGCCTCTTGCCCAAGGTCTCGCAGCTAGTGACTCGCCAGGCTGGCGGTCGGAGCCCAGAGCACACCCTTATCTATTATTTTGTCTGGCTTAGACCCTGGAGCCTAGCACATCTACGTACTCACTCCCCTTATCGCTAAAGTTCGAGCCTAAGACGAGCAGGTCTAAACACCTCTCCCGTTATTTCTACCATGACTTCCACGCCATCTTATACTTCCACCGCATTTCACAAAGCCTGCGTGCCAACATTCTCCATCAGAGACGTCAACTACCTGGAGCTCAGCAAAGTCTGGCCCTTCTACCCTGAAACAGGCTGTGGGGTATCAGGTTTGCACTCCGGCACCTGCTTCAGAAACGGGTCTGCAAATGGAGGGGAAAGACGTGAAGGGAAAAACAGGCGAGGCCCTGGACTCTCCCTGATCGATGGTCATTCTCAGGGGGCGACCCTTCAGTCTGTCTCGTCCCGGGAGTGATGGGACGCACACGATTAAGCCGTGATGCACGCGATGGGGGTAAATCAGACGGCACAGCCCTTGTAGCACTGTTCTAAGTGCTCTGTTGAGATAATTGTATGGCTGTTTCTGCAATCAGTTCTGAGAAAATTGTTCCTCCCAAATTAGCTTCCCCTTATGCAATAATTTTTAGTTGATGGCATTGGATTGCTGCAAAAGACACTACACATATATATATATACACACACACGTACACACACACACACAGACATATCTGTGAATATATTCAAATAGCATGTGTACACGTTATCAAAAGAGGACACTTTGATGTATGTTTTAAATATATCTGAATTACCCTCCCAACAAATAGCAAAGTTTCCCTTTCTTCCTCAGTCTCTTTTTTTCCCTCCCGCCCTCCTTTTCTCTTCTCATTCCCCTCTTTTCTCCTCCTCCACTTGCTCATGCCCCTCCTCTTCTGACTTAATTACAATACTGTCTGGACTCCTCACTTTCGGAATCAGAGAGGCCGCTTTTATCTTCCAGGCAGAGCTCGAGAGAACAACACCTCTCACGAATCCTCATTCCTTGAGTATTTATTTAGCACTAGCACCAGCGTGATTCTCATGCTGGCCTTTCTAGAAAAGCCTCCCCAAAGTTCAAAGCCTGCAAAGCAGGCCTCCCCAGCCATCCTTCCTGGGAGGGGCGGGGGGACAGGAGCGGGCTGCACAGAATCTTTCTCAAACTCTCCCACTCAGTCCCCTGGGACCAGGGAGACAAACTGCCTCATCGAAATCATGCAGTTTGTTCTCAAGGCCTGGAGAGGCCTTCCCACCAGAGCCCAGGTGAAGAAGTGACTTGCCCAGGGCTGTGCAGGTAAGAGCATCAGAAACAAGCTTGACTCCATTCATTAGAGTCCTAACCTGCGTGTCCGCCATGGTGTCATAGAATTTCATGCTGAAAACATAGCTTCCCCTTTGAATCAAACATTCAGTATCTCCACCGGGGACAACCAGCCAGCAAGTAGGCCCACTTCAGCAGTTTGGTACAATATGGATAGGTAAAAGGGCAGTGTGTTGTTTAAAAAAAAATTATTCCTTCCCTTTTATTTCTTCTGGACCTCAATTTAAAGCTTAGAAGAGGCAGACGATGAAAGACATGTCTCTTACCTAGCAATCTGGGAAATAATCAACTGGTTACTCCCGATGAAAGCAAATGAAGTTTTAAATGGTGAAGAATGGGCCATCTTAAATGAAAGAATATCAAAAGAGAGAGAGAGAGAGAGAAGGTGAGATGAGCTCTCCAAGGAGGTTTAATTTGTAAAGGAAATAATTTCATTTGCATCACTCCCAATAATTCTGACTACACTGATTTATTTTTCATACGTGGGGCATATTTCTACAAGAGTATTATCTCATGTTTATGCGGTGATAAAGGGACTGTTTGGGGAGATATTGAGTGGGTCTATAAAAATAAAAAATAACTATTATTTTAAATATGTCAAGCTGGAGATAGGCATCTCAGTCCTAATTTTCATAATATCTGCTTCGCTGGAACTCCAACCTATAAAGCCATGTTTTTATGGGTATTCCTGCGATGCTCTCATATCAGTATCTCAGTCAGGTTCTCTGGGCAAGTTCTTCTTGACCAGAGGCCTAATCTGTGACTGGACAGCGACCTCTGCGCCGGGCGAAATTCGTCATCATCTGTCGTCAGAACTATCGGCTGTTGCCGGGCAACAGGTCCATCAGATCCTGCGTATTTGCTGAAGAAGATTAGCGGCATTGTTGCCATAACGACCACCTTTGTTAGTTAAGTAAGTTGATTTGACTCAAAACTAGTACTGGAGAGCCACGTACGCTGTGTGACGTGGTGATTGTCTCAATTCAACCGCTGATTTTCGTCGCCGGGTGGGCATCGGTCGCCAGGATGTGCTCTATCCTTGGCCGTGGCTCGTTCAGGCTGTGAGATCACTGCATCGACCTTCCCAGCAATCCAGGACAAGAGGCCTTGTCTGTGCGAATCCGTTGTTTTATTAATGTGTTCAGCCAATATTTACTAGCTAAAAGCATGTCCTAAAAGTGGACGAACCTTGGTGGTACCACTATGAGGGCATGTGTTTGGGGAGAGGAACAGTTCTCTGTCCAGATTGTGGTGGATAGATTCAAGGATCTATAGACAGGGTAAAATCTCATAAATCTAAACAGCATAAATAAGTGCATGCATGGAAAAAAAAAACTTGTGAAATGAGAATAAGCTCTGTAATTCTGTTAGTATTAGGCCAATGCCAATTTCCTTGTTCTGATCATTAAACCATGATTATGGAAGATGCCATCATTGTGGGAAACTGAGTGAAATGTATACAGAAAACCCATCAAATTTTTGCAATTTCTACGTGAGTCTAAAATTATTTTAAAATAAAATTTTTTCTAAAACAATGAAGATGAAAGCAAGGAAGAAAGGAAGGGAAGAAAAGAAAGAAGGAGGGGAGTGGGGGAGGAGAACGAAAGGAAGCAAGGAAGGACTTGGTTGACACATAGAGTGGAGCTCTGGTTTGAGCTCAGGACATGCTAAGCAGGTAGCTCACCTGATAAACAGGTAACTCACCTGAACAAATATCTGGGGGACGTTAAGTGTCTGCAGACTACAGGAGGATTTATTATTTGCTTGTCAGCACCTTACCTCATTTGCAGACCGTCTGGCCTCTCTGGTCCCTGTCTACTGAATTCTAGTAGGGCTCAGCGTCCTCCAAACGACATGACAATCGACACAGGACACCTAGATTTCTGAAATTCCTGTCTTAGTCCCTGAAAGTTCAATATAACAAACAGTTTCGTAAACACTGATGTCATGTGTCCGTAAAGAAAATCCCAGTGAGATGGGCAAAGCTGATGGCTTTGTTGGCATCCATCAGATGAAGAAACTGCGTTCCGGAGGCCTGGAAACGTCAAGATGTGACTCTGTCTTGTCCTTCGCTCCCTCTACCACACATACGTTTCCTAAATGTGACCTTAAGTGATGCACGGATTAGTGCCAGGCAACAACAGTGACGTGGGAGCAAGATGAATGCTTTTCAGCCTCGTTCATCCTGTGGTTAAAAAGGACAAAGTCCCCACGGAGAGTCCAGTTGTCTTTAGCCCATCTCCTGGGCTGTCATGCTGACGGGGAGCTTTTGTTTGCTTCTTGTATGTGGCTACGGTACCTTCTGTTTAGGGTTCCTTTGAAAATAAACACACCTATGTGAAAACGAAATCATAATTCGGATGAAAGAATTATAGACAAGCCGTGGAAATACATCCCGCTGTGGCGCAAGGAACTAGACATTCTGGTTGGGACCGGAAGGTCAAGTAGCAGCCTTCCAGGTTGAAAGAAAAGTCTTGAAAGCACAGAGGTGTAACAAAGGGATGTGTGTCTCTGTGTGTCTGTGTGCAGGTGTGTGTGTGGGGGGGGCTGTGGACACAGGTGTGCACCTTCTAGGCACAAAACAGAAACACCTCCTTCAGATCAGTGGGGCAGTACAGGGTGATAGAAGGGGGGAAATGGGGTATAGACGCAGGGTCTCTCCATCCTTGCACAGAGATGCATCCAGGAGTCAGACCCCAAGTCTTTCGGTGAGTTCGAGAAACAGGAGAGCTGGTCACAAGGCTGTGGCAAAGAACTAAGTTTCTTATATCCTTTAAATTCAATATTCTTAAATTTGCGTGTTCCCTTTTAAAAATTCATTGCCTTGGGGTGAAGTGTCAACTGTCTCCCCTTTCGCTACTTGCTGGAGGCGAAGGAGAGAAAGAGGTTGGGGAGTAAGGGGGAGACGAAGAAAAGTGTTTGGAGGAGGAGGCCGGCCTTGGCCTGCACGAGTAGGCAAGACCAGAGTCTGAAGACTACTTCGAAGACTAATAGATTTGGCGCTTTGCCCCAAAGGCCACGGTTCTCCCATTTTCTCTGAACAAGAAGCACCAAGGAGTGGTAAATGCAAATCCCTAGGCCCCAGGTCCAGAGACAGAGTAGTAGAACGAAGCCACCATTCTGTGACCTTGAGTTACAACTGATACACGACATCACGTGCATTGAAGGTGACAACCCGCTCATTTCATACATCAGTACATTGAGACACGACCGCCACGGAGGCTTCAGCTAACACTTCTATCGTGTCACATGATTATCATTTCTTCTTTTAGTCTAAGAACAATTCAGAGCTAGTCTCTTAGATGTTAAGATAAATCCACAAGCAGAAAGATGAAATTGGACCCCATCTTACAACGCTCACAAAATCGACTCGAAACGGATTAAAAACTTAAACATAAGACAAATGCCGAGCGTTTCTGACGCAGCGGCCGCTGTGGCACACCTGAGGAACCGCAGGTGCAGGGGAGAGAACCGCACGCTGATTGGCTTGTGTCTCCGAAAGCCCAAGTCTGTTCTTTTCTTCATCATGACACATTGTTAGTATTGATGGTTTTTTAAATGAAACCTGAGAGAATAGTCATTCGGAGTTCCACTACTGAAAGTCCAAGATATGAAACCTGACTGCTCACGCGTCACGAGTGAGATCCTCTTACGGCCAGAGGCAGCTTCTCCCTCACACACAGGGGCACGGTGCCTCTGACACTGCTAGGGGCCCGTAAAATACGTCCTTTGAGAAGACAAAATGTGATGATGATATGAGAAATTCCAGGAAAAAATAGATATCATATATTCCTAAATCTATATTTCACATCATTTACCATAGATAATATATAAAAATCTCTAAAATAATGTACTATATATGATACCTGTTACATACGTTGTAAATTATAGATCTATCAATATATAATATTTTATGTGTTTATATTTTTATGATAGATAATATATGCTTTATTCCAATAAAGCAAATAATATCTATTTATAATATAATAAACAATACAAGTCATGTATCGAGTATTATTATTAATAACATGTTACATAAATACATATTTTTAATTTACATAAATACATATAGACACATATTTTTAAGGAGGAAGGGCTCAGCGCCCCACAACTACTCGACCCTGCCGTTGGAACGTGAAAGCAGCAGTAGACAACTTAGGAACAGATGCCCCTGGCTGTGTTCCAGTAAAAACTTATTTATAGACGGTAAATTCTAAATTTTATTTAATGTTCACGTTTCACAAAATCTATCTGTTTTTCATGTTTCTTCCATTCCCGAAAAAGAGAAAACCCATTCTTCGCCTCGGGCTGTACAAAACCAGGGAGCGGATTGGATTTGGCCCTGGAGCCTTCGTCTGTTGGCCCTTGATGCAGAGGGTACGGACGGAGAAGAGGCTTCAGTGGGCCACACCTGGAAGGGGCACCCATCGCTTTTGCTCCATCCCATAGGCTAGCAGCGGTCACAAGGCCACCCTAACTGTGGGGAGAGCAGACAGTGAGATGAGGGCGAGCTGGACGCCCACATGGAAGTGGACGTGGGTGAGGATGGGTACAGAATGGTTTCCAGACCCCGGCTCCCCCAAACACGCCATGGACGTGGGCGCTGCCTGGCCACTCTGCTTCCTGAGGATGAAGCTCAAAGGGCATCTCTCGTGTGGTTTAGGCCGCTGGCTAGAAGGACTTTGTCGTGGCCTCACCCCCGCCCCACCTCCAGAATGTGCGCTGGGAAGGCAGCCATACACCTTTATTCATCTTCATCTCCTTCGGCCAGGCTTCCACTCAGCAAACTATGCATAGTAAGTCTCAAAATAAGATTGCTTTATAAATTGAATTTAATTAAAGGAGGGCTATTAAAGCATGCCCGTCTGCTGCCTGTTATCTCTCACGTCTCCTATGCACATGTCAGCAGATCACACTCACATGAGCAGGTCACTAGAAGAGGGTCACAGGACACATTTAATTAAAATAAAAAGGGTTTATGCTCTTGGCCTCCCTACCCAAGAAGTTCTACCCACAACCAATCTCATGAATCGGTGGTGGCTGGCTCCTCTGATCATCTAAAAACTTGTTTTCAGGAAGTCCTAATTACATTTTCTTGATAAAATAATAAACGAATTGCTTGGAACACTGTATAGCTTCTCAGTCTGCGATTGATTTAAGACCCAAATATAGTGTTGCCACTCGAATCCATTCCCCGTGAGAAGCCGGAGCCCTTATAAACAATGCCAGGCAAGACAGTAAACGTGGTGACTAACTCGGAATAAAAGAAAACTAGAAACCAGAACCAAACGCAATCCTGACATACAAAGAACTCTAAATTACAAGGTGCCGCTGCACGGGCTGCTGAGTGCTGTATAATTCAAGATGCCATCGCGAGAATGTTAATTCTGCCCACTTTAATGCCATCGAATACCCTGTCCAGGAGAAAAACAGCTATGCGTCTATCGATTTATTATTGATTTTCCTATTTCGAAAAATGTGAACAGATGTTCAGTCTATTAAATGGCTCAGGTAGGAGTTGCATGTTTAAAATATATTACGAATCTTAACTGCGCATGTGGAAGGCAATGGAGCTTCGGGGACTAGACAGAGAGCGTACCTGGTGTTGGAGACTCAAGCCGGGGATCACCTGAGTAAAGGAGGTGCAGAAAGCCGCAGGCTGACCTTGAGGTTGAGGTGCCAGGATCACTGTTATCTCAAATATTCACCTTGAACTCCTTGCCCTGTTGGCTAGCCTCCAGCATGGCCCATCTGCTCCCCAGGGCCCCAGTAGAGGTCTCCTGAGTGAATTTCTTCTCTTGGACCCCTACCCATCAGATGCCAAAGTCACCACTGTGCCCTCCCACCTCTCTCCTGTCCCTTGAACCAGCCTCCCTCTATCTCCATGCTCACCCCCCAAGCCCAAACCCAGTCTTCCCTCTCTGTTTGTCCTTGCTGCCCTCCAACCCAGCAATGCATCAGAACCAGAAATCGTTTTAAAATTCAAATCCGATCAGGCCATTTCTCCTAGCTTGGAAGAACTCAGGCTTCCTATTTCTCTTAAGATAGAGTGGGGTGACCACACACCTCCACTTGCTGGGATAATCTCAGCATGCTCATTAACAGCACCTGCTTCTACTGTCTCAGGTGTCCCTGCTGGAAGGATAAATGTTATGATCATGTTCAATGTCCTTGCTGTGCTTACCCTTCACTCCCCCCACTCCCCGTGCTATAGATCTCTGTCCCATAGACACCCTGGTCCTCTGCAAGGGCTTTAGAAGCTACGTGCTGCCTCCTGACCCCAGTGTTCTTCCCCGCTTACCCTCCCCAGATGTGTCCCTTACTGGCAAGCAGCCTCTGGGGTGAAACTTCCACGGCCAGACAGATTTCCCTATTACATGTTTCACTTGTTCTTATTCTTAGCACTCACCACCCTTGAATAATGCACTAATTTTTATAAGTATCCACCATCCACGGTCTGCTTCCCTGGAGGACAACTTTGGTGAACGCAGAAAACCCCGTGGGTACTGCTTGCTGATGGCGCAGCAGAGATAATGATTTGTTGATGGGTGAATGAATGAATGCAGAAATGAATGAACAGCCAATTTCAGTAGGAGGGAAGAAGGTGAAATTATGCAGCATCTATAAATAGATATGATTTTCTGAGGACACAACTGGCCACATTCAGGAACGAGATCATCTAAGAGGTTCATCCACAGAAAGGAAAATTACAGCAAACTGGGGAACAGGAGGAAAATGGCTGAGGGAGAGCTTATGGCTGATCAGGGAGGAAAAACAAAAATAAACCTATGTCATACAAAATTGTTTTTCTGTTTCCTGAGTGAAGGGGATACGATTTGACCAGGTTTCAAAATAGCTTTGGAAGCAGGTGCACAAGTGAGGACGTGTGAGAGATGCTTGCGCCAGCGGTGGGCACCCGAAGAGCAGGAGCGATACCGTTGCTCCTGTGGAACCCCCACGTCTCCCGCTGTGTCCTCAAATTAGCCCCTTCCAAAGTCTATAATTTTAACTCAAATGAGACTAGAAATTTAGATCATAAACCAAGAGGAAAGCTCCTGCTGCCATGCCAAGCAAACCGAACTTGAAGCTGTAAATGTTGACGATCGCACCGCACTGCCGTTCCAGAGGCTTCCACTGCGTATGAGCTGGAAACCCGTGGCAGTTTTCAGGACAGAGCTGATCTGCTAGAACGTCCTGCAGCGATGAGATGCTCTGCATTGCCCCCGTCCAATACGGTCGCCCCTAGCCACACAAAGTCACTAAGCACTTGAAATGCGGCCAGGGCGACGGAGAAACTGAGCACTGAACTCGATTTCGTTTTAATTCAGTTCAAGTTAAATTGCAGCTACCATATTGGACGGTATAGGTTAGGGGGCAGTTCTTAGAATGTGAACACTGTCCTGGAAGATGGACTAACAGTTTGAAGGCCGAGAGCAAAAAAGAGAGAGAGGGAGAGAGAGGGAAGACACATGCACGGCTGTGCTTGGAGATGACTCCAGCAGCGCTCAGGTGGAGGCGGTAGGAGCGAGGAGAACAGAGGTAGGAAAGGAGGAAGGGGGCCTCTCACTCTACTGTCATCCCTTGAACTTGATAAATCAGTCTTGATGGTAGAAATCAATTCAGCAGTAAAAGTTAAGCCCCCAGAAGGTCCTTCTGTCAGTGGGTGGCTCTAAGGCAGGTCGATAGGGCAGAGAGAGAGGGTGGGCCCCGGTGGCCGTGGGCGAGCATCAATCAGAGGACTGGCCAGTAGGCTGCCAGGATAAGACCTCGTGCGAGAGGCCGGGTGCTGTCCGACTGGGTGGTTAGAGAACGTGCTAAAGGCTTCAGCTGTGGCACAGAGTCTCACGGGCTGGGATGGGAGCACCTCCCACGTGTGCGAAGCCGAGTCTAAGTGTGAAAGCTGACAGGTGCGGAGCTTCTGCAACTGTTCTTCTTCCTCTTTGACCTTCCAAGCCATCCATCTTTAAACCTCTGTCTTCTCATCAGTGAAATATGTCTAATAATGATATTGTGACCTGGTAGCTCTGTTATAACAATTAAATATGTTTGTTTTTACCTAATGGAAGTAGCTGCTCACCGAGTTCGGAGTGTGTGTTTTATATTCTCCCTGTAACGTCTTCTCATGAGCTTCGTCTTTTCCATTACTTACTCATCGTCTTCAAATTCATCACCAGGCTTCGTAAGCACGGCTATGACAGCGGCGCCTTGAGACTGTCAGCAAAAAGTATCCTTTTAATCTCGGTCATGGAATGGTGTCATGGGACAGGTAATTATTTCTTTTGCTGTATGACAGAGTTGCTAAAAATAACAAAAAGGAGATAAAATAAATTCTTAAACCTAAAATAATAGTAGTATTATTATTGATAACTATAACAGTAATCATAATAAAATAATAAAAATAAATGATCAGAGCAGAGAGGAGTCACCTTCATGTCCACTGAGTTCTGAGGGAAGGAAGCACAGAGACAAGGACGTGCCTAATGCCTCCTGTGGGTCAGACACTGTCCCTTACAGGTGGCATTCCACTCCATCTTCCCCTAACCTTTTGGGGAGTGCTCGGGGCGCAGAAGGTCACCCTTGGTGTGAGAAAGCTGAGAGGAGAAAGCCGAGGGCAGCAAGGACAGGCCACGCAAGGCCCAGAAGGGAATAGCTTGCTTGAACTTGGGAGGACAGAGGGAAGATTCTAAAACCCAAGCCTCAGGGAAGTTTAAGTCTTCTGTGTTTGCAGAAGTTGCAATCTTTTCTATACTCGCTTGTGGTCTTAGGCCATCTATGTTCCACCACGTGAGTTGGGGAAAGAAAAAAAGGTGGGGAGAAAGGCAGGAAGCCTATTCAGAAATAGCCTATCCAGAGGTCCCCAAACTTTTCAGCACCAGAGAATGGTAATCCTTTGAGAATCTAATTCCCGATGATCTGGAGTGGAGCTGAGGCGGTGATGCTAGCGCTGGGGAGTGGCTGCAAATAGAGATGGAGCTTCGCTCACCCATCTGCCATTTATACCTCCTGCTGTGCGGCCCGGTTCCTAACAGGCCACAGACCAATACCAGCCTCGGCCCAGGGGTTTGGGGCCCCCTGGCCTACGCAGGAGACGATGAGGGGCCTGAGGATTGTGTCAGCAGTGGCAGTGAGGAAGAGTGGGCTTATGAAAAAGACATTTTGGAGGAAGACGCGACAATGTGTCATTGTGATTTATATGTGTGTCAATTATGCATTAAAATGAATAAAGGAGAACAAACTTTCCTAGTAAAATATATTTTCACTCAAAAAAAAATTCCTTTAAGTTTAACAAGTTTAACTCTTCCTTTCCCACTTGCCAAATCTCCCTTGTGGTTTAAGCCAATGCTCTTTTGGACAGTTACCACTAGTGATAACAATTTACCTTTCTGTGAATTGTAAAGATTCTTCCCTTGCCCTCAGGAATTGTTTGCTATCTTAGCAACTCAAGACCTTCCTTCTCTTTGGTTTGAACTGGGAAATTTAATCTTGAGCTTCAGGAATAGCCATATGACAAGAATCTTTTGGCTGCCATCTCTCACTCCCATCCCCAAGGCTTCCTCGTCCCAGCCAGCCCTGTTTCATGGAAGCCACCCTAACCTGTTCCAGCTCACTTGACTCCCACCTTCTGTGAGATGTCAGTGCACATAAGGAAATTCTCCACAATCCATTTCTCAGTTAGAATCTGACTTGAACTCAGCCACTCCTTAAAGACCGCATTTCGGAGTGATGGAAACTAAAAGAGAGTACACAGAAAGCTATAAACGATCTCCCTAGAAAAATGCACATTTATACTCATGCACCACACTTAGGTACGACTTTATAAGATTTCGAGACTGACCCCAGAAACTCAGCTACACACCCTTCACCAAGTCAAGACAGCACATTTTCCAACTTCCAGGCTAATGCTCTTTCGTTGGAACAGATCGTACCGTGTGCGTTGGTGCTGCAGCCTTGATTAAACCTGAGGCTCCTTGAGAACTACGAGGCCTCTTTTACGACGTGGCTCCTGGCTGATTTGCTGATAGGATTGGAAGTGCTGTAGACCTGATTTGGAATCCTAGATCCATCAACTATCAGCTGGGTAATCATAAGCACATCAAGAAGGCACATTCTCAGCATCCGTGGCTGCACCTGCCAACGTGAGCAATTGTGCCTGATACACAAGGCAGCTTTGGAGAACACCTGAGAGTGTCTACTGAAAACACCCAGCCATGTGCATGACATGTGATAAAAACTCCTTAAATGTTAGTTTCACTTACCTCAGGGGGAAAGAAAACAACTTTTCAAATGATGTAGGTCTTCGAACTACTGTCAATGCCAAGGACGAACAGTAATAAATGAAAGAAAAACATATAAGTTATTAGTAGCATCACCTTAGGGCTTGCAGCTCACTTAAAGCCGTTAGCATTAGTTTGTAACGTAAGGTCTGTGGTCAATGGTGTGAAAGAAGACAGCTAACGTGCAGACGTATCAGATTTCAATATAACCTTCCGCAATAGTTCACACGTCGAGCTAACTTTTCCCCCAACATTGGTATAAATAAATTAGAAATCTTCTCTTGCAAGTAACAGAAGACTTCACCAGAACTGGTTTTACAAGCCAGATAACTCAGGTAACCTGATTAGTTACTGGTCAGATGAGGCTTTCACCTGGGCCTCAGGGAAGGAAGTGATCCGTATCCGGCTTCTTGATTCTCGCTCTCTCTTCCTTCATTTCTTCCCTCTTCATCCCCATGACCCTCCATTTCTAGGCTCTGCATCCTGGTCTGCTCTCCCACAGGCTTTCTCTCTTCACGTCCTTGTGTGGCTGACGCATTTCCAATGAAAACTGAAAAATCTGCCTCCCAACAAAATTTAGTCTCATTCGCCCTGTTTTGTCTGAGCAAGGTCATGTGACCGCCTCTGGGTGGACCAAACCCTGTGGCCACAGGACCAGACATGCTGGGTGTCTGGAGCACATCTCTGGAAGTGAAGGCAGAGTCTAGACTGGCCAAACCACTTGGCTGAGAAAAACGTGGCACTCATGGACGGGGAATAAGGCAACGTACTGGGATGGATGGCAGCCTCAGCATCCCGGAATGTGACTTTCTTTGAAATAAGGGCTTTTGCAAATGTGATTAGGGTACAGATCTTAAATGAGATCCTCTCGTGTTAGGGTAGGCCCTAAATCCAATGACAAGGTGTCCTTACAAGAGATAGAAAAAGAGAAGACACAGACAGACACACAGAAGAGAAGTCCACGTGAAGATGGAGGCAGAGATTGGAGTGGTGCTGCCACAAGCCAAGGAACACCTGGAGCTGCCAGGTGAGGAAGCATTCTTCCTTGGAGCCCGTGGAGGGAGTACGACCTTGCCAACACCTCATCTTCAAACGTTTGGCCTCCAGATCGGTGAGAAAATACATTTCTGTTGGTTTAAGCCCCCCAGTTTGTGGTAACTCATTACAGCAACCTTAGAAAACTAACGTGGGCGGGGGCCACAGAGGTAACGGACACTGAAGAAGTATTCAGGGACAACCCACTCAAGACCTATTAATAGATGCAAACTCCTGAGAACCGACCAAAACACTGTCAGCTCTCCACATCGATGCCAAATGTGCATATGGTGCCAATCACCGTAGTAGGTACTTGCCATGAAGTAAGAAACAAAACAAAACTCGGCATCTGGAGGTTAGACAAACACAAGAACAGGAAGCTCCAACACGAGGTGGGGAGGGCTACCGGAGAGGTCACACGGGTCCCCGTGCCAGAAGAGAGAAGGCTCCCCTAACCCAGCCTGGTCAGGGACGGGGCGGAGGGACTGAGGGAAGGACAGCAGCCAAAGCCGCATTTGGGCGATGTCTTCATTTGCAGTTAATAAGCCAAGAAAGAGTTAATCATCAAAGAGGAAGGAAAGGGTTTGTCCCTGGCTCTAGATTCCTTAGGGACTCTGCAGTTTCCCCATGAGAGACCTGGCAACTCTCTGGACTCTCTGGGGTATCACTCATTCCTCACTTCTCTGCCCCTTCCACAAGCACACTCATGGCTCCTCCTGGGGGCACCCTCTGTCCCTCGAGCTTCTCCCACTTGGAGGTAAACAGCCTCCTGGTAGACCTCTCTTTTTTCCTGCGTTTTCTGCACAGCACCAAGCCGAGACTCTCCTTTCCCCCTGAGTTCTGACAGCCAGATCCGTTAAGGCTGGCTGCATCCATGTGCCTTGGACACATCTTCTGCATATAGATTGATGAGTTTAATCAGCGAATCAGGAGAAAGCCTTGGGCATCAATCACTGTCAACGTCCCTTCCTTCTAATTTCTGATTTGCTGCTTCCGGTTATGAATGCAATAACACGGTTTCTCTTAAAGGTGAAGCTGAGATGCTGAAAGTTCTGAATTTGCATTCGGTAGAAAGTCCTGTAACATGTTTTAGTTTAATGAGAGAGAGAGAGAGGGAGAGAGAGAGAGAGAGAGAGAGAGAGAGAGAGAGAGAGAGAGAGAGAGAGAGAGATTGAGAATGGATGATCGCCTCTACAAGGGTCATGTTTTCCCACAGTCATCATGCTCCTGATTACATTACTCAAGACCCAGGCTGAAGCTGAAGATCATGGTTACGGTTCATTTAGCATTTGAAGGAGTGAGTTTCCTGTTCCTTCTCTTCCACACTGACGTCCTCTTCCATTCAGTTTTAGGAAGCTCCCTGACAAGACAGGACATAAAAGAACCTTGTAGTTTTGTTTGTTTTTTTTTTCTGTTATAATAAAAGCCCGTATTTCCACGATTCTTTTTCAAAGAGAAAAGTGCACGGTGCGACTCAGGTGGACAGCCCCCTGTTCTCCGCTGGACGGCTATGACTGATAGCCTTTACCTGGTCTTGCCCACTTCACTGATACTGACTAAAATCCACCTGCCACATAGCCACCCACGACCCACTTGGGAAACACAATCTGGTCATGTTACTCCACAGGCCTAGAAAAGGGGTCTAAATGGGCAACGAGAGTTCGAAACGAACCCCTTGCATCAGCAGTCCTTCCTCCAACGGTTCATTTACTAGCTCATGCTTTCATCAAATGCGTATTAGTGGATGCGTCACAGCAGTTTTCGTTTTTATTTCCTTGTTGACTGATGTTGAGATGCTTTTTCATAAGTACATTTTGTCTCTGTATATCTTATGTGAAATGTCTGTTCAAAACTTGTGCTCATTTTGAAAGTGAGTTGGTCATTCTATTATCATTTAGATGTGGGTGTTCTTCATATATATATATTTTTTCCCCTAGTGTGCACCTTGCTTTTTCATTTTCTTAATGATTTCCTTCAAAAAGCAGGGTTGTTTTAAGTTGTCACTTTATTTTTCTTTTGGTTTGTCAACAAAATCTTCGCCTATCTTGTCTGCAAATGCTTTTTTTACGTTTCTTCTAAAGTTTTATAGTGTCATAGTTTACATCAATTTCTGTGATCTGTTCCCATTTAATACGTATAGTCTGAGGGAAGCATGAAGGTTTCACTCTCCCCCACCAGTTCCAAAGTTGTTCCAATATCTTTTGTCGAAAAGATGCTCCTTTCTCTGCCCCGTCCTTTGTTGGAAATTATTTGACAAAGTGTGGATGGGTTTAGTCCTAGTTCGTCTGTGCTGGTCCATTGAACTAGCTGTTTATCTTTACGTCTTTATTTTGCCTTCATTTTTGAAGGGTCTTTTCTACAGATATAAAATTTTAGATTGATTTATTTTTCTTTTCAGGATTTAAATATGTCATTCAGTTGTCTTCTGGCTTGAATAATTTCTGACAAGGAGCGCCACACTTATTTTTAAAATGTGCCTCCTCGTATGTAAAGTGCTCTTTTTCTTAGGCTGAGTTTTAAAATAAACTTTTTAAACATTTTAGAACAGTTTGAAACTACAGAAATATTGCAAAGATCGCGCAGGGAGCTACTGCATGCCTCACATCTGTTTTTTTTTTTTTTTCCCCTATTATTAACACCTCACATTAGAACGGTAAATTTGTCACAGGTAATGAACCAATATCGACACATTATCATTAACCAAAGTCCACACTTTATTCAGATTTCTTCATTTTTCCTAATGTCCTTTTTACATACCAGGATCCT
This sequence comes from Cynopterus sphinx, assembly GCA_030015415.1. NCBI lineage: Eukaryota > Metazoa > Chordata > Mammalia > Chiroptera > Pteropodidae > Cynopterus > Cynopterus sphinx. The sequence goes on from CM057384.1 coordinate 140,999,279, forward strand.
GCCCAGGACACGACAGTTCATCTCGTTTCCATGTCTCTTTAGGATTCTCTAAACTGTGACTGTTTCTCAAACCTTGTTTGGATGATTTGGACAGTTTTAAGGGTACTGGTCAGGCATTTTGTAAAATGTCCTAAATAAGGATTTGTCTGATGTTTTTCTCGTTGCAACTATAGGTTACAGGTTTGGGGCAGAATGACATTTTACAGCGGTAAAATGTCGTTATCATCACATCATATCACAGGAGGCTACCTGGTATCGACAGGACTCACCACTGTTGACGCTGACCTTGATCATCCAGCTGAGATCGCATTTGTCAGGGATCGCTCTGGCGTCTTTATGGTCCCTAAGTGTTGAGCCTGTTTCGTTGATATTTTCAGACACCCTTGGCCCCTCCAGTGAAGCGCTGGGAGTGAGCGCATGTTGCCGCAACCCTCCGGCCTCCTGCAGACCTGGCCCGTGGAGGGCCTCTCTCCCTTGCTATTTGCCATGACTGGGGAGAGGAGGTCTACTCACTTTCGGATTGGAGTCCACATGCCATAGCATTTTCTGCGAAAACCCTCTGACTTCCTCGGGAAAATCGAATCAGGCTACTGCTCAGCTTTCAATGAGTTAATAATGTATTTCCATGTTCTCGAGGATAAAGTGCAGAATAACTAATCACAACCCACCAGGCCCTGCTTGGAGATATCCCTTTCCATCTTACCTTAACTCATCCCCATTCTCCATGACATTTGTGTCTCCTGCAGGCCTGGAGCCATCATGGTGGCAGGAAGCACGAGCGCTTCGTTTACCGCTAAAAGCCGAGCACGCTACCTGCAGTGATGTAGATATAGTTCATGCCCCTGTCTGCAGGGAACAAACAGTCGATTAAGCCAAACGGTATTTACTCTTTACTGATCAGGAAGTTTGAATCTAAGCTGGGCCAAGATTGGTTTGCCAGTTTACCATGATCACCAGGAACCCACTACGTTCCACCTCTCTTCTCCACATAGCGTAGCAGTTGTCTCATGCCTGGACTTCGTGCCTCATGGTTCCGAGATGGCTGCCACAGCTCTAATTGTCATACCCTCACACTGGCACAACCGAGGATGGAGATCAGGGTGTGACTAGGGAGGGAAAGACCCTCCTCATGAGCCTCTCTCCTTCTATCAGGGTAGAATCCTCCTTCCCAGGAGATTTAAGTAGATTTCCCTTTATGTTTTATTATCTATAATTGGACACCTGGCCTCTCCTAGCTACAAAGGGGAGGGGGACGGGGCTGGAGATAAGTTGAGGCAAAAAGAGCCAGGGGATTAGGGCAAGGTAGCCAGTTTGACATATGGTGCTCAGGAAATCTGGGTTGAGCGGGTAAGCAAGGCATTCATTCGAAAACACTAGCATTGAACACGTCGTCGACAGTATCGGGTCCCAGGCCATACCTCCTTTCACATCTGAAGCTCAGAAAGACTCAAAGTCACCGAGCTAGTGAAGTGCTGATAGCTGACTCAGGTCTGCCTGCTGTCAGAACCCAAGCCATGTCTGATTTCACAAATGCAGCCATTCCTGGAACAGACCTCAACACCCCAAGGCTGAGATCTCGCCCCCAGGGTGACACCTGCCACCATCAGACTCTCCCAGAGCTACCACAGTCCACTGGGGCGAAAGAGCACTTGTGGGACAGACAACTCCCAAGTCTGCAACTGCGCAGAGCTTCAGTCCGGAGCTGCTTTTGTTCATTATTATTCATCAGTTAGAACGTATTTCTGGTACCAGTCGAGGACTTATTAAATCCACCTCTCTGCGGTTGGTCGTGCAATTTATGCTTTTAATTTTGTAAACAGTGCCTAGCGGCTATGGCCCAAAGAGGAGTTTGGGTTTGCACATAAGCACATACAGCCTTCTGGTTACGTCATGCCACAGTTGCAGAGCATGCTTCGTTCGACAAGTGCCGATGCTGACAGCTGCATTGCAATGGCCATTGAATTATCCCCACGCACATAAAGGGAGAGATAAAAGGCGTCAAAAATGTGCGGCCCATGACACGCACGCATACATTTACACACACACAGAGGAGGCACAAACAGAGCCCCCTGACGCGCTCAGAGACACACATTCCACCACGAACACACTCTTGCCCAGTAACTTGGCTTTGTCATGCCATTTTGAGGAATCCCCTTTCTGCTTTTCCTGCTACTGACAAGATTTTAGGTAATATAGTTTAAATTCGAATGCTGCCTTCCAAGCCAAAGATATAAGGAATTAAGACAATAAAGAAATAAACTATCATAGTTATAAAACTCAGGAAAGTAGCAATCGCAAGATGTCCTAGCCTTTGTTGCATTGTGCATTTTGAATAACGGGACGCCAGGGCATGTTGGGAGGGTAGAGGTGAAGGGAACATGGGGTGGGGTAGGAAGGGAGCTAGCTCAGTGTGACCGTGGCAGGTTGATTGCAACCGTAGATGCACTTCCTCTCCGCTTCGACAACCCGTGTGTCTTGTTGTGTAACTTCGCAGTGCCCTCCCCACCGGGTGGGATTGTCTGTCTCGCTCTTACACTCAGGCCTCACAACTTGCTTCCGACTCGTTTCAGACAATGGAGGGTTTGGACATTAGAAGCAGAGTTTGCAAAAGCCTTTGTCCACTTTCATGTCCTCTCTTCCTCCTCTACAATCGTCATGAGAGCACGGCCAGGCCAGCCCACTAGAGTGTCGAGCAGAGCCGGGGTGGCCCAGTTGTCCTGGCTGAGGCCACGCTAAACCAGCTGACAGCTGGCTGACCCCAACCTGCAGCTGACAGTCGGTGCTCGAGTGAGCCCAGCTGAGACCCCGAGAGCCACCCAGCTGCCCCATACAATTGGGAACAATAATAAGTGTCATTTCAAACCACTGAGTTTAAAGGTAATTTGTGGCAATCAATGAATGATAAGCATAGCGGCTTATAGACCCAGACCTAATTACCCAAACTCCTGATTTCAAAGGAGCGATTCCCCTCCCCCTTGCCAACACTCCAGTTTTACAGAAGGAAAAACTGAGGGACAGTGAAATTGAGTCATTTAAAGCAACATCTGTAGGGGAAAACACAATTACTCATTTTGAAGACTGGGCTTCATCACTGAGTTTCAAGAATATATTCTAAGAATAGCACCTTCTTTCCAGTATGTGATGACACGTACGCAAGCTCTCCCTATGGCATCTGGGACTCAGGAAGAGTTTAGTGTGAACGGCAGCATGATTTTGCCTCCGGGTCCTCTGCATCACAGGGATGGCTCCCCATCTCAACAACAGCCTCCTCCCAAACACTTTTCCCACTCGCACTCCCTGTCTCTGGCAGTGAGAGGTCTTTGACCCTCCTCTTCTCCCCTAATATAGTCCAGCTGGCCTTGCTGCCTTTCACCGGTCATTCACGGCATCCTTCTCCTGCAGTATCTGAATAAAGGCCTTTATCATTTCAACTGGGCCCCAACATAGGCAAGGTGCTTGCCAGGCCCAGAGCTATAGGGGTAATCCAACACCCTGGCCCTGAATCCTCCCCACTATTCAAGGCTGTGATTGCTCAGCCCTGTATCACTTCTCGGGCCCACATGCCTCCACCTCGTGCATCAGAAAAGAGCACTTCTAACTCCTCGATGTAACCCAAATGCCAGGTTTTGATGCATAGTATTCTCTGCCCAAGGTCTCCCCACTGTTACCTGTCCACATCCAACCCACATTTCAATGTCAAAACACTAATGAATCCAGGATTGGTATATTTGCCCAGAAAAAGATGCCTGTACGCTCTCAGAATTCCCCTGTGGTGTTACTGGGGCACCTTGGTATATGCACAACGGTTTGGCACCTGCATGCTCTGTTGCTGTGATAGCTGCATTTGAGTTATACTCACGGTAACCATGTGTCTCTGGTCCATGGCGTGACGTGGCATTGAGTGGGGCTAGGAACTGAACCCTGAACTGTTGACATAATAATTCAGGGTCCTTAACCCCATACTTCCTAGTATTTTTCTCATGACTTGACACCAGTCCACCTGTAAGAGTTCAAATGCCTTCTTTGTGAGAAAGTCGGCTGGACACTGAACCTCTACAGCCACAGCCTGGCCGGGTCTCACCTGCTCTGCTGAGCCTTCATCATTGCCATCTCTTCCCGCCATGACTCCAAAGTCATCTCTGTTCTCAGAAATTAAAATTGAAACAAAGCACAATGAAACATAATGAACCGTCATCTCTTTCTTGAAACTCTTTTCTCTCCTGTCCTGTGTAGGCTACCTGAGTGGACACTCTATAACCCTGCCTTCCATAGCTCAAGCCACGTCATCCACAGGAACCAAGAAGAGGTTCTGTTCTGTTTACCTGCATCCACATGCTTAGGTACATTTCCCAAACATTTCCGAGCATCCTCAACCACGGAGGCACTAGCAGCTCCACAGACATTCCAGCCTGGAGAGTGCACATGCATACAGTGCTCCAGGCGATTTGTGTTGCCATTTTATGAAATATATATTTAGAATCCTTAATATGCATATTAATAACCCCATAGATGGCAGAGGCTTTTTAAGAGCAATTCCATTCCGCTGTTTGAAAAACGTTTTTGAGAATTCTGAAGAGAAGTAACTGCAACACATGCTTTCTTTTAATTCCATATGTCGGAAACAAGTCCTGCCATATCATGAAATGATAACTGTCCAGATTTCAGGTTTTCCATTGCATGAATGTAAAGCATCAGCCCTTCCTTGCCATGTCTTTTCATCTCGTTTGCTGACTTTCCAAGTATTCAAATGCTTATATACACACACACACACATATGTGCATATATGTATATATACACATATATATATTTCTTTTTTTTTTTTAGAAAATGTAAGATTTATTGAAAGTACATTTTAGAAGGAGATGGGCCACACTAAGGAAGGCTGCGGTTCTGTGGAACTTGGGAGGTGAAGAGATAGGGCAGCATATGCCTCAAGGGGGGAGTGCGTTTTCAGTAAGAAGAGCTATAACCTTTATACATTAAATTCAAGTTCAGAGCAAGTTTTAAGGCCAACTTGGAAAACAAGACGTTCTTGAACCCCAAACACAATACTAGCCTATTTCCTATGCATTATGTTGATTAACCTTATTTAATTATAAATAATCCTATGGGAAAGATCTTATTTCTGCTTCACGCACACAGGAACCAGGTCTTGGGAGTTGGAGTGACTTGTTTATCCCCTTGTGGCTTGTTGGTAGAACAGTCGGGATTCAAACCCCGAACAAAACAACTCTAAAGACCGCATCATTTCTGCTCCAGAGAATTGACTCTACTGGATGCCTTGGAAGAAAGAAGTCTTGCATAGGGTTGGGACTGCATCTGTCTGAGTTCTCCAGGAAAATAGAATCAACAGGCTACTCCCTCTGCCTCTTCATCACCCTCTTCCTTTCCTTCTCCCACACATTCATTTATTTATTTATTTATTTATTTATTTATTTTTCCCAAAGAATCAGCACATACAGTTATGGATGGAGGCTGTTGATTCTGAAACCTGGCGGGCATGCTGGCAGGCTGGAAACTCAGGCTGGAAACTTATTCTCCTCCTGGAAACATTATTTTTGTACTTAAAGCCTTCAACTGATTAGATGAGGCCCATCTGCATTATCAAGGGTAATCTCCTTTGCTTAGTATCAACTGATTGTAGATGCTCACCACATCTGCAAAATACCACCACGGAAACACCTAGATTTGTTTTTGTGTAAATAACTGAGTGCTATAGCCTAGCCAAAATGACACAGAAGGCTGACTATCACACATCCTACCTGTCGCCCTACACAGAAAACATGCAAATGAGTCTCAAGCAGCATTATTCTTTACTTGAACATCTAAATAAGGATTGTTTAAGGATCAACTTAGAACCCTAGTACTGGTTTTAATTTTTAAAAAGAAGTCAGAGAATTCAGAATTAAAACATATTCTTTGTGAGAGATGAGAAAACCAACTTGGAGGAAACTTGAGTGTGTATTTTTTAGTTGATTATTATGATCATATGATCCGTAAATAAAATCTGTAATTTTCTTGTTATTTAAAAATTTTGGATATTTATTTTATTACTCGTTGCATGTTTAAATAACAGTACATGTTAAAACACTGAGTGTTTTAAAAGAATTTATTTTGATTTGTTAGATATCTGTATTCATTTATACCTATATGTGCTTCTGTATATGTACACCACACACACTTGATATATCTGTTTGATGCATCTTAATTTTGTTAATCAAATCTTTTATTTCCATATTTATTTACATCTATGTCTATTTCTGAAAAATATCAACATTTCTTACCAGGATTACAGATTTTTCAATTTCTCCTTATGTCCCTAACAATATTGCTTTATATATTTTTGAACCTATACAACTAACTGCATAGAAGTTTATGCCTGTTATATCTTTCTGGCATGTGTATACTTTACTTATAAGAAATATACCACTATGTTCTTTTAACACTTTTCATCTTGAATTTTTAAGCCTATATTAATATTACTATAAAATATATTTTATTTTTATCTGGCACATGTTTTCCATGCTTTTTTCTTGAAGTGTCTTGTGCTATTTTATTTAATGGTATTAAGTACCCACTGTAAGTAAAGTTATTTCCGTTTTTATTTTAACTCAGTCCCTGTCTCTCTTTATGAAGGTAAATTTTATTTATTCACATTTACTTTCATTATTGACAGATTTAGACTTAGTGCTCTAACTTTCTATTTTCTTAGTACTACATTTTCTTGTTTATATTTGGGTTTTCATTCCTTGTGTTTTATAAGATTATTTTTGCATATAAATTTTCATACTCCTCTCTAAAGAATTATCATTAGAATGTGCATACACACACATACGTGTATATTTACCTGTGTTTTGTGTGCATATCTGTCCTAGTTGAATAAATCATTTATAGGGAAGCAAGACATAAACCCTGAAGTCTGCTGGTACCAGTAGGACTTAAGGACTGGCGTGCTTCCTGGAACGTATGGAAGATTGTTTGCATTAATAACCCAAATTCTTTATTCTTCCTGTATCTATGCCCTTTTCAATGTGACTTTTGAGCTCCCCCCAACAACAACTAAGATGTCTTTCCGTCTCCAGACTTGTTTCAACTAATGGGGTATCACCATTTGTGATAGAAGCAGAGATCCAAAAAAGAGCTTGTACTCCATGCTTTTTTTTTGTTGTTGTTGTTCCTCAGCCTGTATTATGAGAATATGTCCAACCTCACCTAATGGAGAATGAAGCACCTGTTGCAGAGTTGTACAATTTTCCCACATTGGGGTTTCCATGATGAGCCAAGAGCCAGTGACCCCCAGACATTGACACTGCCAAGCCAAGACTAGAGTAACTGCCCAAGACTAGAATAACCAGAACTAAAATAACTATTTTTATAATAACTAAAAAAACTGCACATAAAAATCTAAGTAAATGCGTATCAAATGACTAGATTTTGGAGTGGTTTGTATTTAGAGTGGTTTGCAAAGCATTTCTGTTGCAATTGAAAACTGATATGACGTATATGAGAGAAAGCGAATTTTTCAGGAGCTTGTAAGAGGATCGGTGTCTCTAAGGATATCAGAAAGAATTATTCCAAATACTAAAAGTGAACTTAGATAATGACATTATGATTTCTTGAGATGCAAAGAGAAGCTTCTTTATGTAAAAAGAATGGAAATATCTTATAATCTGCACAACGTCTTATACGGTTACTTCTCATAACCCATATTTTCATTATGGGTTATAGAAGGCATGTTTTCCTAAATCTCAAAATAGTGTATATTCTTAAATTTTTTAACTCATTAAGTGGGATGGTTTTGGAGTGAAAGTTCTGATTTTAGCTATAGGAGTTACTTGGAAGTGTCACAACCTGAGAGTAAATTCAGGATTCCCACATCCTATCAATGCCATACTTGATTGACTAAAATTGAAGGAATATCGAATAATGAATTACATCAATTTAGTCAATGAACACTGGCTTAGGACCTACAAAAAGCTGACAATCCTATGGTGGGTTTTCCCTTGATATAACCTGTACCTTCTCCAAGAAGCTGCAGCACCAGTGATGCCCAGAGTTATATAATTCAGGGGGAAGCTTCATTTGTGTCTGCCCTCTACACCTGTCCAGAGCTTGTTTCTGGAGTCATTATCTGCCTCCTGGGCCGCTAGTTCATCCATGAAGTCCTGCACCACTACATCTCACTGCTGATCGCCTTTCAAAACATCTTCTGTGTAAGCTTCTTGCTTTCTCCTCCTCTGAATTTTATCTTTGCCTCACATGTAGCTCTCCACTCAAATGTCATACCAACTAAACGGAATGCTTTGCATGTTTGCTTCTGTAGGTGCTTCTGTTTGTGAGGCTCTGGTTAGGTAGGGTTAGATTGGTATCCAGAGAGGAAAGGGAATTACTATTGTCTCTTCAATATTGTTATGATTGGATAGTAAGTTATAATTAGAATTTGCATCAATTTGTACATACTGTAACTTGCACTATATAAATATACACACACACATAGATAGTATGTACATACATATTATGTCACTATTAGAGGGTCTTTAAATTCAAAGACAAGGATAATAGAATAAAATAATGGAATGCTGCTCACGAAGAAATTCAACTGGAGTCCCCCCGTGTCCCATGACTAGGAGAAGGCGCCATGGTGTTTCAGCACCACGGACAGTGGTGCATTCCCTCTCCGGTCATGCCATCGAGGCATCTACAGCTCCCAACTAAATTTGTTGCTGCAGAGAGGATTGATGGACAGAAGAGACAGCCTTCCCTCCTGGGCTTTTCGACTTCCATATCAAAGACTGTGGACCTTTAATCGGAGAACCTGAGTCTAAAGCAGGCACCAAGATAGGTGTGCCGTTGTATCGAAACGACAAGGAAACCCCAACCTTCTGTCACCAGCTTTGTATAGCAGGGCTTGGTTAGCTATCAGATGTGCACTTTGACTTTAAAATGATCAATAAATTCCAAATAATACCACCACAATGAGTAAAGCATTGCACATTATGTCTGCAGGAAATGCTGGCTCAGTGAAAACCTGGGTCACAACATGACGAAAGGAGGGCTCAGAGGAGGAAGAGTGGAGGGAGCCGAAGTCCTGGGTGAAGGCTGAACAAATGAGAGGATTGGAATTGTGATGCCACCACTACCTGTCACTATGGCATTTGGAACGGGTTCTGACCACAACAGAACACGTCATGTAGCATGAGGCAACACAGCAAGAAACAAAAAGAGAGGTGACTACTACCGAGGTAAATGACTTATTCTCTCTGGAATGTCTTTTTCTCCTCTTTAATTTGGCCTAAGTTTTAAAAATTTATTCCATGGTCATTCACACCTCATTGCATTACTCTCCCAGAACATGGGCTTGATTTGTCCCTTTCTCCCTGATCATGCCTTCTATCTTCTGATTAATCAATTCATTCATGTGTTCATTCAATGAAGGTTTACTTAGCACCGAATATGTGCCAGAATCTCTTCTAGCACCTTGAAAACCTCCCAGGACACTATATTGTCTTGTTCATCATTTATTCATTCATCTACTGACTCGATAATTATTTAGTGAGCACTTGTGTTAGGTGATATCCAAGGCCCAAGGTTACAAAGATGAGGGAGACACAAGATCTCATCAAGGAACTGACAGGTGAGACAGGTTTGGAAAAACCAGCATACTACTGTGTGATCATTCACTCAACAGAGAAAAGATGCTATGGGAACACAGAAGAAAAGAAAATTGCCACCACTGAGACTTCTGGAAGGTTCTCCAGTCTCAAACATACATTGGGCATTTCACATGTGGTCAGAAATACACTAGGCACTTTCCATCTTTAATCTTCACAGCAACCCTATGAGGTTGACAGAAGAAGAGGAAACCGAAGCTCATGATGTTTTACCCTCACTCGAAGTCACCGACTCTGCGAGTGCCAGAGCTGAGACTCAACCTCATTGCCTTGAGAGCCGGTCTGTTTCAGCTCAGACTGGCTCCCTTCCAAAAGGCTCCAGAGGGGGCTCCTTTTGAGTAGAGCCTTGAAGAACAAGTGGGACTTTGTCACGCTGCCACCTGTGAAGTGGCAGGGATGATGAGGAAACCAAGCCAGGTGAAGGGGCAGAGGGAGTCTCACCAGGTGATGAGCAGACACCCTAAGGGTGTCTCACTGTTTCTGTGATGAGGACCCACATGCCCCAGGGTGGTTTCGGTGGCAGTGTGAACCCCCCTGATGCCCTGACCCATCTTTGCCTGTCTCATTCTTCTTCATAATTGGACCGGCTGCCGCTCACTGCTTACCTGATTAGTGGGTTCACTAACCCAGCAGAAATGGGATCTAAGAGGATTAAAATGTGAAAAAAAAAGATAATACAAATTGAAAACAGCAGCTTCTCCAGCCGAGCTTTGGATTAGAAGTTGAGAAAGTGAATCAGAAAATTAAAAAATGTGAAGGACAAGGTTTAAATGGTGATTGGGACGAGTCCTTTTGTAGCCAAGCGTCCTTGCATGCTATTGTTTCTGTTTGGCGTCAGTTCTCTGGGTAAAAGAAGAAATGCCTTTGCCTGGCTTTGAGGGGCCTCCTAAGATCTGGATGCAGCCTTGCCTTCTGATCTTACCCCCCACAACCTCCCTTTCTGCTCCCTGTTCTCTGTGTAGGAGTCCTCATTTATTATCTCTGGGTCTTGGCTCCCATGGGTTTCTTCCCCCAGAATTCACATTTCTGGTATCATTACTTCCCCACATCCTACTCCTCCTCTTGCTGAAATGCAGCCCCCTTTCAATGCCTTCCATCATCTTTCCATGGAAGTCGTCTCCCCTTCCCCGAAGCCTGTTGCCCTTTGTCTTGTCAATTACTTGACACTCTTCTGCCTCTGAATAATATAATTTATGTCTTTTCTCCCTGGGTGGACTCTCCACACACTGGAGCAGCACCCTCCTTCAGGGAAATGACCTTATGATGTTATTTACAAAAGTCTCTTTTGTATGAATGAGGGAGAGAATGAGCCGATGCACCAAACGCAACATGAGCCACCCAGGCATTGCTCAATTATGTTGCTCCCTGGCTTAAAGCCCCTCTGGGCACTCCAACCTCCAAGGAAGAGCTTAAAACACACTTCCCTAAAGAAGAGAGAGATGCCTGTCTCTCCTCCCCTTCTGTGCCCACCGGCTCCCCAGGCACCCTTCTCAGGGCATCGTAGACCCCGTGAGAGCATGTCACACACACTCCGCGGGCCTGATTTGGCTTCTGCCAAACTCTGTCTGAAATCACAATCCCCACTCATCTCCTCCTCCTCTTTTCATGGAAAATCATACTTCTCCTTGAAGTTTAGTTTATTTGCCACCCCCTAACCCAAAGCCTTTCCTGACACCTCTGTGGCCAGTCATCCCTCTTTTTCTCTGTTCTTTGCCCAGACTTCTACACATCTGTTGCTCAAACCAACAATGGGCCTCCCCAGAGCAGAGGCTCAATAACACTCCCTCGTCGTGGTTGTCAACACTGAGGAAGCTCTTCCTGGGTGTTAGGTCCTGTGCTCACGAGCATGAAGCCATAGCATCACAGAGGTGGCCTCATGCGTGTGCACACGAACACTCATGCAGGCCCAGCTGGGTTCACAGCCCTTCCTCCTGAGTGCTGCTCTGCACTCCCTGCCTTTGTGGCTCTCGCCAGCACGGAGCTGGGATGTCCTTGCTGCCCACACATGCTTCCAGAAGAACAGCCATAACAACCTAATTGAATTCTTCTCAACATTCACAATGCACCGAGTGCCTTGCAGAGAGAGGGCTTTGCAAACGTTTCCTCATGTAATTCCCATAACACCTCAAGAAAAATGCTATTATTTCTCTTTCTTCGAGATGAGAAAAACAAGGCTTAAGAGATGTTAATTAATTGGCCCAATGTCATATGCTCTAAGGGACAAAGGCTAGACCCAAACCCTGGTCTTCCAGACTTGAGAACCGAGGTGTTTACATTTCATCAACCCAACCAGGTTACTAAATATTCTCAAGTTGTCATGAGATCATCACAGTTTGAATTCAAACCATTGTTGGTTTTACGTAAGCCCACCCCCAGATGAGGGCTGGGACTACCCACTCTGACTGGACTTACTGAGCAAATTCAGAGAGAAGATATAGGCCAGGAGACACCATGCAGGCCTGCACGCCTTCCTGTAAGATTACACAGAGAGCCAGCGGGATCTGTTGGCTCAGAACATTACTCTTGGGAGAAGACCTAGCGATTGCTTTATTTGAACTCATTAAAGTTCTCCAACCTCAGTTTTCTCACCTGTATAATAGGGTTAAAAAATTATATCTTTATGAAGAATTCGTTGTGAATCAGACAATGCATAGAGAAGCCTTTTCTAAACCATCAGATGCTCTCCCAATATTAATGTCCTTACTGTTCTGGTTGAAGTTGTTTTCCAGTTGGAGAAAAAAAAAACAGAGCCCCAAATATCTGTTTTTTAGAGCCCCAAATATCTCCCCTTCTGGAGAAGCCACTGCCTTCCCATGAGGACATTCTGTAGAAAGATTATTTCAGCCAAGAAGGACAAGCTCAATGAGCTTGGTGTATTACAGAGAAAAGGTCGATGTGGCTGGGCCCTAGGAATAAAGGCAAGAGAGTGAGGAGAAATGCCAGACCGGGTACCACATCCCAGACCAAGGAGGGAAATTCGAGTATGTTCGCCTTGCCCTGGGCAGGCACAAGGAGGTTGACAACAGTGGTGGTTGTGTCCCAATTTGGATGTGAGAGGACGTCTTTGGAGGCTGGGGGAAGGGACTGGAGGGTGTCAAGGGGAAGGCAGAAGGTCGGTTAGGTGCCGATTCTGCATCTGAGGAGGATAAGATGGCACCGGAAGCAGAGATTTCGCAGGGACGTGGCAGGAAAGTGGTGAGATTGTGGGCGAGTGCTGAAAGCAGGGCCAGCCGCACTTCCCGTCAGCACACCCAGATGATGCTTAATTAATTCTCTCTGAAAAAAACAAGATTAAAGGATTATAGACTTCCATAGTGGCATAGAGTGTGGCCGAGTTCCCTTGTCTCCAACGAACTCATTTGAGGGCATCAGTAACCTCATGATATCGCCACATCCTGGCATGGAAAGGGCTTTGGAGATCCCATATCTAATACTCTCGTGTACTCCGCAGACATAGAAGGCCACATCCTCGGGGAAGAAGGGGTAAACCTTCGCATGCCGCAGAGGGGCCTGAGTCAGAGCGTGATGCCAGGGCTTCTAAGTGCTGGCCTGATAGCTGCTCTTCAACCAGGGGGAAGGACACTAACCCCAACAGCATCTGCTGTTGATATGCAGTGTCTTAGACTCTGCTCTGGTCACGTGCTGGTCATTTACTCCATACACTTAGTGACTCCAGTGAACCTGCCCAGCTCCAAGCGCTGGGGCACCCTGGTCAACAGGACCAGCCTGACCCCTGTCTTCACTGAGCTGCCACAGGAGTGCTTCCTGCTTGACCAGTGACGTCGTCGACGCTGGGTGACTGACTATTAGGATCTTTGAGATAACGAATGAGGAAGGGCCACAGATGCAGACCCGTCCGCTACGGTGTGTGGTGGCCGCCTCAGGTCCCCAAGCCAGGCACCGCTGTGAGGATCACAGAGAAGGGTGTGCAAAACCCCTAGTCAGACCTCCAGGGCTCTGTGGGTGTGAGTGGAACAACAGGGCGTTGAAAAACTCTCTCCTGCCCCAACTTTGTGGAATGGGGCCACTGAGTCAGGCATACGTTCTTCTGAGTCCAAATAGGGGGAAATCACAGGGATCCCAGATTTGCACTTGAGACCATTTGGGACATCCTTGTACAGAAGGGCCACGGCTGGTGTGGGGGAGGAGTGGAGAGACAAGGAAGGGGGTGGGGCAGGACAGAGAACACAAGAAAAAGAGAAAGCTGTCAGTGGGAGAATGTTTTCAAAGTGAAAAGGGAAGAAAAGTAATTTGAGAACCCCAGGCTCCATCTGCTCAGACTCGAAGGATAAAGCCTAAGGGGGATTAGGTGACCTGAGGGGCTGTGGCGCACGGGATAGAAATGCCGTTTATTAGCCCCATGCACGGTAATTATATTTAATACTGACCCTGATTCCTTTTGTCCGCGGGAAATAATGAAAGCTGCTCTGTTTGAGTTTGAGGGACTTTAAGTGACCCATTAGCGACTCCTCCTCCTATTCCAGTCTGGCATTCACAAACAGGACAATGGAGAGCCGCCGCGGCCTGGGCGTTCAGGTTTGGCAAGAGAGGTTCTGAAATCCCACAAACCGAGCGGAAAGCAGGTGTGGGCAGAGCAGAGCCCCGCGTTCAGACCCAGACCCCGACGCCGCGGTCTAACAGCGCAGATACGGACCCTCATTTTCCCTCTATCACAGCCCTCCCCAGGGGCCCCAGAGCTGGAAGTGCGAGGCCGCCTGTGAAAGGAGCTTGGAAACTTTCCGCCTCCGGAACTGCAGTTCTGCACAGCTCGAAAAATTCCCCACAGAGACCCCCGGGTGTTTGAAATTCGAGATTTCTCGAGTTTTAGAACGGTGCCACGGTGTAGGTATCCTGCGTCATGTGACATCCTCCATCCAGGTTCACGAGAAGCCCCCTCTCCCATCACCTTACCGTGCTTCACCTTGCCTCTTAGCATTTACCACCAGCTGCCAGGGGACCATTTGTTTACTCGTGCCTCTGCTGGGACTACGAGGCCGTGGGAGCAGGAAATTTGCTTCTTTTGCCACATCTTTATCGCCTGTTCCTAGAACAGTCATTGGCGTGCTGTAGATGTTCCCTAATATGTACCCAAAAATCAATACGACACAACTGGCTCAGTCACTAGGGCGTGTTTATTGAGCACCTGCTACAGGCCTGGTGCTGTGCGAAGCGCTTTCTGCGGATTAAATTGTTGCATCCTCACAACAAACCCTTCCAGTTGCTTCCAAATGAGGACGCTTGCCCAAGGCTCCAGGCTGCTCAGCGTGGGGTGGACACTCGATCCTGGCTGCCTGGCCCAGAACCCCCACATGGGGACATGCGGAGGCGTCGGCTACACAAATACAGCGACTGTGCTAGAATGTGACAACTTTTCCTAAGGAAGCAGAGCCACATCTTCAGGAAGTGGAGAGGGAACGCAGAAGGCCTCATGGGGAAGGGGCAGCAAGGAGCACCAGGGTTTTGCTTCCTCTCTCATGAGGGTTTCTGCTCCATGCCATCGGGGGTCCTGGCAGCACCCGGACCTTTCCCACCTCTCACTCTCAGATCTTGAGGCTGTACCTGTGGGTTTAATTACCGGATGATTCACTCTTAATTTTCCCTCGCTTTGTCTATAAAAGCCACCACTTACACAACGCGTACTTGTGCGCTGGGCTCGGTATTCATCTCTTTATGTTTATTCTTATGTTCGTGCAACCTGCAAAGTAGAGATAATTATTACCATCCATCAAGGGGGGAGACGGAAGGTGGGGGGAAAGGATTAACTTACCCGCCCCTGAGTCCACCAGGAGTAACGAGCATGTGTCCCGAACCAAGGTTCATGCTCCAGGGTCCCTTCAGACAGCCCAGCTGTGGTTGACCTTCGTCTGGAGGGGCTTTTCAACCTGTTTGCTAGGGGCCTGAAAAGTAATCCCTCGCTCTCCACTACCTCCTTCAGGACAATGCCAGGCCTCCAGAAACCGATTTTGCTGTAGGATATTTTAAGGGAACGTTTCTTCCGATTGCAAAAGTAACACCTACTGTTGTGGAAAATATGTCAGATCAAAGGATCATTGATATAAAAATAACGATCCTGACATCCAGGTGTTGCCATTGCTGGCTTCTTGGAATTCTAAATGTTAGTTCTTCCCCACTCAGTACGATTCCCAAACCTTGATATAAAAATAAATTAGGGGTGAAAAGGTACATTCACACAAAACCTGGAATGAATATTCATAGACGTTTTATCCCTAGTAGCCGGAAACTGGAAAGAACCCACATGTCCTTCAACAGGTGAAGGCTAAACACCTGTGTTGCATTCATACCATGGAATATTACTCAGCGAAGAGGAGAAACCAAGGGTTGATCTATGCAACAATTCCTCAGCGTCCTGACTGTGTTGGTGGATATACGAATCCTCACCCGGGACACGATTGTATGGGACAGACTAGGCAAGTCAGACTGGGGAATCTGAGTAAGACTGGTGGACGCATCGACGTCAGCACCCCGCTTGTGATGTCACTCGGTGGTTTTGAAAAACGTGGCCGTGGAGAACAGCCGGGTCGAGTGGACACAAAAGCCCTCTGTCCTCTTTTTCACAACGGTTTATAAATCTGGAATTGTCTGCATAAAAAATTTTAATTAAAAATAAATATAGCAGCAGGATGAAGGAAGATGAACTATTTTCACCGTGGCCAAATTGATCTGGGCCATGTGTTGGATCTCTGTGCCTCCAGCGGTCCCAAGGCATCTTCTCTGTTGAGTCTTCATTACGGGCAAGGCAGAGCGGGGATCCGGGGCCAAGACCGCACACCTGTCTTTGCCAATCACCCCAGCCCTGAGCGCAGCACGAGTGAAAGAGGTCAGGGTTTGCCCTTTTTCTTCCCTCCCACTCATCCCAAGCACTCCCGACCTTGAATTTGAAGAGTTTTAACTTTAAAAAAAATGATAGTTTTGCTACGTTGTTTTCTAATTTTGCCGTAACTGCTACCAGCTGTGGGTGAATGCGGCCCGTATTCCAGACGGCATCCTAAGGCCCCTCCGTGGTTGTGAGCCCCCGAGAGCCAACGTGGCTGAGTGAGTCGGGAGGATGGCGCAAGCAGAGCCTGGTTTTATGTGCCGGGTCCACGCGGCTCCCTTTCTCCTCGCAGCATCTTCACGTGCTGCAGGTGAGCAGGTTTCTGGCTCTGAGTCCGAGCCCAGCGGAGGACTTGGCAGGACCCCGTATCGGTTGCTTCTGCAGCCAGCCGTAGGCACTGTCCAGATTCCAGCAATGGGGGAGTCACACCAGGTGCTGGTCAGTCTTTCTGGGTTATGCTGGGATGTGATGAACACACCAGGCCCGCAGGAGGGGGACGGGTCAGGAGAGGGCTCATCTGCCTCGGAGCCCACAGGCCTTCTCCCAGCGAGCACCGGGACCCTGCCACGGGCCAGCACGCCGGAGCCGGCTGCCACCCAGCTGCTCTCCCTGTGTGTCCACATTCGCGTCCAGAATTGATTCTCAAAATAACCTTTAGGGCACGCAGTGTTCTCACCCCCGACAGAGGAAGAAAGAGACGGAGAGAGGCGTGAGGTGTGGCATCTGGGGCTGGAATCCACGGTGTCTCAGATATCCGATCCCTCGGACAGGCCATTAGAAGCTTTGGCAGTAATTAAAAATTAAGTCCTATGTGGGAAACTTCTTATCGTAGAAAGGACAGGGAGGGGAGGCTGGGTGACAGCCTATAGGTGACAACGGGCAAACTAGGACCCCTCCCTCCCGGTCGGCAGTGCTCCTGGGTTTCCCAGACTATCTCAGTGAATCCGCTGGGAGCTGGGTAATACAGAGAATATGATTTTCAGTGTAAAGAACAAAGCCAGGGCTCGTGAAGAAGAAACATCCAGGCAAGGTCCCAAGGAAAATGAAAATCCAGGTAAGATGACGTGGGCCAGCAGGCTCTTGCCCTCTGCGGTCACGTCAGTCCATGGCCAGTTGGAAGTGTCCCTCCTGAATCCACCGGAGCCATTGGTCCCCACATTTCTTAAAGGGAGAGGCTGATACTGACCAGAGGACATTAGGGATGCCACGCGGAACCTTGAGAGGGTGCCTGACGGCTCCTCGGAGCTCACGGTTAGTTATCCTTAGCGCAGCTGTGCGCCCTGAAGGAAGGTGAGCCTCCTCCGCAGGGTCGTTGGCATCACCGTGTCACAGGACAAGAGGGACAAAGGTTTCGGGTGTCTCCCTCTCTCGACACCCTCCCTAGGCACCCACACCACCCCAGGCCGGATGCGGGCGACGTTCTTTCCGTGCGCTGTGCGCTGCCCACGACCCACTCATCTCTCGGCGACAGCACCGGGAAGCCTGGGGTCCCAGGCTCGCCTCCACGACTACTTAACGGGGGACCCCTCACCTCCCATTGTCCCCAAGGAGCTCCATCCGAAGGAGGTGTCGTGCCCGCCCCTCCTGTAAACAGCCGCCTGGCCCTCACTTCTCCCCTCCTGTGTCTTCAGTCAACCTCCAGGCCTCATCACAGACCCCGCCAGCCATGCGGATTTCAGAGATCCCCGCTCCCATTTCACCTGCAGATGTCCCTGATTCCTGGCACTCCCAGCCCCCAGGAGGCGGTGGACGTCCCCTGCACCCGTCCCTGCCTGTCTTGGACCAAGAGGAGAGCAGGCTCGTCTTTCTACTTCTCCTCCGGGGCCCGGACCCCACTCCCACAGCCCACACCTGCGCCCAGGGCTGGAGCCAGGGGCTGGGAAGCAGGGCTAGTCCAGGGGGACACCGGTGCCCGGAGATACCAGGACGCCCCCCACACCCCCCTGCCGATCTCTCCATCCCCTTCTCCCTCCCCCCAAAGGCGTGCTTCTCTCCTTTCATTCACTCCACCTCCACCCAGGCTCCTGCTCTCGCTGCCTTTCCCTTCTCCTCATTCATTTCTTCTCCTCCCTGACCCCGTCTGCGCATCATTGCTTCCGTGTGCCTCCCTCTTTCTCCAACGTCCCGGCTCCGTGAGCGTGGCCAGCCCAGCCCCTGTCGTGATCCCTCTCTGCGCCCCCACCCCACACGTGCTCCCTCGGGCAGCTCTCCCCCCTGTGCAGGGCTGGGCCTTTCATCCACGGCGCCTGACCTCTGCACAATGTTGGCTTTGTCCTGGGGGTTTCGAGCCAAACAGAGACAGAGCCACGAGTGTCCCTCTCCGCCCAGCCCTGCCCCCTCACATTGTCCTGTTTGGCTCTGCGTCCAGCCCCTCCAAAGCAGCCTCACCAGCTCCGATCAGTGCTTACACCCCAGGGAGAAGAACCTGGAGGGTTAAGTCCGATCCCGACTTCACCTTTATGACTTTAAAGCCCATCAAGGCCCGGCTACAAAAGTTGTGGCTGAAGAAATCTCCAGACAACTCTCCCAGGGAACATATCTTTTTGGAACACGCGTGAAATGGACCAATAGACAATGTCCCAGCCGATAGTTTATTTCTCAATGAATCAGACTCTTTGAGCTTAAGAAGAGACATCACAGGTCTTGGCCCCGATCCTGTAAGATCAGTAACATTTGGAACATCAATTGGGATAAAGTAAAACAAACACAGCGTTGGGGCCAGAGACTGTAGTGGAAAACGCTGAAAAATGCGATTGGCGGGAAAGTGTGGGGTAGGACATGCTGTTCTCCTCGGTCTGCTCCTGATCTAGGACACCACACCCTAACGGGGGCCGTGGCAACCTGGACCATGCCCAGAGCAATGGGACTAGGGGCCAGGTACTCGCTAAGCTCCACCTTAGGAGGATCACTGGTCGCACTGGCCTGTTCTGCCAGCTCAGGGGACCCTAATAATGAATTATCTTGAGACCTGAGAAAGCACCACGAGGCCCGCTCTGGGTGCCCCAGGGAAGCTGACTCACCAGCTCATTCAACAAATGGTCACCGAGAACTTTCTCCGTGTGGAGCGTGAGGCTTGGCGCAGAGAGAACGCAGCTCGTGTTTGTCCTCCCTCAGCTTCCAGTCTCCAGGGAAAGATCCTGCTGAACACACGCCGACCCCGAGGAGGACAGGGAGCAACGGGACCCCACGGCAAGGAGTGGGGAGCAGAGGGTGTCGGGTCCCACTCGAGCCGAGGAGGGGCGTCCTGGCAGGCAGAGGCGTCTGAAGATGCAGGCCTCAGCTTCCGTTCCGGGGCGAGGAGGCACAGACCAGGCCGCATCCAGTCTCAGCCGGAGCCAGGTGTGTCACACCCCGGCCAGCAGGTGCGCTGTGGCCTAGACAGGGGCCTCAGCTTCCTGCATCTGAACTCGGAGGAGGCGGTTATTCCAACTCTGCAGCACTTTCCTAGTAGGGATCTATGGGAACCTATCTCCGGGAGGAAAGCGCTGTGACCGTCCCATCCTACAGGTGAGGAAACAGAGGCAGGGGAACCCCAGCTCAGCGCCGGCCGCCTGGCTCCGGCGTCCACGCTCACCTCCGCCACGCTGTCACCTTGCTAGTGCCCTCTGTGTGTGTCTTGTTCGAAACAAATACGGCTCAAACACTCACCCAGTAAGACTGACATGAGCCTGGTCCTGGGGAATCGGGCAGAGCTCTGGGCTCCATGCAGGGGCCGCTGCTGCCCAGTCTCTGGCCCAGGTCTGCATGGCCCTGTCCGGTAAGGGGCGGCTCTGGCTGACTCTCTCCGGCTGCGGCGAGCAAGGGCCCAGGCCTCCCCAGCGCCAGCGCAGCCATCCCAGGTCGGAGGCACCGCTTTCTCTGCAGCTCGGGTTCAGCCACGGAGGTGCCTGGGATCCCTGTTCTGATGGAATTTTCCTTCCCTTTCTCAGGTTGGGCTTTGCTCTTCCTCGGTTCTCGAAACATCAATGCTTTGATCCCCCGGCCCATCAGACAACTCTTCCTCGAGTGCCTCAGCAGACGCAGGCCTAGAAATCAGAGGCCCATGTAGGGAGGGCACCCACCCCCTGCACATGTCCCCCACCCCATCCCACCCCTGGCTGCGGGGCTAGGAATAGCCTAGGCCCAGGAGTAACGCCTGGCACTCCGCCTAGGGCTTAGGGCTGGGGACGCGATGTGGGGAAACGCCTCTCCTTTCTTTACGGAGCACCTATAGGTGAGAAAAATACGTTGTTTTCTCACCAGATTATCCGGCCCCATCAATACCTCAGTAAGAACTCTTCATCCGCGCACGCACAGAGTTAATAAGAAAGAGACAAGGGAAACGCAGGATGGAGGGTTCTAACAGCGAACCCAATAACAAGCACAAACAGCCAATACGGCCATAAAAAGACATCCAGCCTCACTATTAATCAAGGGAATGAAAATGTCAAAATTGGGATACAATCGCTCTGATTGGTGAACCCTTTTTAGAGAACGTAATTGGCAGAAGCGTGGAAAAGCCGGCGCGGCCGACCAGAACTGATGGGAGTGGAGCTGATGCCATTCTGGGAGCGCCATTTGGTTTTTCTATTCACAAGTTAAGGGACGCATACTTTCGACCAAGCAAGTATATATTTAGGACTCCACAAATACCCACACGTTTGAACAAATGTATATAAACAGAAGAGCAGCTTCTCACACGATGATGTAACATAAAATACACATCGGAGGACAGTTTTAGCGACGTTCGTGAAGGGGCAGAAATTGGAATGTTGGAGAACAGCTCATGGAATCTAAACCACGGGATTTTTTATTTTTTTGCTGCCAGTAAGAAGCATGTCATATGGCCACGGACAGAGAAAGAACCTACGTTGTATCACGAAGTTATAAAAATCAATGTGAATGAAAATATATAGAAGGAAGAAACACGATTTAACATTGAGATACACGGACATGTATATATTGATATAAACACTAATTATGTGTATTTACATTAAAAGATAGATATTCATTCAATTAAAGCGCCTGAAAGTATGTGTTTATCCGTCCACATTAAACAACACCAGGGACCAGGGGTGTCGTAGAGAAGGGCAGAAAAAATAACGTAAGACTTTTGTTCTACGTTTCTCTATTTCATTTTCGCAATCGTGACTTTTTTACTTTAGAAACACTCGAGAAAGCCTGCTCCGTGGTTCACTCGTGCGTGCTCATTGGTCGCAGGTACGTGTCGGGGCTCTCTCATCGCCCAGAGGCCCCTTGGAGACCTGGAGGGGTGGAAGCCGCATGCTCACGAGGCAGCCTTTCCCATCTCCGCCTGCTCCGCCCGCAGCGAAGCCCTTTTCCTCCCGCAGAGGCGCGAGGCCCTCTGCCTGTGGGTGCCGCGTGTGGGCGACATGAGTGCACCCTCTGGAGGGGCCCACAGCAGCACAAGGACTCAAAAGCCTTCTGGAAGGCGGACCTGGGAGCACAGCGGAGGACAGGTGACGCGGGCCCAGACTCCGGACAGCCACCCCAGCTCGACTCTAACTCGGTAAGGGCACGGCTGGCTCAGTTCAGCCTGAACGCCGACCTCGGCTTGGGAAATACCCACCGGAAGCTGGTGCTTTCTGCGTTGGGAGCTCAGCCTGAGACTCCTAACCTGCCCCCTGTCCTGCCTTCGGCAGGTGCGGACCATCCTGTGTGCAGAGCCCCAGAGCTCCCCTCTCGTCGGGGCCATTAGCACACCAGGCAGCCGACCTCTGAGTGACAATCGTGCCGCATCTCAGCATGAGCAGAGCTACTTACCATTCCGCAGGCAGCGACTCTCTCTGCACAATGTGGCTGCCTGAAGGGTCTTTCCCAAGCAGACAGCTCATCCCGAGGCCGGTTCGGTGCTGCACCTGGTTCCCCATGGCCCACAGGACAAAACTCAGGTCCCTCGGCCTGGCCTCCCCACGCGGCATCTCTGCTCTCACCTCCATCCTTGCTCCCTGCCCGGCTGCAAAGGCAGCCCGACGTCCAGCTAGTCGGAGCTGCCTGGAGGCTCCATGACCGCTCGGCCCCCAACTCCCCCGCGTCTTCCTGTGCGCTGGTCTCTCTGTCTGCAGTGCTGAGCCCCCACTGCAATCCCAGGTTACCCCTTTCCTGCCTGTTCTTACATTCAGCTTGAGCTTCACCTCTTCTGGAAGGTTTCCCAGGCCCCGGCCTCCCCAGGGTGGGTCGAGGCCCTCCTCCGTGCCCTCGTCGTGCCATCTGTCACCTCTCAGTCTCAACCACAAGACCACAGTCTCCGTGAGGATGAAGCCGCATCTGCTTTTCCCCCGCACAGCCTTGCAGTCTCACCTGGCACATCCTTGTTGAATAAGTGGATGGATAGATGGTTTGGTGGGTGGTCGGTTGGATAGATGGACGGAAGGATGAATGAGTTTTAAAAAAATGTGTCTTAAGAAAACATACATGGAGGTCAACTCAAGTCACTGGAAACACGAAGCACTGTATTATACGAGAGAGCCCAAGTTTGCAGACCACGGCATATAGCAAGCCGCAGAAGAAAAACTGTCGCTAGGCAGAGTGGGTCACTGAGCATCCTGCCCTGCACCTGTCCCCTTTATCTTTCCCAGGCTTAATTCTCAGGTTTCCACTTCAGCAAAGTCTTGGGCACCGACCTTTCTCAAGACCATTGGATTCTCCAGGGATCTGACGGTTGCAATCTTGGTTCCCAGCTCACACTCCCACCCCTTCAGACCTTGGATGAATGGGATGCGCTGGAACACAGAACCAGCTCTGAAGTCTCCGCTTCACCATGCCACCCCCCCTGTGACCACCTCACTCCACATCCCTGGACTTCCTGAAGGGATCTGCCTGCGGTTCCCTCCTGGCAAAGGAAAACCACAGAAAACCAAAAAAAAAAAAAAAAAAAACCACCAAAACTAAGCAAGAAATGGCTTCCATCGGTCACCATCTTCATGAAGGTCACAGCCCAGACACAAGACAGCAAGTGACTAGGAAAAGGAAAATGTGGACCAGGAGGCAGCAGAACAGAGCAGCTCACTTCCCGTGGGACGTGCATCACGAGGCAGGTGTCTAGCACAAGGAGGGGGGAAATCATTGTGGGCCGAGGGAAGGGCCTGAGCAGAGACAGCAGAGATGAGGAAACGTGAAAAAGAGCATGACATGTACCACTAGGAGGCTGAATGTGGTCCTGGGGTGGGGCACAGACCGGGAAGGGTCAAAACGAGTCTCCGAGGGGCCACACGGGACAGGCCTTGGTCACCCACAGGAGACGGGTTGTATCTTCTGTTTAAAATAACCTGAAAGGAGCCTGATGGTTAGCCACCCTGACCGTCACTCAGCGCCAGCACCGTGTGACCGACAAATGACGGACACTGTCCCGGGAGGTTCTCGGCGGCACGGAGACTCGGAGACTCACAGGAGGGCATCTACACTGAACGCCAGGCTGGCCCGCGCCCCCTGGCACGAGCGTGCACGACACACGTCTCCATGGCTGTCCTTCCGAGGTGCTCCCTTTTAGTGGTGACGTGGATTGTGGCTCCAGGCGCGGATGTGACTAAACGCCCTGCGCCTTCGTGCTCTCCTCTGTGACTGCAAACAGGCCACAGCATAACTTTCACGTTGAGATGAATTTGTAAAGGAGCGCTGCCCGCAAAGTGACCCAATCCTCACTCCTTTGAGCCTATGACCTTCTGCGCGTTGGATTTTCCAGTTCTAAACTTCATCTGCGTGGATCGCCAAATCGCCTCTGCCAAGGGGTTTTAAACCTAAATTCCAAAAGCGTCGACTGCGTCCTCTCTAGCAGCTCTGTCTTTTATATTCACAAATACATTTTTTTCCCCTAAATTCAACCCCAATATTCAAACTCTATAAAAACAAAAACGCATGTCGTCGAGCACTTTAAAATTCGTTAACGGGAGTATATATTCTAGACCATTCGATCCAACCCAGGATGTACTTGGGTTTACCAAAACAACGTTTACGAATGACGTCGTGCCCCAAGGACTTTGTCACTTACAAAATAACTCTGCTGAAGACCCGTTTGGCCCGCAGCGGATAGAAGGCACCAGAAAGGGGAAGCTCTGTTCTGCAGCTGTAAACCACGAGGCCTTGCAGCCTCGTGCCCCTCGCCCAAACCTTTCGATGGGGGAGGCCTTGGGTCTTCACTGAGGTGCAGAAAATTCCTCCTCCGAGAGGGCTTCAGAGAGCGCAAAGCCTTAGTCAGGTCGAGGAGCCAGCCGGCTGATGGGAAGATCTGGACCACAGAAGCACAGACAAGGACTCCACCAGGGTCAGACCCCAAAACAGCCCGAATCCAAGGCCCAGAGGGGCCAGAGATTGGCAGATGCCCTGCTCCGGGCAGCTTCTGAGCCCCGACGCCTTGCTCCTGGACTTAGATCGAGGTCCTACTCAGCTGACGGCACCTTTGTCTTCAGTGCCAATGAACAGGTGCCTGCCACAACCTCTCTGCATACCCCGTGCTAAGGCTGGAAGTACAAGCCCCACGAGCATCCCTGGAGAGGGACCCCCCGAGTCCCAGCTGCCCTTCTGGAAGGGATGGCTCCCGGGGCCGGGCCCCTGAGTGTGACCCTAACGTCCCCTGCACCCTGGAGCACAGTGGCTTGGCCCTTGAACCGACTCTCTAGGCACCACATTATTTTTCTGAGCCTCGGTCTCCTTGTCTGTAGAACGGGAATGATAATTGGTAGAGAGAGAGAGTTCTGATGAGTGACCGAGGAGGAGAAAGGAGGGAAAGCACAGCCCAAACCCTAAGACGCTCGCGAGATGCAAATCGCCATGACTATTCATAAGGACCCGAGGGTCGTCCCGAGACGCGTTTTCTGCATCTCTGGGACAGCTCATCGCCCCCGAAATGCCTCCCTTCGCGGGGGTGCAGCCTCCCCTGCTGGTCTCTAAATTAGCACATCTCCGTACCACGCCCCCCGGGACTTCCAATTCCTTTCATCCAATGGAATGAGGAGTCCAAGCCATCATCTTCAAAGAATGAGAATAAAATTTGGGGACCGAAATTATACCCACCGGGATCGCTGCTGTAGAAATACTTTGGAATTCCTTTTCATGCCCTATTCAATAATTAAAATGTTTCTTTTCTGCATTCGATGTTAGTTATTTAAACCCCGGTCCTAAGCTCTATTAGCAATCTTATTAGCACAAAACTTTCTTTGCCAGTTGGATTAGTTTTATGGATTTTTTGCGTAGAAGGAAGGCGCGCAGACAGATACAAGGGCCCGGTGCATGCCCTGCAATCCTAGGAAATGGGTTAAATTTAAGCTGACACAATTAATCTCACTCTACCGAAGAGTTTATTAGCGTAATCAGTGCCCTCTATTTGGGCTCGGAGCGGTTAGTACGTCAAACTCATTTTTTTTCTTCTATTTTTGTGGACTTTAGCAGAGTAAAGTAGTGCCCTCCCTCCTATTCCACCCCAGACCGGAGTGGGGAATGGATGCTCGAGGCCACTGAGTTGGTATTTCCCAGTCGGGCCTAAGAGCAAGGCCGCAAAGTGTTAGGGCAGGGAGAGCACTGGGGTCGTCATAACAGCCCCAGGTCCAAGCAGTAACCTGAGGGTTTCAGCCTCTTCCTGCGGCCTCTCTGCTGAGACCCCACCCCACAGGCTGCACCATCCATTGGGCTGGGAGGTCCATCGCCCTCCCTGTGTGATACGCCTGGGGACGGAGAAGCTGCTAGTGAGAGCAGACGGTCAGGGTGAGGGTCAGGAAAGGGAGAAGGCAGCAGAGAGCTCACGCACCCCAGTCCAGGGAGCCACCTAGAACAGAGGTCACCTGGCTGCACGTGTGCCAGTCGCTGCCCCGGGGCAGGACAAACCTCCCACCGCCGGGATGGTCCTGGAAGCCGAGCTGAGTGGGGCCCAGTGCGGCCAGGGTCAGGATGGTCTGGGGGGGCGGGGGAAGCTGCCGTCATGAGATCTGAGGGGCCGGGACACAGCAGGCCGCCGTCGGAGGCACCGGGCCCAGAAAGGAATGGCGAAGTGAAACGAGTGACCCGCGGAGAACACACGACATGGAGCTTGTGGAGCCGCAATGTTGTCCCCGAGGCTGCCCGGGGCTGCCGTGCTCCTGGCAGAAGGAGGCTCAGGCTCGGTCGTGGCCCCAGCCACTCCACCTAGCCGCCTGCTCGGGCAGCGTCTCCCTCGGGGGGCGTCATTGCAGAAGGGGGACCCTAAATGACCTTCACTTCAAGTGACATGGGTTTCCGTGTCTCTACTAAGCACCTGCCGCATCCGTCCCAAAGGCACACATTCTCACGGAGGCCGTCTGCATGGGAGCAGGTGAATCCTGGGGGGGCGAACGGTGCCCCGAACGCAGGGCGAAGACGTCGTTGCTGGTACGTGTCTGCCGGATCTAAAGCCAGGTGTCGGCCGATTAGGCCGTTCTCCTCGCACCTTCCTGCGCCCTTTGCCTCAACCGCTAAGGGCCACCTTGGCAAGGTCCCCACTGTATTGGTCCGACTCCCACCCAGTGACTGGTCAACGGGAGAGAGAGGACGGGACATCTCTGGGGGCCTTCCTCATCCCAGACCCAAGCCCGCCCTGGGCTCTGCATGGCAGCTGGACGTTTTCCTCTGCCCGCTCCGGCCTCCTCCCCTCCCTGTGCAACATCCTCACGGAGCCGGCGTCCTGGACGGACCGACCCTCCACCGATGTGCAGAAGGAAGTGCACTTTGAGGGATTCCCTCCTGGACACTGCCCCAGGCTCCTTCCCATGCCCTATGAGTGAACAGCAGGTGCACGTCTCATCACTGAGGAGGGGGATGGCATCGGGGGTGAGCAGTGACCCACCTGTGCTCAGACTCCTGGCAGGGGACAGAATGGGGGCCGGTGACCCTAGGAGGAGTTCTGGAAGCCCCGCGTGTGGCCTGGGGACAGCCAGCGTACACAAGCCTGCAGCGTGGCCGGTGCGTGTCCCACCACTCGCCAGAGAGGTCGGGCCTGTGGCATGAGGGCGCCACCCTCGACCCTGAGCCTGAGGTCTGGGTCTATCCCTGACCGCTGGGCAACCTCGGGCAGGTTGCTAAAACTTTCTAAGTGAGACGGGGGTGGCCCATTCCCGGTCATGCAGCTGGTGACCTCCCCGACGACGTCAGACCCCACAGGGCTGTTCCCTCTGCCCATCCCACCTCGATCTGCACGGGGCTCCGCAGCCTCCGACGGACTTTGCTCAAGGTAATACCCGAATCACCTTTAGCGCATCCCTGCCAAGCGCCC
The DNA here is from genome assembly GCA_030015415.1 of Cynopterus sphinx. Lineage (NCBI taxonomy): Eukaryota > Metazoa > Chordata > Mammalia > Chiroptera > Pteropodidae > Cynopterus > Cynopterus sphinx. The sequence goes on from CM057384.1 coordinate 141,027,000, forward strand.
GAAAGCTGAAACCCACGTGGTTTGGAGACATCACAGCATCCCTCGCATCCGGCCTGGCTCAGGTGGTTGTCTTGAGTCCATGAACGTCTCACAGATTTGTTTTTTTCTTTAAATTTTGTTTTTCAATGTTTTACGAGTTGCATTAATTTTGTGATCAGAACGAAGACCTAAAAACATGTTAGTTATGAAGCTTAAGCAGAAACTTGGGGTGGGGGGTGAGCATGAGAGTGTCTGAGCGATGGAGCAGAGCGTCGCTGGGTACGGTGGCCTCGGCCACCTACAGAGTGGCCAGGGGACTGAGCTGGAGCTAACACCAGGCGGGGCACAGGCTGGGATGAGCCCGCGCCCCAAGTCCCCTCTTTCAGCCTAAGGGACCCCTGAAGAAGGCCCCCAACGCCACTGTACCCAGGGTGGCAGGTCCTCCAACGTCACCCGCAACACTCCCTGGGCGAGCGGTCACTGAGGGCATTCCGGAAAGCGCTCACCAAGAACGTTCTCGTTATCAGAGTTGCCGGACTAAAGATGCTATTTGAGTAAACTCCTCCTCTTGTCCCAATGCCCTCACGTCCGCCTTTCGGGAAGGGTCAGTCCCACTTAAGAGGCATCACCCACGAGCGTCGCTATGGGGAACAGAGATGGCGTGAGTCCAGGAGGGCCCCACGTAAGTCCCCGGTGACCCCCAGCTTCTAGGGTGGAGATGCTTCGTGGCCCTTTTTCATCCAATACCTTCTCCATCCTCAAGCTCAGCCCTGCGTGTCTCTCCGTCCTCACTCACGATGGGGGCCATCGCTGCAGGAAGGCTCCTGGACTCTCCAGCCTCGGGTCTCCTACGGGTGCCCCCACCGCTCCGTGCTGTCCCTTGTCACACTGCCCTAGTACGTTAGCTGACCGGTCCCCTGCCCACCCCCGGCAGGCCACAGCTTTCCAAGGGTGGGATCCACGGGCGTTTTCCATTCAAACACCCAGCATCGGGCCTGGCCCCGAGTCCGTGCCAGGTGAGTACAGTAGCAAACGAATGGACAGATGGGCCCGGCCCTTTTATCCCCCGTGAGATACTTTGACCGAACGACACGGTTGTTTCCTAACCCGAGAGCAGAGGCTGATTCTGAAACATTCGAGAAAGCCCACAGGACGCACCCGAGTTAGGTTTTTTCGCTGCTTCTTCCACGCCTCCGAGCTCCCCCAAAGAGGGGCCTTTCCCCGCCGCGTTCCCATCCTCCCCAGTGTCTCCGGTGTCAGCGCGATCTTGTGGCACGAAGGAGTGAACCAAGGCCCCGCGAATGGCACTTTTCGGGCTCCTTCCTGTGAGAGGCTTGCAGGGCCGAGGGACTTCAAAGCCAAGCATCGTGAGAGCTGTCGCCTTTCAGTAAGTGTGAACGACTTCGGGGGAAAAAAAGCGTGATGGAGAGACACGTAAGTCCCACCTCGCCTTGATGAGGCATACTGAAATTAGTGCTTGCCTGAAACGAACGTTTTTCTGATAAATCTCAAAGCCGTAAATGCACCGGGGCGTGAGCCAGAGTCCCTTCCTGCAGAGCACGGGACAGAACCCGGAGGGGGCCCACGACACCTTTGCATCCACATGAAACCTGCTCATCACGGCACAAACCTCATCTGAGAACGGGTTGTCCACCTCCCGCTGGGGTTGTGTGACCCCGGGCAGGTCCCTCGACTTTGAAACTAGGAGAGAGGACACAGCCCGCCTTGTAGGTTACCTTCTTGGTATTAAATCAGACGACGACTATGAGGCCCGCCCAGGGCTTGGCACTTCATAACCCGCCAAAAGACGTAAACTTTCCCCTGGGTTGACGTGTCCACGCCCATAGCCATGATTCTAACAGCCAAGTGAGCCAGGCGCGTACCAGATGCTTCACTTATTTCGCACTAAATTTTTCAACAGTAAAGACCGTGATTTCCGTTTTGCAGAAGAGAACACCGAGGTGCAGAGGGTTTCACAGGTCACCAAGGCCCCACAGCGGGTGGTGGATGAAACTCGGGCGAATCCACCTCCCTGTGTTCCCCCAACGAGTGGCCGAATCGAGACGTGAAACGGCGTCTCGCTGATGCGAAAGCAGAGACCGTGCCCATCAGTTCGGAGCTGGCTGTTCCACTGGGAAATAAATAAATAAAAGGCAATAATTGTAATAAAATGATCGGTAATTGTAGCTTGTAATGTGATTATCCAAGAGCAATCAATGAAGAAGAATACAAATATAAATAAGCCTTTAGGAAGCTCCCAGCCGCGCACAGGGGGCGGGGTGCGGGGATGAGCAGCTCCGAGGCAGAGAGCGCAAGGCGCGTGTGGGGCGCCCACGGGCGATCGCGGGGGGACGTGGGCTTGGATCCGCGTGGCCCGAGTTGGCTCAGGGATGGGTAGGGTTTCAAGGGAGGCGACAGAAAGGACAGCAGGGGAAAGGACTCCAGGGGACAGGGGCGTGAAGCCTGGTGGTGGATGTCCCACCCGGGACGGGGAGAAGCTGGAGGAACAGGATGGCGTCTGGGACTGATGCCTTCAACAAGGCCAGCTAAGCTGCCTGGACCCCCAGGCTGGAGGTGACGGGATCCCCTGAGCCCGGGGACTCTGCTGGCTGTGGGTGGGGCCCACTGAGGGCGGTGGAGGCCAGGGAGCCGCGGGAGGCACACGCGGCCTTCTCGGCTAAGCCTCCTGCTGGGTGGACACCCAGGGAGGAGGAGGCCCGAGGCCTTGTTGAAAGGCAGGAGCAGCAAGGAGAGACGACACGATCCGTCTGCGGATTAGAATGAGCCTCCCAAGTGCCCCGCGCCACATCTGGAGTGGGCTCCACCCCCGGTGTCTCTGTGCGGGTGTGACGTCCGGGTCTATTCTGGGAGACCGGATCTGCAGCTCCGTGAGCTGGTGAGTGACCTGCAGCGTGCGCGGTGACGGCAGCAGGATGAGGCTGGGCCTAGGGTCCAGCGAGAAATCTCCCTGTGGGACTCGTGGGGTCGTGGTCACGCAGGTGTCTGGGTGTGGATGTGCTGTGCTACCCCACGCCCTTCTGATTGCCCACGCGGTGTGCCATCCAGTGTCCCTTTGCTCAGTCGTGGCAGTTCACTTGTCAGCCACCCATTCCTGCTGCCCCGCCAGAGCCTCGCTCACCTTATCCACGAACCCACACTTACCCAGTGGGCTCTGGAGCGGACCGCAGCTGGGTCGCTTCGCGCATGCCACTCAGGTGGCACTTGATCTGTGCTTGGGTCCCTCGTCTGTAGAATGAGATGGCGCTCGGACTGGACTCTCGGCCACCGTCAGTGAGAACGAGGTAACATGTGCACAGCTCAGGCCAGGCCCTCAGGAAACGCCCCCACTCCAGGCCCCTGTACCCCCCAGCTGTGGGGGACAAAGGGACGAAACCCAGGGCCGGCCCATAACAAGGGCTGGGGCCGGTGGGGAGGTCAACTGTGGAGCTAAGTCACCACCGCGATGCACGGAGGGAGAGCCCTCCGGGGGACGAGGCTAGGCAGAGGGGTGGGGGCAGGCAGACGGCAGGGAAAGGCGGGCTGCACGGTCACCGAGGAAGTGGTGTCGTCTGAAGCTGGTGGACGAGTGTGGGGGCCCTGGACGAGGTCCAACCGAGAAAAGATCGCGGAAGAGAACAGCGGAGCCCAGTAAGGACTCCCGAAGAGACGCCGGATCCGTCGGCTACTGCCGTGTAACAAACACACCCAAGCTCAGGGAGCCTTGAAACAACAGCTACTTGTCCTTGCTCGTGGGACCACGGCTCAGCTGGAAGGTCCGCTGGGCCCAGAGCTGGCACTATGGCTGTGCTTTGGGGGAGATGCCTCTGTGGGTTCGTGTGAATTGAAAGAGCTGAAAAGTGCTGGCACTTGGGATGAGGGAGCGTAGGAACTTTTATGACCCAGATGGCCGGGAGGAGGGGGCAGCCAGAGTCAGCCAAAGTGGCGGCTCAAGGTCAAGGCGCACAAAGCAGCAAAGCCAGCAGCATGGTACACTGCGGTCGGACCACACCCACGCAGGACCTCAGGGGCCACGGACGCCAGCCCCCGGATCCCACAGCGTCAGCCCGCATAGCCGGGTGCCACCCCGAGCGGCTTGGAGGTGGCTGTGCCTGATCCTGTGAGATCTTTGGATGGGCAGTGCCATAGGACCCGGGAGCAGGCCATGTCGCCTGCAGGGGCCCATTGTCCTAGGCGGCCACAGAGTCGGGAGAACAGTGACAAGGACTGCTTCGTGGACGCCTGCGACCTGCTCCAGGCAAGTTTGGAGCCACCGGGAGGAAAAGACCCTGAGCTTCCTGCACATGGCGCGTCGGCATATTCATGCAAAGGCCCCTGAGTTGTGCTCACAGGTCGAAGACACCTGCAGCACAGGTACCCTGGCACGCAACGGCGAGCGTTTTAGAGGGAGGTGGCGTTGCGTATTCCGTCTCATCTTCTGAGAATGCTTTCTGTGGTCAGACAGTCCCTCCGTCTGCCTGTGTGTCAGAGACGGGCGTTCTTCCAAGGCTCGGGCTTCTTTTACCTATAATGTCGCTAAGCGTCTTAATTTCATTTGCAAAATGGGAACACCATTCCTTTCTCACAGGGCTGCCGTGAGAACCAAGTGGCAGAGGAGATTGGAAAGTGACGATCACTGTGCGTGCGGACGTGTCGCAGAGCCACATGTGAGTCATGATTGCTGTTATTAATATCGTTATTATTAATTCCTGATCTTCCTCTGGCTGCCGTTTCCCTTTGAAAGATGATGTTGATGGCTCTCATAATAGGGAACGCAGTGATATCCAGTAATTACAAGGTGCTTGGAGATCCTCTGGCAAATACATCCCTTTAGGAATCGGAACCCAAGCGGACGTACATGGCTGAGGGCATTAAAGCACATTAAATTTCATAACGGCTCTTCCCGTGTTGCTTAACACGCTCACACCTACTCATAAAGCATTACGACTTCTGGCCATCAGAAGCAGCAACTGTCTTCTAGAACATCCAGAAAATGTGCGTCTTGATAGGCGAATTTCCGTTATAAAGAGACACGTTATTTAATCAACGGCAACCCACTGTTTCCTGTCCTGGCCGGGCCAAAGGGAGGTTTGCCAGGGAATCGTCGCCCTCTGCCACTCCTCCCACATGTAGCTGCAAGCTCCGCTCAGGCCCTCGGGGGTCCATAAGCAGCTGTAGGGTCCTGTAGAGTGACAGGCAGGTGGAGAGACAGGGGGTGGAGGGGAGGGCCCTTCGAGTCAGGCTCCTCACGCACAGTGAAAGCTCCATGCTCACGTCTTAGGATCTCAGGTTTCTTTCTTTTCCACTCATTCATTTGGCGACACGTATTGGCTGCCTGCGACGGTCCAGGTAGTTCCAAGGTGATGAAGGAAACATAATTCTTGCCTCCAGGAGAGCCAGAGTGAGGAGAGGAGGCAGAGAGGCCTCCTCAAGTGCCAAGGAGCTGCCCGGTTTGTGGGATCCTGTGGACGAGGCCCCTAGAAACGGGAAAATGGATCCCTCTGGTTCTGGCAACTCAGGGCTCGAGCCACGCAGGAAGCAGGACTGGGATGCGAATTCGGCGGGATCGGACATGGAGAAGGACTGTGGTAGAGAAGGTTCTGAAAAACATGAGTCCCTGGTGTCACCTTCCCCATTAGGGATGACTGGCTGACATTCCTCACCGACACTCCCAATTCCCACTTTCTCCCCCCGAAGAGGCGATCAGATCTTCTTGATTCCGAGGCGATCCGACCTTGAAAAGATTCTTCTTGGTTCAAAAACGTTTATCCCAGCCCTACACTGGACCCTGCGGTTTAGCCACACCATTTCCTTAAAAGAGATTTCAGGCCGCTGTGATCCGCCCGTTACGTTTCCAGCCCCGATGCCTGGGATGTTTCACCTCAACGAGATCCAGCCACCTGAAGCTGCTTCGTTGCTTCCATGCTCACGCGACTCACTGCTCGGAGCGGGTGCTGCCCCACGCCCATCCCACCATGCCCTCCTCAGCTCACCTCCCACTCTTTCGATTTCCACCCTGGCTGGGTGATGGGTTGGTAGAGCCTGTGCCTAACTCTGGGATTCACAGAGAAAACAGAAAAACAGGCTTCTTTTGTTTCTGCCTCTCCCGTGGCGGCCGTTTTCTTGAACATTCGCACGTGTTTTATCCAATATCTCTCATCTCTCAGAACTTAGGGATACACATGGTACCTAGCGGACATTCAATAAATAGTCTCATGTGAATAAATTAACGAAAATTGACTTGGGTTTTCTTACTGACAAGTCTTTTATTGGGATTCCGATTGCAACAATGATTTTTTGTCCTTAAAGTTCTGTGCCTTACTGCCGTGTAGTCTATCATATCGTTCTTAATTTCTTTACATTATGGATCAATAATTGCTAAAATAATAGACACATATCTTCTAGTGCAAAACAATAGAGTTAAGAATACAAAACTAATACAACAAACAAATTTGGGGGGAAGAAAGGGAAGCAGAAAGAGAGCAAAGTAAATTGAAATTAAGAGTTTTGCTACACATAACAGTACCAATAATTACAATAAATGTGAATGGGTCAAATCACCCTATGAAAAGATAGAGATTTTCCTGATTGATTTTTTTAAAAGAAAAATTTAAGAAAACTCCGGCTATGTTATGTTTATGAGCCATGGCCCTCAAACAAGATGACAGGGAAAGCCTGAAAACAGACAGATGGAGAAAGAGAAACTAGCAAATGCTTAAATAAAAGAGGTGAAGAAAAATATATATCAGACGACATAATAATCCAAGTCAAAAATATTAAATAGGACAAAATGGGATTTCAATATTATTAAATATTATACTCTATCAAGGAGAATATTCACACATTTAGCAACAAAACTCCAACTACATAAAACAAAACCTGTTGGTGATGCAAAGAAAAACTAATGAATCCACGATCATAATAGAAGATTTTAACACATTCCTTCTCAGATCAAAAGTCACGTCAAGTAAACAAAAAATAAGTATAAATATAGAAAAATTGAACACACCAGTAACATTCAGTGCCAGAAAGCAAATACAAGTCTTTTTAAACTCCTCTAGCTCAGAACAACAAAATTAATGGAGGATTTGTCGAACAGGATAGTAAATACCTTCGAAACAGCAGAAAATAGGAAGAAAAGTACCTACCAAAGTGTTTTTAAATTAGAATAGGGGAAAAAACACAACTAAAATGTTCTCACATATAATTTTTAAAAATCTTTCTTCATATCTTTTCAGAAGTGAAGTGACATTAAAACAAACAAACAAAAATACAAAAACAAAAGAAAAACTGCACAATAAATCCCAAGAGATATGGCCCAAGAGATATATTCAAAATAAAAACTTCTGGCCATAACTGCATTAATTATACAATAAAGACAGGGAAAAAAAGGTGAATTGAGATTTTTCCTTAAAATGCTAAAAATATAATAAAATTATTTAAATAAATTACAAAAAAATAATGAATCAATTTAAAAGCAGAAATGTCTCATATAAGAAATAAACAAAAATGAGGCTATAGTAAAAAAACACCCAAACTGGGTTATTTGAAAATACCCATAAAAGAGCTAATGACTTGTTGAGACATCCAAAATGAAGAAAAAAAAAATAAAAAGATTAAAAACAAGCAACATCGGAAATAAAAATTTGATCGAATTATGGAATCAGAGAACAATTTTAAAATGAGATTGTATGCTAATTTATTTTAATAAATTTGCAAAGTTTAATGCAATAGATAATTACCAAGAAAATGTGAATTGCAAAATTAATTTAGAAACTGAAATAGATAATCAGAAGATTATTTAGATTATTTTTTAAAGCAGTAGAAAAAATCTCTCAAATGGAGCTTGTCTTTCATCAAAATTAAAATGTTTTGTTCTTTGGAAAACTGTTAAGGAAACAAAAAGGTAATTGATGAACTAGGAGAAAATATCTTTAGTATATATATCTGATAAATGACTAGTGTCCAGAATATTCAAGAATTTTGCCAGTATTAAGAAGACAAACAACACAGGAAAACAAAAAGCAAATTTTTAAAGAAATATTTGAAAAGATGTACAGATGGCCTATGATAAACATATGCAAAGCCCTCGATATCCTCTGTCATCGAGGAAATTGTAAGTTAAGACCACGGTGGTATATTCCTACATATCTAACAAATGTCTGAAGTTAAAAATCCGACAATGTCAATTATGGAAGATCAAGAATATGGAACAACTGGAATTCGCTTGCATTGCCAGTGCAAATGCAAAGTGTGGAAAACTCTGAAAAACAGTTTGGCATTTTTATATAAAATAAAGCATTCACCTACCATGTGACCCGGCAATCCTACCCCCAGGTACTTTCCCAAAAGAAATGAAAACACGTGTGCACACCAAAACCTCAGTACTGATATTTACAGTAACTTTATTTATAAGAAACTGAAACTGATGACAAGCCAAACATCTACCAATAAGTAAATGAGTAAACAAATTGTGATATATTCATGCAGTAGAATAATGTTCAGCAAGGAAGAGAAACAAACTACTGATATAAGCAACAGCATCACTGAATTTCTAGACTAGCATGCTGAGCGAAACAAAGCAGACCCCAAATAGTATATCTTTTATTATTTCACTATTTAAAAAATTTTTTTTTTAATTTACAACTAAGCTATAATGTGTGAATGCAGAGCAGTGGATGAGAATGGGAAGGTGCTGGGAGGTTAACTGCAGAGGGGGTGAGAAGGGCTTTATGGAGTAAAGAGAAGCTTTGTTTTCGTTTCCATCTTGATTGTATCATATGTGTGTATTTCAAGACTCAGTGAACTTAACACACGTATATAAATTAAACCTCGATAAAGTTGATAAAAAAAACCACCTTGCCCAATGATCCGTGGGTAAATAGTTCCTGTCTTCAAAGAAGTAATTCCAGTGCTTTACTACCGATGCCGAAACAGAGCAGTTGGAAGCATCTTAACTCATTCGTAGGCAAACATGGAATGCCGCATCAGAATCAGATACGGAGAGTAACTCACTTATGAATCTATATGCGAATATTTAATACAATACATGCCTGTAGAAGGTTTAATTGTGTCATAAAAATAATTTTAAATTAAGAGGGAAACAATGGAGTAGTCAATAAATGGTTCAGGGATGATCACTATCCACTGGAGAAACAAAGTTAGATGACCATCTACCTCAACATGGAACAAACAAGTGATGGATTAGGAAACCGAGTGTGTGGGAATAAACTATAAAGCATTCATAGAAAACAAACCATATTTTTGCCAGATTGGAATTGGAGAGAAGTTTCTAAAACACAACCTCACAACTGGAAGTGTTGCACATATAGCTACATTAAAATGATAAATTATTTAAAATAAAACAGCATAGATAGAATAAAAGGACAAACTTAAGAGTAAAAGGAACAGACAATACAAATAACAAATTATCAATATCCATATTATATAAAAAGCTCCTGCAAATCAATAAGAAAAGTATGAACTTCCATTCAGAAAAGCAATACTAATTAACATTCCCACCCAGCATGTAAGCGAGTGTCCATCTGACCCATGCTCTCTATCAGTCTTTCTAACATCACGAATGTGGGCAAAACAAACCAGACAAAACCCACAGCTAATTACAATTTTTGCTTTTATGTCCTTAAGTGCTGTTAAATCGATTACATTTTTCACTCTTACAGACACTTTTGGGCCTTCTATTGTGAACTGCCCGCCTCTGATTATACCCCATGTCCATTTTTCTGTTGGTAGAGCTTACTTCTTTCTACAGCATAAAAGCAATTTTAAAAAATTAATAATCTGGTATCCATCAAGAGAAAGTATAAACGAAGTGTGGCGTGTCCATATAGAATATTAGGTAGTTGGTAAAAATGATGAGGTACCATTGACCCCTGAACAGCTCAGGGTTACAGCCACTGGCCACCCACCGAGAAGTCAAAAATCTACGTATAACTGAGGTGAGCAGATGCCCACCTCATGCACAGATGCCCAACTATGGATCGAGAATGGTAGGTGTTCACGTGGAAACATTCGTAAGATAAAAAGATAATTAAAGGATGACTCAGGATACACCAAAAAGGTATCCATTTTTATTTAAACATATAGGTGCAAAAGAATGGAAAAGATGCAAAAGATGAGTTGTAAGAACGCACATTTATTAAGGACATATTACGTGCCAAGTAGGTTTTTAAATGCTTTGTGACGTGTCTAATGCCCCACGGATCCTGTCAAGTAGGCAGTGGAGTGCTGCCCCGTCCCCAGCTAAGGAAGCTAAGGCTTCGGGTTAAGGCGGGGACTCAGCCTTATGAGAGCAGCGGTCTGTGCTGGATGGAGCCCGCTCTCCCTTGGGACAGCAGAAGTATCCGCTCATGCCAAGTTACTTGAATTTTTAGAATGGGAATATACTCGTGAAATGGCCATTTCTTAAAGAATACATCAAAATTTAAAAGAACGCGGGGCACCTGGTGAGCTGGCAAGGCTGGAGCATTCCAGAGGCCTGGGGAGAGGTGTCACATGACACTGGAGAGGAGCAGAGACAGGTGAGAGGGTCCGGGCTTTAGGCCGGAGAAAGAGGAGACCCCGATGGATGTAAATCCGTCTTGAAATGCACAGAGGGCTGTCATTGGAGGCGCTTTTGGTAATCCCAGATGGCCGGCTGGTTCAGGGCCACTGGGTGAACAGTCCAGGCAGCAGATGTCAGTGTGGCATGGGGCTGACCAGGCCCGGTTCGGACCTGCCAAAAATGGAAGCGAGTGTCCCTGAAGGTAACGTGAGCTTCTGAGCAGTGCTCGGCCCGGAGCTGCCTGGAGGTTTGAGCAATCGAAAGCTGGTTTCAGGAGGAATGACCCCTGGGATCGCTTCCAGGCCCGGCCCTCCGCAGCCACGTGGGAGAATGTTCTCCAACTTCTAATTTATTCACATTCGGGAGTAATGGGTTCACAGGCAAAATTCAAGAACTCTCCCCGATAGAATGCTGCAGCTGAGAAAGCCGCATAACAGTCGTGAGACCTCGGTAGAGCTGTTAAACGAGCCGGCGGCCTCATGTCCATCAGCTGGTGTGACGTGCTTGGGCGACAGGAGGCCCAAGGCGTTCCTGCAGTTTCTCTTCACAGCCCCGGTGTTGCTGTAAGTGCTGGCCGCTGGCCGCGCCAGGGCCGTTAGCACATCGCAGTCTTCACGATGCGGCTTTGTTCAGATGACCCAGGTGGGCTGCCGGAATCTGAAGCCTTTGTGCCCTACAGAAGGAAGAAACAATGGTAGACATTCTGAAATGACAAAATCTGCCACTCGTCTGTGAGTCGCTGCGGTGACTTGATGCGAATATTCTAAACTAGAAAGGTCGGGCGTGGCCAACCACGGTTTCGTGAAGCCAGACTCCACTTACAGGCCTCTCACGTGTGGGGAGTTAAAGGAATAAGTCCCTGCGCTGGGAATGCAGAGATCCCAGCATCTCACCGGTTTGGGTGGGTATAATGCGTGATACCACACACCTTGGGTGAAAACACTTGTAATTGAGAATGAGTTGGCGGAGACGGACAAGGCCATTACGACTGAACTGAATTCCTTCAACGAAGGTTCACAAGCGAATTTTGTGGCGGCTATTTGAGTCGAGTCCTCTCTCTCTCCATCAGAGTTTTCTCTGTGATTCTACGATGCTCCCCCTCACTCGTTCGCATTTTTCCTCTGCCGAATCCTTCCCAGATGCCCCTGGGTCGAGGCAAGCGTGTCCTACATCCTGGCCGCGGAATCCTCGAGGGAGAGAATCCCATTCAGCTCTGCATTCACCCAGTTCTTCACACTTAGTGGGTACTCAATAAACTTACATTAGAACTTCCATCTTTAAGGCAATTACCAGGGAGACAGAAAGAGAACCAGAAATAAGTTGCGGGCCAGAGTGGACCAGACTGGGTTTTATGCCATTTCCTAATTTACGATGCGCCCGCACAGTCCCTCAAAGGCAGAAGCTGAGTCCATCAGCTCAAACTGGAAATTCAGAGCAGGCGAGTTAAACTGGAAGCAAACTTCAGCCTGACCAGTTACTTGCCGAAGCACCGGACTCGCCTAACAGTGCCTCCATCCGCAAGTCTCTCAGCAGATCCAACGAGAAACCACGCCATCCTTTATTGGGGTGTGGGGTACATATAAGGGTCTGTGCTTCGGAATCCACGTCCTTCCTTCTAATCCAGCTTCTGTCACTTAGTGCCTGTGCAACCTCAGAAAAACCACGCGATTGTTCATACTTCAGTGTTCCCGTCTGTTAACCAAAAGTGGTGACAAGAAATTGCCCCCGTACCCCAAAAAGAAAGCCTTTTAAACCATGGCCCCCAAGGAACTGGAGATGTACATAAACATGGCCCCAACCTCTCCCACACAATCCTTCTTTCATACACAAAAACTGAGACCCATTAGAGATTGAAACGTACCTGAAAGCGAAAATTACAGAGCACACAGAAGAAAACATAGGAGATTATCTCTGGCTTTGGGGTAGGCGATGATTTCTTAACATACGAAAAGCACGTGAAGAAAAATAAACTGAAAATTTGGACTTTGACATAGTTAAACGCCAAAAAAGAAATTAAAAACTTGGATTTCAACATAATCAAACTTCTATTCATCGAAAGACACCGTCAAGCAAATACATAGCCAAGTGACGGGCTGGGAGAACGTACCTGGCAGTAGGTAGGTTTACCTGCGATACGCGTATCTGACACAGGATCTGTACCCAGACTGTGTGAAGACATCCCTCAGCTCCGTAATAAAAACTGGGCAAAAGACGTGAACAAAAAAAGACGTGTGCCTTTGACAAAAGAAGATGTAAAAACGGCCAGTGGACACAAGAAAAAGTGTCCGGCATCACGAATCATCGCAGACGTACGAGTAAAATCCACCAGGTTTCGGATGAGGATGTGGGGCTCGCAGAGCATTCACCCGCCTCGACGGAGGAGCGAAATGGCGTGCGACTTTTGAAACCTGCCTGGTGCTTTCTTATTAATTATTCAGGTGCTACCTGTCTTCGTCCACTCAGGCTGCTGCAACGGAGGGCCACAGCCTGGATGGCTTCAGCCGCAAACGTGTAAAAGTCCAAGGTGTGGGGACCGGCAGGCCCAGGGGTTGCTGAGAGCTCCCTTCCCTGGTCGATTCTTACTGAACCCTCCCGGGGCAGAGAGAAAGCATCTCTCCCACGTCTCTGTCTCACGAGGCCGTACTCGATGATGAGGGCTCTACCCTCCTGACCTAATTACCTCCCAAAGGCCCTGTCTGCTGTGGTCCCCCTAACCTGTGGTTTCACGTTCTACGGTTTCAGTTACCCACAGTCAGGCATGGCTCAAAAATACTAAACGGAAAATTACAGATACTTTGAGAGAGAGAGAGACACCATATTCATATCGCTCTAATTACAGTGTATTGTTATCGATGTTCTATTTTATTTGTTGCTGTTCACCTCTAACTGTGCCTAACTTATAAATTTTAAACTTTACTATAGGAGAATATGTGTAGGGAAAACATAGTATATATCGGGTCTGGTACTCTCCACCGTTTCAGACATAAACTGGGGTCCTGGAACCTTGCCCCCTGGATAAGGGGGAGAACTGTACCATCACATTGGGGATTAGAGCCCCAACATGTGAATTCTGGGGAGACACAAACATTAGTTTGTAGCACTACCCAATAGCGAAGTGAAAGGGACTTAGTTTTCAAGACTTAGCTTTCCTCTAAACCCTCCTTTAGTGAAAGGTAAAACTGCCTTCAGCTGCCGTGACCCCTTGCTGACCCTTAGTGAAAGGTAAAAGTGCCTTCAGCTGCCGTGACCCCTTGCTGACCCTTAGTTAAAGGTAAAAGTGCCTTCAGCTGCCGTGACCCCTTGCTGAAAGGAAAATAAACCAATCAACCCCTACCTAACCTCACGCCACCCTAGATACAGCCAATCAGGTAGGGACAAGTCTGTGCAAATACCCGCTTCCCCAGAGTTCGGGGCCCTCGTTCCAACACTGCTGCGTCGGTGTCGGTTGAGATTCCGGACTCGAGTCTGAATAAAAACCCTCATGTGATTGCATCGGTGTGATTGGCTCCTTGGTGATCTTCTGGGATTCGCAACTTTGGGCGCAACACTAAGTAAGTACCACCCCTAGGGATGTACCCAAAAGAGAATTACTAAATGACGGATATTCATCTTTGTTCATAATAAGCAGCATCTGTAATCAACCAGTTTGGGAAAGTCTATAAATAATAATAATAAAAAATATAAGCAAATTACGCTATATGCATACCAGGGATTACGATGCAACAATAATGAACAATAAATGAACCAGTGACACAAGACGATGAATCCCAAAATCGTTTTGCCGAGTGAAGGCATCACAAAAGAACACACACTGTATAACGCCATTTATGTGAAATTCTCTAACAAAATCACCAACGGTGAAAGAAATCGAAACAGTGGCTGCTGGATCAGATGGTGGTCCTATTTAGTTTTTAATTTTTGAAGAACCTGCTACGGTTCTGCACGATGGCTGCACCCCTTTCATTCCCGCCAACAGTCAACGGGGCTCTCTGTTCCCCGTGGCCTCACCTGCACTTGTTATCGCTTGTCTTTTCGATGCGGCCTTTCTAACAGGCGTGAGGAGGCATCTAACTGTGGTTTCGGTTTGCATTTCCCTAAGGATAATTGACGTTGAGTATCTTTTCATGGACCTGTCTGTCTTCTTTCGAGGACTGTCGGGTTTTTGCCCATTTTTGAAGCAGGTTATTCCTCTCAAAGGAAGTGGAATCTGTACCCCAGGGAGATCTCTGCACCCCTGAGTTCACTGTAGCATTGTTTCTAAATCAACATTTAAGAAACAACCTAAACGTTAACCTATAGATGGATTAGAACTACGAAATGTATAAATTACAAATGGAAATGATAAATAATACTATTAAGCCTTTAAAATTAAGGAGATCCTGTCATTTGGGATGACCTTGGAAGACATGCCCAGTAAACTAAGCCAGACACAGAAAGACCAGGATTGCATGATCTCACTTACATGGGAATCTAAAATAGACTTTTAGAAGCAGAGAGTGGAAGGGTGGTTGTCAGGGGCTGGGCAAGGACAAGTGGGAGGTGGTGGTCAAAAGGCACAAAGTTATGCAGGAGGAACAAATTCTGGAAATCCAACGTAGAGTTTGGTGACGATAGTTGACAATGATACCGTATGGTTCACTCAGAATTTATTGAGAGGTGAAACTTCAAGTGTTCTGCACATATCCACACACACACCCCCCAAAAATGATAACTATAGTAAGAGACAGACATGCTAATTAGCTGTAGATGGCACTTATTTGACACTGTGCACCCACATCAAAACATCACGTTGTTCACCCTAAATATATGCACATTTATTTGCCGGTTATACTTCAATACAGCTGAAAATCACTAAAATGGAAAGTGCTGGGACAGTGGAAGTTTGCAGAATTCACCTGGGAAGGTGTGTAAGGGAGCTTTCTGGGGCGATGAGAAGAGTCAACAACTAGACGATGGTGTGGGTTACGCAGGTGCGTCAATTTGTCGAAACCCACAGAACTTCGCGCTTAAGATGCGTGCATTTGCCGTATGTCATTTTGCATTTCCCCCGAAGATCCCCCCTTTTTAATGCCTGACCTCTTAGAGTTGTTGAGAAAACAAGGAGAGATTGTAACCCCGGTACAGTCAGGGTGTCTGCACGCAGCAGGCAAGCACTCAGGGAGCTACTTCTCTGCGCTGGTACAATGCTGGCTAAATAAACAGAACAAAGCGCTGCAGGCTTTCTAGGGAAATTATAGTTTTCAGCAAGATTTACTCTTTCTAAACAGGATGATAAAGCCAGAACATAGCAGCTTCCAGAGCTCAGGTTCAGCTACGAGGCTAGGCCTCACGAGCTCTCTCCTGTTGGTCTCAGAGTCCCAGGTGAGGACCAGGGGCGTAGGCTGGCATCATTCAATCGTCTGAGATCGTAACTCCGTTCCTGAAGACACGTGTGCCGTGCCTGATATGACTCCACCGGTCGCTCGTTTTAGCGGGTAGCTGATTTTTCTCCACTGTGCAGTATCGGAGAAGCAGGGCGCCTTTAATTAATCCTTTTCTGCCTTCATATCTGAAAGCGAAAAGACATTTTAATGAGAAGGCAGCGGCAGGAAAAAAAAGAAAGAAATCGGTAATAAAATAAATAAAAAAATAAAATCATGGGGCTCATAAGTAGCCCCACAGATGGAGGCATTCAACTCAACGAAATGACAGATGAATTTATTTGACTAATGCAAACAGAGAGAGAACGAGGCACTTCCGTGGTGCTCAAGCCCGTGAAGAGATGGGTAATGTCGGAGTGTCAGACCCGCGGCCATAAACTCTCGGGCGCCAACGATGGTCATGCCCAATTTAACGACAGAAAAAAACAAATGAATTGCTACACATGACCGTTTGCCTCCCCTGTCAAATGAGGTGACTGAGTATTTTATTCAGGAAGGGGTATTTTCTATATAAAAGATAATTAAATGTTGTTTGGAAGACATGGGCTACGTGACATGATGTTGGGGGGCAGTGAGGGTAGGACAGGGTGGGGGAAAACAGCCGGCGAGCTGCTGTGCCTTCTACAGTGGGGTGACAGTTATGACGGGTGACACTGGGCGAGAGCTTTCTGTGTGCCCAGCGCTGTGCTAATTAGACTATCAAAGGCAGGATTCAATTGCAGGCATTGTGGCGCGCACCTCGGGATCCGTAGGAAGAGTCGGTGCCAGGCATGAGGGCACGTCGAAATCCCAAAAAGAGAGTAAGGCAACGAGGAACCCTTTTGCATACATAGCAAGTGCTCAAACGTGCTCATAGAATGAATAAGCGGCTGAACACAAATAAATGATACAATAAAGATGTTAAATACCAAAATGAGGGCATCAGTCTAGGTGCTAGAGGATTAGTCTCAGATAGAGCAGGAGGAGGACAGGCTTTGGACCAAGGCCTCCCAGCCGGGGCACGGTTGAGATTTTCTGCAGAATGGATTCGTCGTTGTGGGGGGACTCACCAGTGTATCGTAGGATGTTTAACAACGTCCCTGACCTCTTCCCCGCGAGAAGCTGGTAGGACACCCCACCCTTGAGTTGTGACCATCAAAATGTCTCCAGGCATTACAAACGTTGATGTTCCTGGGGAGTAAAAACTGCTCCTGGCTGAGGACCCCTGAGTTAGATGAGCCTAGACCTTAATCCAGTTTCGCACAGGAACAAGCTTTGGGGTGTCGGACACGTTCCTTCATCTCTTTCATCAATTCCTTCGTCCGTACAAGGAGCCAACTCGGTTTTGGGGAGGGCTGCAGAATAAAGGATTGACTTCAGCTTTTCGTCTTTCCCTGCATGCTCAGCTCTTGACTTTGAGCTCGATCGTGTGATGGCCGCGACCCAGGCAAGTCGGCGAGGCATCTCATCTTGTTGTTCACTGGCTGTCTTGCATCTCGGCCATCGCCATGACGAGAAAAGGCCCCAACCGACCTGCTTTTCATTGTACCAGAGCCGGATCTATCCGCACCGCGTGCGGTTCACTCGACGGTTCTTACGTTCGGTGGTGAACCTTGGCCTACGGTGGCCTTTGTGGCATGGCCTCTTTCCACCTCCTACCCTTCCACACCCTCACACCCAACATTCCCTGTCTGGGAAACCGGAAGGCTCACTTCTCTGTGCCAAAAATAACTATTTTCCACACCAAGTCACTCTGGTATCCTGCTATCTCTTGCCGTATTATAAATATCTTGCTCTTTTATGAATCTGTTTCCTCTTCTGTCCATCCAACTACACAGCGGGGTCTCTAAGACAGGAATCTTGTTTGATTCATTTGGAGAACCAGAATCTTCTTTTTATAATTGACCTATAACAAGGTATTCGTTTAAGTGGATAATTGTTTGACATTCGCATATATTGTGAAATGATCACCATAAGTTTAGTTAACATTCATCTCCTCACGTAGTTACACATTGTTTCCTGGGATGAGAACTTTTAAGGTTTTTTTTATCGCATCAACCTTCAAATAGCCAATATAGTATTGTGAACTATGGTCACGATATTACGTCTCCAAACTGTATTTATCTTATAACTGAAAGTTTGTACCTTTTTCACCCATTTCCCCTACTGCCAACCCCCACCTGTGGCAACCACTATTCTACTCTCTGTTTGTATGAGTTAAGAGTTTTTGGACTCCTCATGTAAGTGAGATCATACGGTATCGGTCTCCATCGGACCTACTTCACTTAGCATAATGCTTTCAAGGTCAGAGGAATATTCACCATCAAAAAGAAGGAAATCCTGTCATTTGGGACTGCGTAAACCCATATGTACCTTTTCTTTATCCATTCGTCTGCCAATGGACGTTTGGGTGGTTTCCATGTCTTGGCTATTGTGAAAAAATACGGTAGTGAACATCCTTAAGGCAGTGATTATAATTTCTTCAGATAAACACCCAGAAGCGAAACTGCTGGA
The DNA here is from genome assembly GCA_030015415.1 of Cynopterus sphinx. Taxonomy (NCBI): domain Eukaryota; kingdom Metazoa; phylum Chordata; class Mammalia; order Chiroptera; family Pteropodidae; genus Cynopterus; species Cynopterus sphinx. Next base: position 141,045,453 of record CM057384.1, read on the forward strand.
TCGCATGGCAGTTCTGTTTTTGATTTTTTGGGGATCCTCCACACTATTTTCCGTGGTGGCTGCACCAATTTGCAATCTCACCAACGGCGCGTGGGTTGCCTTTCTCCACGTCTTTGCCATCTCGTGTCTGTGTGATGACAACCATCCTAAAGGGTGCGAGGGGACACCTCATTATGGCTTTGATTGGATAACCAGAATCTTCATATTCTGAAATAACAATTTTAAGAGTTTCTATTCGTTGAACACTTTCTGTCTGTCAGGTACTGAACTAGACTACCAGCTCCAAGAGGACAGGTGGATTGCTACCTTGTTAAATACTCCATCTCAGCCCCTGGCATCAATCAATTACTTGTGTTAGGCGGGATGGCCCAGACTGTACTGTGGTTACACTGAGCTCCCTAACCTCATTGGCCTAACATGGCCAAGATTACCATCTCGCTCACGGTATACGGCCGACACAAACTGGAAGGTATTATGAGTTGAACTGTGGCCCTTAAAAAGGTGTGTTTAAGTCCTAACCTCTGAGATCGTGAATATGTACTTATTTGGAAATCAGGCCTTTGCAGAAGTAATCAAGTTGAGATGAGGTTATTAAGGCAGACCCTAATGCAATATGATTGGTGTCCTCATAAGAGCAGGAGAGTGCCCTGTGATAACAGAGGCTATAAGCCGAGGAATTGACAGCCATCACAAGAAGCCAGGAAGAGCCAAGGAGGGATTCTAGCAAGAGCCCCAGAGGAGCATGACCCCACCGACACCTTCATCTCAGGCTTCCAACCTCCAGAACTGTGAGAGAAGAAATTTCTATTGCACTAAGACACCCAGTCTGTGATCCTTTGCCATGGCAGCCCTAGCAAATGAGTACAGCTTGACTCCTCACAACGATTCAGGGACCAGGACTCTGCCCCATTGTAGACACACCATCTGGAAGAGGTGACCATCTCGGCTGCTGATAGGAACTAAGAGAGAAAGGGGACTCCCTTCCTCTTTCTCATTTTCCCATTTACCAGAACCCGGGCACATGTCCCCAGCTAAACTCCACGGGCATCTGGGAAATACAAGGAGGCACACACAGACCTGAACACCGATCGATGGTCTCTGCTGGGGTGTTAAATAAATATTTGTTGGAGAATTAAATACACCCTCTTTCCATCTAGACCTGCCATGTGATAGGGCTTTATCAACTTCCACATGTCATCAGAGAGGAAACTAAGGCACAGAGCGATTAAGCAACTTCCCACTGTCACTAGCACACACTCGCCTGTGCTGCGAAGCCAGGATTCACATCCAGAACAACCAATATCTGAAGTCCGTGTGCCGGCCTCTCAGTGAGCTAGTCCTGAAGGAGCAAAAGCAGAGTCCTTTAGGGCAAGGAACCTTGCTCTCCATCCCTTAAAGGTGTTCCCCCAGGCAACTGGCTTAAATGTTTCAAAGTGTAGAAACTTTTTCTTCCGATTAAGATGCGCCTTGTGCATAAAGCTCCCTCCTGCACGCTTGGAGATGGTCTGTTCACCATCATCTGAATTTAAAGCAGGCCATTTGGCACACCTCCATTTTATCGCCATTAATCGAGTCATTTCGGGATGGAGGGGGGTGGAAATCTAGAAAAGCTGTGTATCTGACTGGGAAACCAATGAGGCCTGCAGGTCAGCCTCATCTTGGATCTCGAGAAAGTACCTGTCATGTTTGATGTCACTCATCCCGCGAGATATTTTAATTCAAACGGAGCTTGCCGACGTGGCCGTCTCTGAGTGCTGAGGACCTGTCGCTGGAACCTGGCAGAGTCCCCGCACGGCCACGCTTTCCGTGACTTCACAAAAGAGGACTGGTCTGGAAGAGGCTGCAGAAACCAGGTTTGCAACTTAATGCTGATTTTGCCCAGAAGTAATTAGTTCATTAACTGTGAGCACACGAGCTCATTAAGGGAGGAGGTGAATGATGCAAATCAGTGGCCTGTGTAAGTCCATCGAAAATTAAAAGAAGGAGCTGGAAATGGTCTGGTTCGAACCTCCTGCCCGACACCTTCATTAACCAAAGAGGTTTTTCTAAAAGCCCAGACATCCCTGGGGATCGGTGCGTTTAACGGCACCAGCTTCACAGGAAAGTAGCAACGGTGGATGGAAGGGGGAAGGCGGGGCATCTGCCACCTCTGGGATGCTTTCTGGGGAGCTGGCCTGACACCAGGCAGTTCTGCTTTCAGGACGTAGCATAATGTCCACAGCAGCGAGCTCAATGCTCTGTCCACTTGGGGATACAAGCTCAGGGCATTTACGACTTACCAGCCATCTCTGTGAGTCGACGGCAGAGCTGGGATCCAGGCCCGTGTCTCCATGAACCCTAAAACCAATGCTTTTTTTTTTTTATCATGTCAATAAATTATCGAACACTTAGAGAGAGATTCACAGTCACATGACCGCCTCTGGTCCCTTCATCATCTCAGAGCACGTCCTGGTCAGTGCTTTATTGAGCTGCAGTTTGCAAATGTTTATTTACAGGGGATTAATTAACTTTGCTATTTGCAAGCGCTGAACTAAAGAAAAATTGGCTTTCTCTCGGAGTAGGTACGGTGACATTCCAATGGCCCTCAATCCCATTCTGGAAATTTGAAAATCTTCTAGGCCAAACCTGGAAGAATAGATGACAGATGGTAAGATGGGCAAAGAGAAGGGCCTGAGGAGCTCAGAAAATGCAGGCAGGCTGTGTGGTTTCAAGTTCCTCCCTGTCACCAAAGACCAGTTACTCCTCTGAGTTCTGGTTCTCTCACTAAGAAAAAATAAGAAAGAAAATGAGGTTTCTGAAGTCCTCTCCTGTAGGGAGAATCTCTGAAAAGAGCCTAGGAGTCTGATTCATCATCCACAACATGAGTTCAAGTGGGACTCTTGGTGGAAGATGATGAATATAGTCAGGGGGCCAGGGAGGAGATCTTTCTGATTCCTGGCCCCGGGGCCCATGTGCATCCACCTCAGGGGAGACACCCAAAGGAGAAAGGGGCAGAGTGGCCCTGCAAGGGTACATCTCAGTACCCAGCCATTTTTTTTTTCCAAGATGACACAAAGGTGGCAGTGAGACTCAGGAAAGAAAGCCTCCCTCTGCAATGAGAATAGGAGATGCCCCAGTGTAGGAGGCCAGGAGTGTCTAGGAGAGGACCCCACACACAGAAAGAGGGCACAGAGAAAGGGACAGATAGGATTCTAGTGTCAAGCACAATCAAAGAATGAACATGCAACCTCCAGCACAAGTAGCACATTTGTCCCTTTTCTCATTCATTCATCCGCCCATCCATCCATCCGCCCATCTACCTATCAACCCATCCACCCATCCACCCATCCACGCACCCATTCATTCAACTCTTGGCCTATATCAAGATCTGTGCCGGGCCCAGAAGCTACACTAAAAAAATTCAAGGGCTCAGTATGACATCGGTTGAGGATGACAATGCCTTTCTAGCCTGTCTCATAGAATGTGAGAAGCAAATGAGAAAAACGAAGGCAAAAAGATACGAATCATTAGTTTATGAGCCTTGATGAACCTCCAGAGCGACTGTTAAGTTTGTGATCGTGACGTACGCTGGGTGGCGTTTCCAGAACCTGCGGGATGCAGAGTGTCTGCTTCACTGTGTCTGGGCAGCATCCCAGGTCTGCGATTCCACAGAGGAAAACGCCCAGACCGAGCCGGTACAAGGAGGCGCCTCTATCTGGGAGAGCAGCGGCAGGCAGCAGATCCCCAGGCCCGCAGGGAGCCCAGCTCCAAAGTCCGGGCACAGGGCCAGGAGCTGAAGATCCCAGGAACAGGTCAGAAAACAGGGTCAAGGTGGCGGGAGATGATAAGGACCCGCAGGTTGTCATGGATGGATTGAGAAGCCTGAAGTCCACCCCGCGTGCGAGCTGGAGGTGTGAGTCCCATCGAACTAGCGGCTTCATGGGGGCTCCATCCCCAGGCACAGGCTGCAGGTCCAGAGACTGAGGAGGCAGTTTCCTGCTAAATGCCATGTTTGTCAGGATTACAGTTAACAGTCCCATTCACTGGAGTCTAGGTTTTGCCGAGTAAATTGCAAAACCCCATGCTCAGCTCACCTAGCACTCGGGTTGCCTGTCACATCAGGGTTACCCCCCAAGGGTACGGCAACCTGTGAGTGTGGTCTGGGCGAACATCAAGCTTTTTTTATGAAACTCCATGGACAAAACTTAGAATGACAGTCCTTGGAAGCGTGACTTTCCAGAGGGGCCGAGCCCTGGCCACTATTTTCCCAGACACTGGCTCCGCTGCCTTCCTCTGCACCTCCAGGCGACTGAAACACAGGAGGGTTGGCCCTTCCTCCCTTCGAGGATTCAGAGGCGAGATGCACCTTTTCCTTGCAGGCGTGATCAGAGCCAATAACAGATGACCCACCATTTAGGGCAGGGGGCGCATTATTTACGCAACGGTCGAGTCCAGGCCTGGGCAGAGTGGGAGATTCTTTTGTTCTCACAGCTGGCCTTCGGAGCTGCAGAGCCCATGCGGTAAATAATGCTGCCATTGTCTGCCTGTGTCAGAGACAGACAGAAGGTACATTTGGCCTGCATCCAAACACCGCAAGGGCCACTCGTCGTCACAGTGTCCAATTACTGCTGGCTTGACGATAAAGTGCATTTCTTTTTTTTTTTCTTTTTTTTTTTTTTTTTTGGCTAAGCTAATTTAAGAATGGGCAGTCCTCAGGGCCCCTGTGCAAAGAGGGGTTTGCTGCATCTTTCCATGGGGGGAAAAATAAAGTTATGTTTAGAACAGAAACCAAACTGGCGTGGGATGGATGTTGTCCACACACTCATCTATTGATGGAAAGGTTAACTGCATTTGGATTCCCCTTGAGGAAGAAGTAGAAAAAATAAAATCTGCTCATTTCCAAGTTTGCTTTCAGGGTGCAGTCAGGGTGTCAAAGAAGATGTAATAAGAGCAAGGGAAAATCAAAGAATGGGACGGCTCTGGCCGTGCACACCGACCGCCACAGGATGTGGGGGACATGCTACCCATCTCTTGGTGAGTAGGTGACCATGACGATGACCGTGATGATAATGGTCAAAGGTAGCATCTCACGTGTTCTTACTATTCGCAAGGCGCTGTGATAAGCACGTTTTCCCCTTTAATGTTCCAGTCCATTGTAGAGGAGTTTGAAAACACTGTACAGATGGGGAGAGACTGGGGTTTATGTAGCTCAAATGGCTCACTGAGCACCACGCAGCTGGTGAGAGGGTGACTGCGATCTGGAGAATTTCTCCGAATTAGACTGCATGCTTCTTTAAATGCATTAAATACTTTCTTGGGTTCCCACAGGCTCCCAGTTTCACGGGCTACCCTGGGTGTCCAAAGACGTGTTTTCATGTTCAGCGGGGCCCTACGACAGCCACCAGCCAACTGGCGATGGTCTGTGAACAGAACATCCTTGGGAAGAAGCCGCTGAGAATCCGCAGTGCAGCCACCGTCCAAAAGCAGGATTCATCCCAGCCTCCGTGGGCTCTGCTCCTCCTCGGCCACGCCGTATTGGCTGACCACCTCCTGTATGAGTTGCTTCTTGCTGTGTCACAAGCCGCCCGAATCTTAGTGACTCAACACAACAAAGATTTCTTGCTTGACAGTTTCTGTGGGTCAGGAATCCAGAAGTGACTTCGCTGGGAGATTCTGACGCAGGAGATCTCACGAGGATCAGCGGCGGCTGCAGTCACCTCAAGGTTTGAGCGGGATAAAATTCATTTCCAAGCAAGTCTCAGGAGGCCCGCTCCCAACTGCGCTCATGTGGTTCATGGAAAACCGTGGTTCCTCCCCAAATGGGCATTGCCATCAGCTGTTTGACTGTCCTTGTGGCACCATGGATGGCTCCCCAATCATCAGGTGCCCGTCCTATGGCAGATGGCTTCTTTCAGAGCAAGAAAGGAGAGAAAGAGAGAGAAAAATAGAAGCCAAGATGCAAGCAGCTGTGTTTTCATAACTTCATGATGCCCATCCTATCTAAAATATTATATTTTAAAGAAATGAATTATGGTTGAGCTCACATATGAAAGAAGGAAAAAATATCTACCTCTTTAAGGGAGGAGCAGCAAAGAATTTGAGGACTTCTCTTTAAAACCATCCTACTGTTCTTCGTGGTGCAGGCAAACTGGATTCGCATTCCGTATGTTAATTCACCATACTCTAAGAATTATATACAGAGAGGATGACAGGATTGCAGGATCTGGTGCAGAGGTAGCACCGTGTCGGGGTTTGAGAAAATAGCTATCACATTCCATTCGTGTTAGGGTAGAATAAATATGCGATAATGAGAAAATAAGACCTCTTCTCTGAATCACAGCAGAGCTCTGTGAACTGAAAGTGCTAATTCATGCCTATCTGGGGTTTACTGAGGTAGCTCTAAGACCTTTGAAATTCTAGACCAAGGTTGACAAACTGAGTCTTAAAAGGCCAGATAGTGAATATTTTCGGTTTGTGGCCCATACGGTTTCTGTCACTACTCAACTCTGCCACTATGGCACAAAAGCCACCATAGGGGGAAAAAAACACATCAGTGAAAGAGTATGGCTGTGTTCCAATAAAACTTTATTGACGAAAACAGGTGGGCCATCCTTGCTCACCACACTTCTACTGCACACCCCTTAAAACTTTTAGATGTTGAACTCCTTGAGAGCAGGGCAGTGTCTTATCTCACCTTTGCATCTCTACACCGAGCACAGCTCACGAATGAGTAGGCAGGTACAAAGGTACATACATGAATGAATGAACCGATGCTCCGGGAAGCATTAAAAGATGGATTTGATGTAGTAAATCTATTTATTTGAAACTTTGAAACTACATATCTGATGTACAAAGTGCCTTTTAAACAACTTCGGTTCACCAACCAACTCAACTGTCAGTCTTACCTACACAGCTAACAGGCGACACTGGGATGCCAAGGCCTCCTCACAACAAAGGCCTGTCATGTCTAAATTATTGACATAATAGACCACTGTAACTTCTTTGGACTCATTAGGCTTAATTATGTCAAGGTCTCATTGAGGACTCTTTAAATCTGAAGGTTCGTGAGATAATAAAATATAATAGCTCCTTCGGAGCCATAAAGGTCTCTTTATGTCACAGGCTATTTGGAGATTCAATATTCCATAAGATTAATATCACAATAGTGCAGAAATGACAACAATTACCACACCCTCAATGTCTATCAAACGTAATTTAATAATAGGGATTTAGATAGGTCCACTTCGCATTCACTCCTGGGGTCTTTGTCAAGGAGGAAAGGCGAAGGAATATGAGACTTCAGTGTCAGCCACTCTCTCATCGCGCCTACTCCCTGGTACACTGTTCCTTCTGCTTCTGGTTCTCAGCTTCCTCTTGATGCTTTCTGGTACAGAACACCTCTGCTTTCACCTGGGGAAGGTATGCCCAGGTGAGAGTACCGACTCTGCCCTCCGCAGCTCTCTGTGTGTTTGGTACCAAGAATGTGATAGAATCAACAGCCTTAGATTAGAAGTTATTAACAGAGGCCATGTTCCAAGGCTAGCTCTGAACATGCTGAAAATGACCTGTAATTGAAATAATGTGCTTTTGTAATGAAAGAAGCAGAAAAGAGAACTATTGCTATATTATAAGAGACATGATGGAAAAATAAAATTCAAGGGTAAATATTTGCTTTAAAGGAATTACTGCATTCTTGATAAAGTGTATATTTAATTACAGATAGATTAGAGACTAGATGGCTAACTCTGACACTTGAAAATTAAAGTATGTCAAATTATAAAAGGCATAGTAACTTTACAATAAATATTTTAAAAGCAGGGATGGGAAAGTCACTTGCAATGTCCCTCATTCTAACAAAATTTTAATAATTCGGTATGGTGGACAGACTTTAAGGTGGTCTTCATTATCCCTGCCTTCTGGATCATGTCCTTGCAGAGCCCTCTCTTATTGCTGAATGTAGGCAGGACCTGCAACTTGCTTCTAAGCAATAGAATATGGCAAAGGTGATGGAGCATCATTCCCATGATTAGGTCATATTACGTGGCAAAGGTGAGGAGATGCCACTTCTATGTTTATGTTACACGATGTGGCAAAGGTGATAGGAGGTCATTCCCATGATCACAGTACATTATATAAGACTCCGTTTCACTAGAACATGCATTCTACTGTCTCTCTCTCCTTGTTGGCTTTAAAAATGCAGCCTGTTATGAGAGCTTCATCAACAAGGAAACAAATTCTGCCAACAATTGAGTGAGCTTTGAACTAGACCCTTCTCAAGTCGAGCCTCCAGATGAGAATGCACCCTCTCTGACACCTGAAAACGGTCTTGCAGAGCACCTGGACTCCTGACCCACAGACCTAGGGAGATAAGTGTGTGCGATGTTTTAAACTACTACATTTATAGGAATTTGTTCACATACTGCTTTTTTTGTATAAAGTTAGATCTTATGACATTATATTTTTGCTTTAAAATATAAATTTCATGGGGATAAGAACTTTGTGTACTATTGTAGCCAAAACGTCTACCACCATGCCTGGTATTTATCAAGTGAAAAATAAATATCTGTTTAGTTAGCAAATGAATAAATAGAGTCATTTTGAGCATGAATAACATTTCAAAATGATGATATATCATATTTCACTTAGCTAATAAATAATTGATTTGTTTCTGGTTTATTTGGAAGTTATATATGACATGACAGATGTATTTACTCATGTAATACAAGTCAGGTATTATTTCCTTATGATATATAACAAAAATATGAATAAGTCCCATGAGAACAGAAATTGCTTTCATAATCAGAGCTGTATCTCCAACACAGTACCTAATATATGTTATATCAAAAAAAATTGTGATGAATAAATAAATAAGAATTTTTTTCTTGTTCTTAATTAATATGGTTCAATCACTTGCAGACTACATTTATTTATACATCATTAAAATCACTTCTCAACATCACTATCATTGTGTGACAGTGTAATTATACTGTACCTTTCCCAGCACTGAGTATCAAAACTTAAAAAAAGTTAGTCAATAAATAGACAAGAAATGCATAAGTATTTTACTTCATATTTTTGGTGCCCAGGAAGGCTTAGCATTTATCTTTATGCTTCTTTATCAGTTGCATTTTCTCTTTGGTGAATGATCTTTCATATTGTTTACACATATATATCAATATTTCAATGTTTTTTTATTTGTTAACTTTCATGAACTCTTTGGTATTACTACATTTACCATTGGCCTACCATATTTATTACAAATATATTTATTTCTGTGCACTTTCAAAACTTTGAAAATTAATGATAGTATACATTTTAATTAGGTTAGATTTCCCTAAAATGTATAAATTTTTATTTCCTTAATACTGTATATGAAGCTAGTAACAGAGCCTAAGTACACGTGAAAGAAAATCTCATAAAATTGAAAGCAGAAATAGATAAATTGACAATCAAAGTTTGAATCTTTAAACTGATATTTCATTAATAGATAAAATGAGTTTAAAAAAATTGGTAAGCATATAAAAGACCTGAATAACACAACTAATTTTATTAATAATTATAGAATATTCCACTAAATAACAGCAGAATACACTGTGTTCTTTTTAAGTAAATATGAAACACAAACCAAGATAGACTATGTGCTAGGCCATAAAACAAGCATCCATAAACAGAATTTGTTGTTTAATCACAATTTAATTAAATTAAAAGTATTACTGGGAAAATATCTAAAAACAATTCAAATAGTTGTAAATTAAACAAAAACTTCTAAAAAAAACATGAGTCAAAATAGAAATTGTAATAATAATTAGAGAATATTTTTAAATACTGAAATAAATTAAGTGAAAACCGAGCATATCAAAACTTCTAGGATGCAGCATAAATAGTTCTTAGAGAAAAATGTACAGTATTAAATATTTAAATTAGAAAAAAGATCCAAAACCACTGTTTTAAATTTCCATAGTAAGAAGGTAGAAGAGGAAAATACTTTAAAAATATATCAAATAAGTTGAAGTGAGAAATAATAAAAGTGGAAAGATCAATAATATAAAATACAGAAAAATAATAACATATATCAGTGTGACAAAAATAATTTAAAAATAATAAAAATTACAAAAGCTTTAGCTAGTTTGATTGATATTAAAAAGAGAAGTCACAAATGAATTGACAAGTTTCTGGAATGAAAAGGGAGAACTTGCTACAGATTCAACAGGCATTAAAAATATAACAAAAGAATATTATAAACAATATTATGCCAATTAATTTGGCCACTTAGATTAAATTGACAAATTTGTTGAGTGACACAAATTACCAAAATTGACCCAAGATGAAATAGAAAATGCAAATAGTCCTATACATATTTTGAAATTTTTAATTTGTAATTAGAAATTATCCCACATGCAAAATGTGGCTCATATGGCTTCACTGATTACATATAATAAAGAAACGGTAGAAATGTATTTAAAGTATGACAGAAAAATAAAGTAAGGAAGAATTCATCTCAATTCGTTTAATAAGCATAGGTAAACTTTGTTATCACAACAAGACCCCACCAAATAAAATTATAGATCAATGTCTCTCTTGATTGTAGATGAAATAAGCCTTTACAAAATGTCAGCAAATTTATTCACACATATACACAGGCACACACACATACTAACATATGTATAACGTAATGCACATAATGATATATCATATATCTATAGTAATGCATTTTATATTATTATAGTATATTGTAGATACATTAATTACCTAGAGAAAACATGCTAAAATACAATAAGTTCAAAGAATGCAATGTTGGTTTAATATTAAAATTTTTAAAAATAAAATTCACAATATTACTTGACTAAAAAATTTTAAATATGTTCATTGTATTAAATACAGAAAAACATTTATGCAAATTTATACCCATTTATGATAAAAACTTTCATCAATGTAACAATTGAAAGGAATAGTCTCAACTTGATAAAAACTATCTATAGTTAAGATTATAAATAATCATAAAAGATTGAATATTTTTCCTCTATAATAGGGAACAAAGCAAGATGTCTGCCCTCACTGTTTCTCTTTAACATTGTACTAGATATTGTAGCCAGTGCAATAATGGAAGAAAACAAAGAAAATATGTACAGATGAGAAATTAGGACATTTAAACTGTCTATATTTGCCAGCAACATCATAGTGTCCAACAGAAATCCTAAGGGAGCTACAAAATAAATTTTTTTCTAGAACTAATCAAGGAATTCAACAAGGTTAATGTGCAAATTTAATTTATATATAATAACAACACATAATTGGAAACTGAAATAAAATTACTATTCTTAATAACATGCCAAACATGAAATAATTAGAGATAAATTTAACAAAACATAGGTAAGACACATACACTAAAAACCATAAAAATTGCTGAGAAGAATGTAATGAAACATAAATAAATAAAAAAATACTATGTTTGTGACAATGTCAATTTTCTTCAAATAAATTTAGAGATTCAATACAATTTCAAACAAAATCCCAGTAGGCTATTTTGCAGAAACTGATAGGCTACATTTAACATTTATATGGAAATGCAATAACCCTAGAATAGCCAACAAATTTGGAAAAGAAGAACACAGTCATGTGAATGATGCACCCTATTTTAAGACTTGTTATAGTAGTCAAGATAATGTATTATTGTCATGAAAAGAATGTTTGAAAAATATAACAAAATAATAAAATGGAGGATAATGCCATTCAACAATGATAGGAGAATACATATATATTCACAGTAAACATTTTTGTACACAAAAATGAACTTAAAATGAGTTTGCAACTCAACATGATAGTTAAAATTATAAATGTTCTAAAAGAAAACAAAAAACTTTGTGAACTCAGAGTCTCAGAATTGATGAAGACTTCCTAGAGGGCACAAAAATACATTAAACATAAATAAATAAGTCATAAATTGGACTTCATTATAATTAAAACATTCAGCTCTTCGAAAGGCAGGACTACAAAAATGAAAAGGTAAGCCGCACACAAGAAGAAACTATTTTAATACGAGTATTTCACAAGGGATTTATGTCCAGAATATATAAAGAAACCTTAAAACTCAATAACAAGGAAACAATCTAATTTTTTTTAAATAGAAGATTTCAATAAACACCTCACTAAGGAAGATGCACAGTAGCAAAGAAGCAGAGGGAAACAATGCTCAGGACTACTAGTTATAAATTAAAATCGCATTGAGACACTACTCCACACCCACTAGAGTGCTCGGAGTAAATGATAAATAATACTCAGTGTGGGTGAGGATGTAGTATAACCGGAATCCTGTTATGTTAGTGATGGGAAGATAAAATTGTGCGGATGCTTTGGGAAAAAAACTACTGTTACTATATGATCTGGCAATTCTTCTTCTAATTATTTATTCAAAATAAAAGAAAACATAACATCCACACAAAACCATACACAGGAATGGTCATAGCAGATTTAGCCATCATAGCTCCAAATCTGAGTCGATTCAAACGTTTATCAACAAATGTTTGCATAAATGTACATGTGATAGCCACACGATCAGATACTACTCAGCACTGAAAAGGAACACATTACCAAAATGCGAGTGAATCTTAAAACAATTCTGCTGAGCAGGCGAAAATAAACACAGACATGTCCACGACCTTGGCTACGATAGCAAGGATCACAGGTCCTGGCAGGGAAGACTGACTTGTAAGCAGATGGAATACTAGTCCAAGAGGGTGAACACTCCTGCTGAGCGACCCTTGCTTGGGGAACATTTGTGAGAAAACTGCTGGTTTGACCTGGCATCAAGTTGGGTGTTGAAGGATGGAGAGTTCGTCACTGAGGAAAATAATTGAGGCCCATCCATGCAGAGAGCAGCGTGGAGGCATGTCAGTCATCTTTAATGATCCCCGATCCTTGCCCTCCTCCTTCACACTCCCTGCCCCCTTGCTTGCCATGTCTGGCAAAGATGCCAAGACCTTCCCACTTACAGGGCTTCTTACCTACTGCTCTGTGACCATTCAACAAACGCGGAACAAAACCGTATCACGAACCAAGTGATCTCTCCATCTGACATTGAGCAGTTAAGTCGTATGCAATTCAGTTCTAATGGAAGGAGACAGAGAAAAATGAATAAGTAAACAAATAAGTACAATAATTTCAGATGTCCATCATAAGCGCTATGAAGAAAAAGGCGACAGGGCAAGGCTGGGGCCGCACCACCCAACACACGTGGCCGCCGAGCCCCTGAAGAGTTGCCATTCTGAACTGAGATGAGCTGTGGGTATAAAAATATACATCAAAGTCTCAGTATGGATAAAAAAAGAAAATATTTCATAATTTTTTACTGGTCGCACGGTGAAATAACATTTTGGATATATTGAGTTAATAAAATAGTATTAAAATTAGTATCAGTTATTTATGTTGACTTTTTTAAGTAAAAATTTTGCATTATCTATGTGGGCCACCTTATATTTCTACAGCAGAGTGCTGTTCTAGAAGGATGGTTAGGAAAAAATGCTCCCTGGACAAGGTGTCCTCTCAGGCTTTTCCTAGCTAACTCCTACCCGTCCTTTAGAGGTCACGCTCAAAGACACATTAGTTCGTTTGCTTCTCTTTCATCACCAAGAAACTCTGTGGACACAGGGCAGTCGGAGTGTTAAAGAACTGTCTGGAAGCTCAGTGTGCTTGGAGGAGGAGGGTAGGCCATGAGGGAAGATTGGCTTTCATGGGGTGTGACACTATCTAGATAACAAGACAAGGAAACTGTAGGGTCTTCTGCAGGAGAAGGGAATCTGCAGGGCACCGTCCCAGGAAGAGGACGTCAGTGGACAGTCACCATCACAGGAGGGAGGGAATGGTGGCGGGGGAGCTTGTGTGCTCTGATGGAACTTGTGGGTGATAACAGATGTCAGCCGGAGAAGGTACCTCCGGAATTCCGAAGTATTCAGATTTTATCTTAAAATCTGCTTAGTGTCCACCTGTTAGTAATGTTTCATTGTTAAAAAAATAAAAAACAGCAGTCATTAGAGTAACCTTTATTTTTCTGAATGCTTGATATATTTTGCAAAGTGACATAAACATACATATGTAAGATTAGATAGATGATAGATGATAGATAATAATAATAATAATAATAGATAGGTGATTGACTGGATGGATGGATGGATGGATGGATGGATGGATGGATGGATGGGTGGATGGATGGATGGATGGATAGATGTTAGATGATAGAGAGAGATAGAAGTTAGATGATAGATGATAATTGATGATAGATGATGATGATGATGATGATGATGATAGATGATTGATAGATAGATAGATAGATAGATAGATGATAGATAGATAGATAATAGACAGACAGATGATAGATAGGTGATAGACAGACAGATAGAAAATGATAGATGATAGACAGACAGGTAATAGATGAAAGAGAGAGAGAGGCAACTACAAAAGCTCTCTCAGAATAATAATCCTCCCCAGTGTGAGGTGATCACCCCGTATTATCATAAGCTCTCCCACTTGATGCATTAGGTCCTCATTGATTTTTCATGCACAGTTTTCTTGGGGCCGCTTGCAAATGTAGAAATAATACAATAGACCTTAAAATATGTAAAGTTATGTTCAGGTGCCATGCTCCTGCTATCGCTCCCAACACTAACGCACTGAATCAATTATCTACTATTCCTGAATGTTCGTCTCTCCAACTGCGAAGCGTCCGTATCCCAATCACTGATGGGTTGACCCATTTTTCTGATCAAATTTGTCTCACTTAGGGTACCATTAAGCAGGAAAAAATTAACATCCAGGGTTTCACCTCCTTCCCATCTCCCACTCCCGTATTACAGGGTATTTATTTCTCACATCAAGAATGACATACCCTGATGTACTGGGTCTTTAATGCACATGAGGATTTCTGGAATGACACCATCGCGTGGCTTTTCAGCGTCAGTTTTAAGTGTTTTACTCCCATCTTCAATTGCAGAAAGAGAGTCTGGAAATCACAGCACCCAAGAAAGAGCGTGAAGCCATTCCTAACCTTTCTGCACTTGTAATCCTCTGCTTCCCTTCATCTAGTCAAGGATAACCTACACATGGAACTATTAAAAGCCCGCGGTGTTAGTTTCCCTTCCCTACGCCTTTGCAAACACTTTAGCCTCCAACGGGGAAATTGTATCTGCTCCTAAGCATCCCTAAAACTCCTGTTCGATCTGCACGGCTAAGCTCAAACATTGTGTGTGATCTGAGAATTATTCGTTGTCTTGATCTACATGCTTGTGTGATCAGACAATATTTGGTTTCCATATCTCGTGTAACACCGTCGAGGTTATTATTGTATTGTTGGGTTATTCCCTGCACAGGCTGTGGAGACTTGACTCGGGACTACACAAGTTCAAACTCTGGCTCAGCCAGAGACTAGCTGGAAGGGGTCTGTAAATTACAGAAATGCTCTTTGCGTTTCATCAACCGGCATTGGGATCAATGCTTCCAGCCTTGCTGGGTTATTGTGGAGATTAAATTAGGCAGTATTTTCATATTTAAAAAATGCTTTCAACAGGTTCTGAAACACAGTGTGTATTTAAACTTAAAAAAATTTTTTTGGCATACCTATACACATCCCTACACATTCCACCTTTCAAGGTGGAAGACATACCTTACATATTTATGTCTCTTAACATTTCTAGCCCTGGGCCAGAAGCACAGTTGGTGCTAAAAAGAGAGAAAAAAAGAAAAAAGAATGCTTCTCTGTCAATTTCTATAATCGACGGCTATATGCTCCAAATCAAGGGGACCAATTACCACTAAAAATAAAAAGGCAATATACAAATATAACAACATAATAACACGATAATAGCCTACGATTATCAGTGGGATTACTATAAGCCATACAATTACGTTTATATAATTTCCTCCCCGCCATGAGAAAGTTACAGGCATCATCCCTGGCACAAAGAAACAGGAGCACAGGCAAGTAAGCGACGATCGGAACC
This sequence comes from Cynopterus sphinx, assembly GCA_030015415.1. Taxonomy (NCBI): domain Eukaryota; kingdom Metazoa; phylum Chordata; class Mammalia; order Chiroptera; family Pteropodidae; genus Cynopterus; species Cynopterus sphinx. Next base: position 141,061,421 of record CM057384.1, read on the forward strand.
TCGCTTAAGCCCTCACTCAAGTCCCGCCCGGGTGCCTCCACGCATGACTGCAGACACTGTGATTCCAGCCCAGCGATGCGCTCCTTTCAACTCCTTTCCCAGACTCCAACTCAGGACCACCTCAGTGACTATTGTCTGCAGGTTTCAACTTCAAACGAGGTTTAGGTTGAGATTTTCCTTCTCTCCAAGCTAAGCAAGGATGTTCCAGACAGTTCTTTGGCAGAAATTTTGGGAGAGACTGACTCAGGCATGCACTCGATACCGTCACTGAATTTCTTGGGCTTAAATGACCTATAATTCCAATAAATTGCGGTGGCTGTTATTGATGGGATGGGTAGCCTGGAGGGAGGATGACACTGAAATCATCAGATTAACTAGTAGCATTGTTGCATAAGGCGGCTGGGTGTGCGTGTCTGTGCGCGCGTGCTGTTCGTGTATTTCCTGAAAGAGCAAGAACTTTGGAGGCAAACAAATGAGAGTTAAAATTCTGGCTTTGCCACTTATTCTCTAGTATCCCAACCCCTGGCTGATTATCTGTAAAAGGGGAGACCTAGCATCTCAGAAAAATATTATGATAAGTAAGTAAAAATCTGCCGGACAAAAAAAGTTTAAGACAAAAGTTTAAGAGAGACTTTGGCACATAATAACTGCTAAATAAACCATGTTTGTGATGTTGGTTGGGATTTATCTTTACTTATGGCATTAACTCAAAATGAATTGCCTGGTAATAAAATTGTTAGCATCTTGTAATAATCAGAGCCTATGCATCATGAGGACTTACTCTGTGCTAGGTATCGTACCAGGCATTGTTCTAAATACTTCATGTATATTAACTCACTTAATTCTCAAAACAATTTTATAAGGTGGTATTAGTAGTCGGAAGTGTTTCTTAGCCAAGAAGACTAAACTATGCTGTCCTTGATACAAATATGTATTGAGCATCTATTATGTCCTAATATCGTTCCGGTGACATAGCGTTGGAGTCAAAATAAAACATCCTTGTGCGCATCTGTCAACTTTTGCTGTGTAACAAACCAATCCAAAACGTTAGTGGCTTAAAACAGCCCTCCTTTTTACTTATCTGCCACCCTCCCTGTAGGTCGCCGAGACGTTTTTGTCCCTGGTAAGCCAACAGGTGGCCCGGTGGCTGGGTAATGTGAGACGGCCTTCCTCACAGGTCCCACGATTGGCCCACTGGGGCTGAGCACTCGCTGACTGTCACCTGGGGCACATTAGTTCTCCACGAGACCTCTCATCCTCCAACACGCTGGTTTATAAACTTATTCCTGTCTCAGGGCTCCAAGCACAGCAGGAGAGAAGGTGAGTTCCAATGTGCACGTGCTTTTCATGCCTTTGCTTGTATCACATTTCCGGTTGTTTTCTTGGAAAAGGCAAATCACATGACCAAGCCCAGAGCATTGTGGGAAGTGACCATGTAAGATCATGAATAGAGAGTGAAGAATCAATTATTCTTGAATGAATAGATGAACAAATAAATAAGTCCTCTTTATATTATCTTAAATTTAAGATAATGGATTTATAACTAGCTGCAAGGAAAAATATATAAAAATTTTAGTTATTAAGGACTGAGAAGCTCCCTTTCATTGTATATGGTGCCCATAGTTCACCTTTACGTCTTCCACAGAAAGATAATTGAATAACTGGCTCTTCATTTGGAATATTCAGTTTTTTCTCTAGACCACTAATCGAAACTAATGACTGATTTACCAAAAGACAGTATTACTTCCGAAGTATATTTTAGTCCCAGTGGGGGTATATATCTTTTATTATCATTTATGCATGTTTAACTTTATCAAGTAAAAATGAAACAATAATTTTTGTTAATTTTAAATGTAAAACAAATAGAAAATAACTTGGGCTTGATTATCAAACTACCCAAATGATACAAATTTCTTCCTCAAAAATATCATTGGACATAGCAAAGTCATACTCTGGGTTGTTCATGTGAGAGCATATTTGTTTTTTTATTTGGAACACTCAATTTAAAGATTAAATAAGCATTTATTTTTCTCTCAGAGTGTGCCAGTTCCTTACTTGACATTTCTGGGTTATGCCTGGGAGGTGAACTGAGAATTTGGAACTACATTTTGTATGTATATGACGAAAGCTGAGCTCTAACTAACTTAACAATAACAGTACTACAGGCATTAATTTCTCCCATGCAAATTTATGCAAATAAATTTAAATTTCCTGTGGCTTGAAGGCCATGGCCTCACAGAATTTTTGCTGTGGACAAGCAGAATTTTGAATAAGAAAGGAAAATGTGACTGAGTCACCCTGTAATGCTGACTTCTTAAAACTGCCTTTTCCCAAACATTCACACTTGATATCATCTGACCTTCACAGCACACATCTGAAGAAGTCATTATGACTCTTTTTAAACTGCGGAAACTGAGGCTCAAAGAGGTTATTGAGTTGACTGAGATCATATAGCTGAAAAGCAACAAATCAGCTTCATTTCTCTACAGTGTGAATTTCTCCAGGCAGAGAGAAATTCATATCTTCATATCAATCTCGATCCCCAGTACTCAGTGAAGTGATTTTGCTACAAAAGAAATCTGTTAATTCATTCATATTATTGATCATATTTGCCATGTGCCCAGTAAATCACAATTTATGAGACAACCAAACAAGCAGACACATCTGTATCTAGAAACTCATATTACAATGTTATAATCATAGAAAAGAAAAACTGTCTAAATGCACAATAGAAAATTGGTTAAATAAATTGTGAAGGATTCACAGACTGAAATGTTGTGTATACTTTTGGGGGAAAAAAATCCATTGATGTAGAGCAGGGGTCAGCAAATTTGGCCTTCCACTTGCTTCATATATAAAGTTTTCATGGAATATAGCCATGCTCATTCGATTGCTTTGCCCTGCAATGGTAGAGCGGAGTATTTGTGACATAGACCAAAAATCCCATAAATACTGAAATCTTTACTATCTGACCCTTTAAAGAAGAAGCTTGCCAATCTATGATATAAAGAAATGTTCATAAAGTGATAGGTGAAACATGCAGAACACGTAGAGGGACCATGCTTACAGATATTATGACTGTCATTCCATTTACTCCAGCTAGTTTAGATCAACCTACCAGGACCTTCAGATTGATGATGAATAATCACTGTGATTGCTTCTTGTGATCCAGCCACTGCCCTATGACCTCCTGGGAACTGAAGATCTAGAGATGAATCAATTAACCCTGACTTCAAGGCATTCACAGTCAAGGCACCTGGTGTAAAACATCGTTTAGAAGAAAATAGAATCTACACCAACTTTATTAAAAGGAAAAAGAGGAGAAACTAAAATTTTGAAATTGCATGCTTTACTATAAATATCAAAAAAATGAATATCAATGACAGAATTATAGGAGAAATTATAAAATCCAAATTAGAGGAGAATATTTTATATTCATCTATCAGAAAATAGTCAACCAAGAAGACAAAAATGATGAAGAATAAGATGATTAGAACAGAATGTGATATGCTTAGGAATATTCCTATGTGGTTATTCATACACATTCACACGCATACGTGTTAAATGCATACACACACAAATAAATAACCCTGTGCCTATGTGTAGACTGAGAGAACATCCATTCTTTTCCAAATTAAATGAAATACTAACATATATTAAGTTACAAAGTTCTCTCTATATAAATATATACTCATATAGATTAAGTTTCATATACAGGTATACAGAGGGTCTTCCAATACTGTTGTTTCCTTGTAACTTTGATGAGATGCTATAGAAACTTAAATCTTGTTTATTATGTCAATTAGCCTATGATAAAACTGGTTTTGTTATTCCACATTTCGCTTAAAGTCACGAACCTACAGGTGACATTAAGTGAGGACTTACGCTGTGTGTGTATATACATATATAGATACACATACACGTATGTGAATATATAACAATATAGGTTAGTTTACAACACATTTCAGAGAATTAATACAATGAACTCCATGATCTAGGACAACAATGCAAGGAAATTTTACAAATCAGTGGCAAAGATAAGTTAATGCCCTTTCTGTCACAATGCTAGGTAATATGATGGGCTAGAAACTGAATCACAATTAAATTTTTTAAAAATCTATACACATTTAAAATAAATTAGAAATAAGCATGAAGTGTATCAAAATTATGCAAGAGTGAAATTAATATTTAGAGACAAATATGTAGCTTTGACTTAATTTATTGAAAGCAATAAAAATTTAAAATCAATTAATGTAATTAAAAATCTGTAAACAACTTATTAAAATTAATAAGAGAATTAAGCAAAGTTGTTATTTATATAAAATCAACATTCGAAAAAGTTGCATTCTTCTTTGTCAATAATAACCATTTACTTTAAAACCTAATTAAAAAACACTATTCACAGTAGCAACAATTCTATTAGGTACAGTAATAAACGTTAATAAGGCTATGAAGATAATTATTAAAAATTTTTGAAGCATTTAAAAAAAGACCCAAATAAAATATCTTCAGATTCCTCAATTAAAATAATTAATATCACAAACATGCCAATTTCCTCGCAGTTATTTTAAAAATTCAACACAGTTACAACCCGAATTGGTTTGTCAGGGAACTTGCCTTGATGTCATAAAATTAACATGAAAGAACAAAGAGTCCATAAGAATTAAGACAACTTTGAAGAATATAAGATTGGGTATCTGTCCTACCAGGTGTGTAAATGTGTTATAAACTTTGATAATTTTAATTTTAAATAAAACTATGTGGTCAATGCAAGAGATAGAAGATAGATTAATAAATTAAAACAGAAATCACCCAAACTGACCTGGGCTAACATTGGAACCTAACATAGAACAAGGGTGACTTTAAAAAGTATCATGGAAAAAATGAATCACACAGTAAAGTTTCAGAGAAAATAAAATATGAGAAACCTACCTCATAACATCCTCAAAGAAGAAATTCTAGACATCATAAGAATTTCAGTATAAAAAGAAAAACCCTAAAGTTTTAGGGGAACACATCAGGAAATATCTGGTAGTAAAGAATTTTTAAAACAAGAAACCTAATCTAATAAGAAACCTAACATAATAAGAAGCCAAATCCAACGGAACTGCCGAGGGAACTATTCAATTCCGTTATAAGTGAGCATTTTTACATAACAAAAGAAAGAGTAAGTACAAGGAAAAGTAAGGCCTTTACTCTTATGGGGATGTAAAACAGAAAGCAACAAAGGAACAAAGAAAACAGTGAACAAACTCATAGACAGGGTAGCAGTGTGGTGGTTACTAGAGGGGAGGAGGGATGGGCGAGGATGAAGAGGATAAAGGGGTCAAATGCATGGTGACAGAAGGAGACTAGACTCCAGGGGTAGGCACACATGCGATATACAGATGATACAGTATAGAATTGTACACCTGAAACAG
>CM057384.1:141074340-141191840 GCA_030015415.1 Cynopterus sphinx
ACAAGTGCGCGCTCTGCGTTTGCCCCCGCCCTTCTCACCCCGCAGTGTGAGGACTCTGGCTCCTCGTCCCACCTCCTTCCCCGGGCTTAGTCTTTACACCTGCGCCCGCCCAAAGCAGAACTTAAATCTAGCGGGTTCTGTGCCCTTCCCATGTATCGTCTCGGCAACAGGCCGGCCGGCCGGCCGCTGAACTCTTTCACTTAGACGTGGCTTTCACCGGGTGGCCGATGGGGCAGATTCCCCGGTGACCTGCATGTGCTCCGTTGTCACCAACATCCTCCGGTTGCTGTGGTGACAGAGGGAGGCACGGACGGGCCCGTTCAGAGCCAGACTCCCTTCCTGCGCGGCGTCCACGCCGAGGACACACTGACCACCGGAGCACGTGAGGATGGAGGCTTCCTGTGCCACACCATCCGCCATCCCCTCGGGCAGCAGCAGGAGCACCGGCTGCAGCTTCCTGCTCCTTCTAGAGGGTTCGCTGCTCTCAGATCTGAGCATGTCATATAGGTCTGTTAAGGAAGCTTCGTGGAACAGTTTTGAGGCGACCGTAGGGCTGGCGATATTTGTATTTTGCAAAGTTTGACGTTAACAAACACACAAGCTCCCACCTCTTATCGACGTCGTTCGGCTTCTGGAAATGCACGCGATATTGAACCTTGGCCACAGACCGACAGAAAACTTGCCACCAAAGGGCTTGGTGCGTGGCCTGCATGTGTGAGCCGTTAGACCAAAGTCCAGGTGAGGGATAAGCGTGTGTCAAGCCGCAGATTTGTACTTGGGCTCTGCAATAGTCACTCGGTGTCCGCCAGCCCGTGGGCAACTTCTGGACAAGTGAGAAAACGTATCACCAAATACAAACATCTACAGAACGCGCAACACCTTTCCCCGGGAGCGGAAAAGGAGAAATAACGTTCACGTTTTTAAATAGCTCCGATTTCCTCCCGCGAGCCTCCTCGCTGCCACGTGGAGTCACCTTCCAGTAACAGGAAATAATCAGAGAAGCCAGGAAAGGTTTATATAGAAGGCCGCTCCTTGTGCTTCTCTTCACACACACACACGACACACGACACACACACGACACACACGACACACGACACACACGACACACACAACACACACCACACACACCAAACACACAACACACACACACACACACGACACACGACACACACGACACACACACACGACACACACACACACGACACACACACACACACACACGACACACGACACACACGACACACGACACACACGACACACACGACACACGACACACACGACACACGACACACACGACACACACACACGACACACGACACACACGACACACACACACGACACACACACACACGACACACACACACACACACACGACACACGACACACACGACACACACGACACACGACACACGACACACGACACACACAACACACACCACACACGACACACACGACACACACGACACACAACACACACACACACGACACACACGACACACACGACACACACGACACACGACACACACGACACACACGACACACGACACACGACACACACGACACACACGACACACGACACACACGACACACACACGACACACGACACACACACACACACGACACACGACACACACGACACACGACACACGACACACACGACACACGACACACGACACACGCACACGCACACGCACAAAAGGGCTGCTTCCTACGTTGCCAAAACTGGGGAAATGGGGAAATGACGACTGGGGCACTTATCGTGGGAAAGGATGCGGCCTTCACAAATCACATTTTGGGAACATGGATTCACACAGGAAAACGGTTACGATTGACGTAAAGTGAGACAAGCAGGACACACAACTACGTTCACCGATGTCACTATGGTAAGGCTTATACATAACACACAATTGCCGGTGCTTGCCTCTCGTGCTTCCCTCTAAATTATCATCTGTACACTGTTTTTTTTCCAAATTTTCAAAAATTAACATGTTTAATTTTTAGAAACAGGAAAGGTTCATTTATATTCATTTTAATCCACCTTTGCTGCCTCTCGGAGCTGAGGTCCTCAACCCGCGTCTCCACCTGTTACACCTGCCCATTCCTTATTCGAGTCTCACCCCTTTATTAAACAGTTTGGGGCTGAGTCTTACGTCACTGATGACGTAGCCGATCAGCTAAAACCTGACCGATTTAAAGCCGCCTGTTCAAAATCTGAAAGAATTCACGTCGTTATTCGCATTGTCCTATCTGGTTTGCTCGGCAAATTAATCGTGTAAGTGAGAATTCATGAGGAGACACACTTAAAATGCTTGTTTACGTCCCGGCAGGCAGTTCGGAAGCATAAAGTAATATTTTAACTGGATACGGTTCTTCTCTGCCTGTTAAAATGGGTCCCTCGTGGGGGCCTACGGTGATGGCACTTTCTAGCCAGATCAAGATGGAATATAATAGAGTAATTAAGTCTTTGGCGTCAGGGGTCAACCTGCTTGGGTCTGAGTCTTGGCTGCATGTCTTGGTGGCTATGTGACTTCGACGGAAATTGCCGAACAGCCCTAAGTCTCAGATTTTCATTTGTAAAATGCAGGTGATCCAGAAAGCTCTGTGGTCCAGTTTTCGAGGCCATTCGTTCGTTTATTCATAATTCAGCGCGAGAGGTCCCTGAGCACTTCGCCTGCCACCAGGGCGGTGCAGAGGGCATGACACATGACTCTCCCGCCTTCGTGGAACTCGTGTTCCTTTGGGGGAGAAATACAGTTAACCGGCGGGCAGGGCCTGAAGAAAACATAAAGGAAAATAAAGCAGGACCCGGGAGCAGAGAATGGTGGGGTCTCGTATGTGTTTCGGACAAGGGGGTCGTGAAAGCATCCCCGGATGGGAACTGAGAGCCAGAGCAGGGGGTCAGAGGGGAGGGCAAGCTGGGCGAGTTCCCGAAACAGCAAGGAAGCCGCTGTCCAGGCCCGGAGGGACAGGGACAGGGTAGCAGCGACGGGAGAGAGGGAAGGGGGCAGCGCGCACCCCGAGAGCTGGCCATTGATTTTAGCTCAAAATTAAGCTCCTGGGGTACTCGAAGCATGCTACGTTGAGTTCTTGTTTGTGTTTTTAAACGTCCCCCCGGCGCCTGTGCGGGGGGTAGGTCACAGAAGGACAGAGGACACCGGGGGGAGCCGTGAGGAGTCTACGCTGTGACTCCGGTGAGCAGAGATGACCGTTTTCCTCACACACGTGCGGAAGGGGCCGGGAAGCCGCTGGTTTCCACGCGGGTGGACAGAGCAGTGACAGATTGGCGTCGTCCACAGGGGTCACAACCCTCTCTCGTCCCTCTGGGCTCAGGGCTGAGCAATAGGGCGAAGGGTGACACCACTACTGAGCAGGGAGAGGTTCGGAGCAGGTCAGAGAGGGAAATTCAGAGTCCGGATCTGGCCTGGCTGACTGGGACAGACGCCGGCAGCTGAGTGGGGGTGTGGGGCCGGCAGACAGAAGTGCGCCCCCAGGCGCGTTGGGCCACCATCGGCTGTGGATGGGACACAAAGACATGAGATTGGACGAGATGACCTCGGGTGTCAGTGCAGGTACGATGAGGGCTGGGGGACGGGGTGAGCAAGAAGAAATGAAGTGGTCCAGACACAGGACTGAGAAGGAGCAGCCACCAAGAAAGCTTGGTGGCCCCGAGGCCGAGAAAGTGAAATATTGTGCTTTATAGAAACGGGGCCGTGGGTCTCAGAGGGCCCCGGGGCAGGTCGCAGCCCCTTTCCTGTCCAGCAGCGTTTCGAATGCTTCCGACCCTCCTTCCCTCCCTCCTTCCCTCCCTCCTTCCCTCCCTCCTTCCCTCCCGCCTCCCTCACCTCCTTCTTTCCTTCCTTTTACTAACATTTCAATGTAAACCCACCTTTCAAACTAAAAGCCACGTCCCTGACGATAGCTCCATCTACCCACCGTGCGCCCACACGCCAACCCCGTCCCTGCCTCCTCTCTCCTCTGCTCCTCACTAACTCGTTAATTTATTCCTATTTACCTATAGATGCAGAGCATCCCTGCGTATCCCAGCACTTCATTCACTGTTTTTAACCCATAAAAAGCGCCACACTGCTGGATGCGTTTCGAGCCTTTTCCACGCAGTCGCCCGTTGTCGGTGTTCCGGTTTCAGTCGTGGGTCGCTGTAGTTGGTTCATTTTGAAGGCCGTCTAGTATTTCATTCGGTGACATCCCGGCTTCCTCCTGCGACTCTCCCACTCCTAGACACTGTCCTTTTTCCTAAACTTCCCCAGTGGTGAGCACTGCGGCCGTGGTAGGCTCGCAGGTGCCTCGCCAGGGACGTGTGGAGGAGCCTGTGGATGCCATGACATACGCCACTTGGAAGTTCGGACATGTTTAAACATAGCGCCAGTTGAAACTATCAGAATACGCTACGGTGGACGTGGTGTAAATTTCCCTGTCACTAAGTCTACTGCACGTTGTTTATGTGTTTATCGGCCTTTTTGTTTAAATGCAGTTTGTCCTTTTTCTGGAAGTGATTCTTTCATTTTTATATCCATTCTTCGTCAGGTGTGTTTATTGCAAATACCTTCTCCTAGTTTATAGCTTGTCCTTTTGCTTTCCTTAAAGGTTGTTTTGTTTAATTTTAGTAAGTTGAAGTTTTTTCCTTGATAGACATACTTTTGTGCCACATTTAAAGGTTTCTTTGATTATCTTCTCCCATTTATCTCCTACTAAGAGTTTTAGTGTTTTATATTTGAGATTTTAATCCACCTAGAACTAATTTCTATGCAGGGTGTCAGGTAGGGGTTCAAATTTTTATTTTTTTGCATGTGGATCACCATTTTTCCAACTGGTTTTTTTAAAAGTTCATTCTCTGTTCTGTCACCTTTCACGCTGCTCTGGTGTGTATCAAAATCCCCCGCATATGTAGCTGGATTTCCCCTTCCTCTACCCCTCGGTCAGGACGTCTTTCTCTGCTCTATTTCCACACTCCTGTGATGTCCGTGGTCTCACAGCAGATGCAAATGTCTGGCATCCCCCCTTCTTACTTTTCTCCTTCAGAAGTGTCCTGGCTCAGCTTTGTTTTTTAGAAAATATTTTAGAAATCGCTTTTCAAGTTCCATAACAGGAGCTACATGAAGTGAAAAGGTCCGTTTAGGTAAAAATCGAGATCTTTCTGGGATATTAAGGTTGCCTATCTGTGGACATGGTCTATTTCTCCTTTTATTGAGATTTTTTTTTACTATCTCTTATTAAAATTTTTCTAGGGTGTCCTTTCAGTTTTCTCTCTTTTCTCCCTATACTTCTTCCAGAGTGTTTGAAGGGGAAAGGATTCAGCAGTTATGTTCCTTCAGGATCTCGGCCACAGCCAAACCCAGAGTCCTTCTGTCTCCTGCTCTGCCTGTTTACCTCTAAGGATGCTGTCGCTTCAGCTCACGTTGCGCAGCTTCACGTCGTAACTTGTGTTGTCCTCTCGGTTTTTAATGCTCTGTGTTCCCCTCTCTCCTTCGTTAACACCTGTTCACCCACGGGTGCTTTTTGACCTTCCAGCTTGGGTGAGTTTCCCATAATTCCTTGCGTTTACATCTCACACAGAGATACATCAATGTCGTTACTTCTATCAGCGGCGTGCTCCTTTTCGTGGCTGAGTAATATTCCATCGTGTGAATATACCACAATTTGCTTCCGCATTCACCAGTGAATGTATATTGGGGTTGTTTTCAGTTGTTTTCAATTATAAATAAAGTTACAATGAATGTTCAAGTACAAATCTTTGTATGGAGGTGAGTTTTTATTTCTCTTAGATAACTACCTCGGAGCAGGATTGGTGGGTTAACAGGTGTATGTGTATGTGTATATATATATATACCTGTTTTATATGTATATATATATATATATATATTTTTTTTTTATAAGAAACTACCAAATGGCTCATACGCCATCCTTGTATCTTTGGTAAAATGTCTCCTTGACTCTTACACCCACAAGATTTTAAAATCCCATTATTTTTCTTTTTTATTATTGAGTTGTAGGAGTTCTTTATATATTCTAAATACAAGCTTTTTGTCAGATAAATGTTTTATAAATATTTTCTCCCGGTCCATGGCTTCCCTCTTTATTTCGTTAACTATCTTATAAAGAGCAAAAGTTTTTCATTTTTATGAAGTTTCATTTACGATTTTTTTCTCTTTATGATTCATAGGGTTTTTTTACTCTAAGAAATCTTTGCCTAGCTCAAGGTCACAACTATTTTTTTTCACACATTTTTATCTAGATGTTTTACAGTTAGCTGCTGCTATATTTAGGCGTATGATTCATTTCTAATTCATTGTTTATGTAGTGTGAGGTAAGGGTTGAAATTCATTCTTTTCCATCTGGATGTCCAATTATTCAAGCACCGTTTGTTGAAGAGACTATTTTTTCCTTTTTGAATGGCTTTGCAAGTTTTGTTGAAATTCAATTGACCATATATTGAGGACTTTCCACTTTCCATTCTTTTCCATTGATCTATTATGTCTCTCTTTACACTAATAGCACAATGGCTCGATTACTGTAGCTCCATTGTAAGCTTCGATGCAAGCACTGTAATTCCCCCAAAAGTTCTTCTTAAGTGTTTTGTAATTCCATATAAATTATAGGACCGGCTTGCCAAAATAAAAAACATCCTGCTATAATTTTGATTAGGATGTGGGGGGAATCTATAGTTAAATTTAAGAATATTTAATTGAGTGATACTGAATCTTCCACCCCTGACATGTTTCATATCTTTATTTATTTGCTTTTTTAACTCAGTTCAGCAGTGTTTTTTAGTTTTTACTCTGCAGAGCTTGCAAATATTCTGTTAAATCTGTCCCTGTGCGTGTCATATTTTTGATGTTCTGGTAAATAGTATTGTTTATTTCAATTTTAATTTATAATTGTTTGTTGCTCATATGAAAATACGTTTGGTTTTTGTGCGCTGACTTTGTATCTCAGGGCTTTGCTAAACTTATTTATGAGTTAGGAATTTTCTGTTATACTTTTCTTGGAATTTTCTACACAGATAATTATTTTTCTGTGAATAAAGATAGTTTTACTTCTTCCTTTCCAATTTGGAAGCCTTTTATGTCTTTTTCTTGCCTGATTGCACAAGCTAGGACCTCCAGTACAATATAAAATACAAATGGTGAGCGCGAACATCTGTTCCTTGTTTCTAATCTTTAGAGAAAAGCATTCTGTCTCTTGCCATTAAGTATGATGTTAACCCCAGCTTTTTGCTAGATTCCCTTCACCAGGTTGAAGAAGTTCCTTCCATTCCTAGTTTACAAAGCCTTTTTTTTACTGTTTGTTTTGTCTGACTGCTCTTTTATTTTATCATAAATAGGTGCTAAATTGAAAAATATATATATATTTCTGCACTACTGAGTTGATTGCTTTTTTCGTTTAGCCTGCTGTGAATTACAATGATTGATTCTAGGATGTTAAGCCAAACTTGCATTGCTAGGATAAGCTTTTTCTGGTTAAAAGCATTATGGCTTTTGTGTGTGTGTGTGTGTTGTTGGATTCCATTTGCAAAAAAGAAATTTCTTACAGATTTTCGGTGTTCTTGAGGGATATTGCCTTGTACATTTCTTTAAATCTGATAAAGATAAAGATGTCTAGTTTGATTATGATAATGCTCACAAAATAAGTGGAGAATGAGTTGAGACTCATAAAATGAGTTGAGAAGTGTTCCTTCCTGTCATATATGCTGCAAGAATTCCTACAAAATTGTTCAGAAGTCTTCTTTAAATACTTGGCAGAATTCACCAGGGAAATATATGAGCCAGGAGCTGTGATTGCTTTATCGGTTTGTTCTGTTTGGCTTTTTTTTGGAGGGGGAAGGGGGATGGGAAGGGGAAAGATTTTTTAACAACGAATTTGATTTATATAATAGATACAGGAATTTTCAAGTTATATTCTTGAGTTAGTTTGATACTTTATCTTTTTCAATCACTTTATCCACTTTACCTAAGTTGCTGATTTTATTTTTTGGCCATAAAGTTGTTCATAATATTTCCTTATTGTCCTTCTAATATTTTTTCCATTGTTTGGGATGTCACCTCTTTTATTCCTGTTAAGGGTATTTCATATCTTCTCTGTGTTTTATCTTTATCAGCTTGTCTAGAAATTAATCAATTTAATTAATCTTTTAAAGAATCAGATTTTGGCATCATTGATTTTTTTCTATTGTTTTCCTATTTCTATGTCATTGCTTTCTGTTCTTTTATTGTTTCTTTTGATTGTTCTGGGTTTACTTTGCTCTTTTTCTGTTTTAAGTTTCTTTTTTGGAAGACTGGGTCACTGATTTGAGACATTCTCTCTTCTACTACAGCATTTAATCCTAAACGTTTCTAAGAACTACTTTAGCTGTATCCATACATTTTTATACATTGTGCTTTTATATTCATCCAGTTCATGATATTTTCTAGTTTTCATTGCAATTTTTTTATCATTATTTAAAACTGTTTAATTTCCCAGTTCCTTGGGATTTTCTAGATATTTTACATTATTGATTTCTAGTTTAATTTTGGTATGATTAGATAACCATATTGTTTTTATCGTGTAATTTAAATTCTTTTAAACTTATTGAGACCTTCCTCATTGTCTATATTAATAAGAAACACCCTTCTTAGTTTTTCTTACTCATTTATCAAAATGTTTATGATAAAAGTGCACTGAATTTTATCGAATTGTTCTTCTGCCTCAAGATGATTTTCTTTCTCCTTTAATTTATTGATACTGTGGTCCATTTTAATAGACTCTGAATGTTGAACACATCTTGAATTTCGAGGTAAATCTAGTATGCAGTATTTTAACACATAACTAAGTTTAAATTGCTAATTTGATTTTTTTGCCTCTATCTCAGTAAGTGACCTATAATTTTTTCTCTTCTTGCTCCGGCTTCCAGTTTTGGAATCAAGTTAATACGAGAATTATATAGTAAATTGGGTACCATCCTTTTTCCTTACTCAGAAACAATTTGTAAATGATGTAGTTTATTTGTTCCTTGATAGTTTGGTAAAATTTAGTCATAAAACGACCTAGACCCAATGTCTTTCTAGAAGAGATACATTGATGTACTCTATATGCCAGGAAGTTTATTTTGTAATAGTAATTGGTTTATTTAGATATTTTATTCTTTCACTCCAATTCTATTCCTATTATTTCAACAATTATCCCTTTCATACAAATTGTCACGTCTACTGTAACAAAGTTATTCACAAAATCTACTGTGTCTGTTACTAATCTTTTTTGTTCCAAATATTTTTATTTGGACTTTTCTTTTTTCCCTCAATAATCTTACCAGAGATTTTTTTTTCTGTTTCAATCATATTTTTAAAAAACAGTTTTGATTATATCGATTCTTTTCATTTTTTTCTAATATCTGCTCTTATCTTTGTTATATCTTGGATTCTATTTTCTTTGGATTTACTCTATTGCTTTTTCTATAATTTATTAAACCAACTGCTTACTTCACTAAATTTTTTACACAACATATTTTATCATAGATGAATAATAATTCAATAACTTTACTTTTTAGAAAGGCAACCTATTTTTAAACTTTAGTATTTCTTAATAAATACCTTTAAAGTTATAAATTTTTATTTTACACTTGAATTTTACATGACAGATTTTTACAGACAATGATTCTATTATTATTTACTTTTAAATAATTTGTAATTTACATTATGCCTTCTAATTTGTTTCATGAATTATTAAGTTGCCTTTTGTTTAGTGTCTAAACATATGGCAGACTTGAGAGATATCATCATTTTATTGATCTCTGATTTTCTTACAATGTGGTTAGAGATAATGATCTATTTAATAAATTTTTTTGGTATTGGTTGAAACTTCCATTACATATTATTACTTTGTCAGTGTTTGTAAACAGCACATGGACATTCTGAAAGAATGTATAGTCTCGGCATTTTTCAGGACTTTCTGTATACCTTAAGCTTTTCTCTATGTAGATCAAATATCTGTATCCTTATTAAGTTTTAATCTTCTTGTTATAACAGTTTCAAGAGAGAATTTTTAAAATATCTCACTCTGATTATGGATCTTTCAGTTTCTCCTTATAACTCAGTAAACTTTTGCTTAATACAAATTATAATTATCTTATTAGTTGCATGAAAGTTTATGATTATTGCATATTCTGATAGTGTTTCTTTTATTGTAAGTAACAACCTTCTAAGTTCCTAACAACAATTTTTATTTAAAATTTATTTTTCTGATACTAATTTTGAATATTTCTATTTTTATTAGCATTCATCCGATATATCTGTTTTCTAGTCTTTCATGTTTAAACATCTGCACCATTTTATGTTTAGATGTGTCCTGCAAACAGCATTGGGCTAGATATTATATGGGAGGACAATGTCTTTGTTTACCATTTCCTGGTTAATAAACTAAATAAATTTATTGGCATACACTAATTGCTAAAACATGCATGTTTAACAAAAGATTTACCCACACCTACATCACATGCAGAGTGGAGGCGGATTTGACTCCACAGTCCAAATCTCCCACATTTAATTCAGGAGATTTTTCCTTTATGCTATCTTTATTTACATGTAAAGAAAGGAAATATTTCAATATGGGAGATATGTATAAAGATGAAGAGACCACGCAGACAAGCGAAAAGTTAGTTAAACATCGGGGAGACCAAGCCCACCAGACATTGCCAGTTATCCTCTGTGTGTGCTCAGCTCAGGCCTCACCCTCTCTGGTCCTCAATCTGCCATGCTGCTGGATCAGCCAAAACATACATGACCCTTTATATAATTATCATGAAATCCATCCGAAGGCCTTAAGAAATTCATGTTCGGTAAGGGAAACAGATGTTCACAAGGTGAAAGCTCTAAAAAGCACCCTCGACCGTGCTCTTTTCATTCCGTCATGCGGTCTCTTTCGAAAGGCATCTGCACTGGGTTTAACTGCGTCCTCCCAAAATTCACAGGTTGATGTTCTAAGGCCCACACCCCAAAGTAGGGTCCTGTTTGGAAACAGCATCGTTGCAAATGGAATCAGTTAAGAGGACGTTATTAAAGGGGCTCCTAATCCAATATCTGTCCTGCTACAAAGGGGGAAACTGGACACAGACATGCACAGAAGAAGCACAGCCTGTGGAGAGAAGGACAGAATTAGGGTAATGCTCCTCCTGCAAGCCAAGGAACAGCAAAGATCGCCGGCAAGCCGGCAGAAGCTAGGAGAGAGGCATGAGATAGGGCCCCCCTCGGAGCCCGCACTTTGACCTTGAACTTCTAGCTCCAAGAACCCTGAGACAAGAATTCCCTGTTGCTTAAGGTGCTCGGAGGGTGGTAGCTGGTTTCTCAGCCCCAGGAAGCTAACTCAGCATCTTTATAACTGGAAGCTTCTTGCCGAACAGTCGTGTCTGTCTTCTGTCAATACAAACACGCACACACAGACAGGCCGTGGAGAAGAGCTGCATCGTGTACCGCTCTGGAAGTCCTCCCCTCTCCCTCCGGGGAAGCCACCCCAGGGAGTGGAGTGTAACAGGTAGGACCCTGGGCTGGGCCAGGAAACTCCACGTTGGACATTAATTTAGACCCAAAGAAACCTTTCCTGCTGGCTTTTGGAGTCATTTCCACGATCAGAAGGTCACCCCCCTAACCAATCCGACTTGAAAGAGCTGTACGTTTTCACATTATGTTGCCAACAGATCTGCATCTGAATCACGTAATTAATTCGATTGCCCAATGTTTGTTAATCAAAGGCATATACAGCAGGATATGCAATAAAAATCGCTTCTCCCAGATTCCTATGATGTCACTCGCAGCCAATCAGAGCGGAAAGGCACATTCCTGTGGATTATTTCTAAAGCCCCTGGCAGCTGGGCCAGAGGAGCAGGGGCCCGGCAGGGTGGGCCGAGGCGGCCGGGGGCCAACATCTGCCCGAAACACCCCGTGTGGCCTCTCAGCCACGCCTGGCTGTCCCATCTGGCCCGAGCGTCACGCGGTCTCCAGAAAGCGGTGGGTGACAATGAGATCCTGTCCCCTCGCCACTCCAGCCCGGATGTGCGTTCCCATGAGGGGCCTGGGAGAGGGGAAAGCTGGATAAGCGCAGGGCACGTCCAGCGAGGCCGGAGACTGTCTTGCCCACACGCTGACATGAAAGTCCAGTCCCGCCAAGGAGAAGAGAGATGACGTGGGGCCGGACGAGCACGGAGTTTGCAGTGACCTTCGTCACGGGGCCTGCCTTCGCCTCACCTGTGCACGCAGAGGGCCTGGGGACCCAGCCGTCTCCCCCAGACCCTGACGCTGTGTCCTTTGATTAACTCCTCTGGTCCTGTCTTTTTCCCCTGCTAAAGGGAGATGCTAGGTCCCCAGGCTCCCTACTTCATCGGGGAATTTGTGAAAAGTTTATTTAGTATTCTGCCTTTGGGCAAGCGTGCTCTGAGCCTTGCTGGTAGTTGTTCATTAGTTCAATCCACTAAGGCATGCTGAGGGCCTACTATGTGCCAGGAAGCAAATCAGTTGCCAGAAACATTGAGACGAATGAGCTGACATTTTAAATGGGAACAGAAACAACGCCCCACTTTGAAGCATGCATTATGATAGAACATGCTGGAAGGGCCAGGGGACCTTCAGGATGCAGGAGGCACCTTTCAATCTCCAGGTGGTAGGGGGGCTGGTTAGGGACACCCTCAGCAAGGCAGGTGCGTTGACCTTGCATGGAGCTCGGGGGAGCAGAATGGGCGAACCCAGGCGTGGAGGCCAAGGAAACATGCTGACTCTGAAAGGGCAGGGCTCAGTGGCTCTTCAGAGTCAGGGCAGGCCCGGGATTCTGTTCTCTCCCTCGAGGAGTTCAGAATCTAAGTGGGAGGTGAAGAGAGGAGAGCGATCACTCAGTGGACTTGAGACATCCCATTTCTAAAAGTTAAAATTAAAAATAAATGCTTTTTTTCCCCAGGGCCACATGAGAAATGGCATACTGAGAGTGGGGGGGAGAGACTGCTCGGAGCTTGGATGGAGTGGCGGGGCCTAGATCTGGACCTCGGAGTGGCAGAAGATTCTGGAAGGCAGAGGGGTAGGAGGAGGGGAGAAGTCTGGGCAGACCCTCAGGTCTGGAGGTAACGGAGCTGCCAGGACAGCGTGGAGCTGAGCCTCCAGGGAGGCGACGGGCAGGTGGGGGGGGGGCTGGGATGAGGTGAGAAAGAGATGACAGGAACCCACAGAGGAAGGGTGGTGCTATCCCTCTCAGCACGGTGCCTGGAAGGACAGAGAGGTCCCGGGCACAGAACCCGCCACCCCAGTCCGGCAGACCCGGTTTGGAATCCGGCTCCATCACTCCCTGACTCACGGACACTGAAAAAGTGACCTGAGTCCCCTCACCTGGAAAAGGCCCCTAATGTTGATACTACTGATGTGCCCCACACCCCAGGAGTATGGTATGGAGGAGCCGGACCTCAGCCCCTCAGCCTCCAGGCCCTCCCTGAGCAGGACACAATGACCCCTCAGGGCTGGCCGTCCTGCCTCAAGCCTCCGCCGCTGTCCATAGCATCAGGGACAGGGACAGTAAGACAGGACCACGTCTCACGACACTGTCCCTGCCAAGTACAGAAAACTGTGACCTTTCATTCACGCTTTCTAGAAAACAAAACAAGCGGAAACAAAACTAAATTTCAAAACTTAAAAGACGTTACAAAAAGGAGAACTAAGCCTCCATCACCAATCTGGTCCATTTTCCTCACAGCTGCTGGCGTTCGACAGTTGAGATGTTTCCAGACGAAGGTAAAAATATAAAAAATAAAAATAAAAATTTGCTCGGCCAGAGTTGCGTGTATCCACTCTCCTTCTCCTTCCATTCCACAGTCACAAGCTGCCCCAGGCCCCGAAACACCCGTCAGCCTCTCCTCCGCTCCGCCCTGGGTCTGTATGTCCTGCCTCAGTTTCCTTCGCGCTACACCTGTGTGTCAAAAGACACCGACAGCACGCGGCCTGATTCCCTCCCAGACCTGGGTGGGCGGTGGCTGTTTGCAATCCAACACGCTGGCTTTGGAGCCACCAAGGCCCAATGTCCCCGGCAGGTGCCCCCCGCCAGAGGACCCCCTGCGGGGTGAGTCTCCGCCAGGTGCGAAGGTGGGGATTCCTGCCAACAAGATCTTCCCGGGAGCCCCAGGCCGTGGGAGGGCAGAATGACCTTTCTCGTCCCTTTCGTGACCTCTGTCCTGCACCAGAACATGGCTGGCCCTGTTATTGGTCCCATTTGGCAGATGAGGAAAGCGAGGCGGTGGGCGGCTCAGGGGACGGGATGCCCGGGGCTCGCGTGCAGAGCTGAGCGGCCTAGGGACCCTGCTCTCCCCGCCGGGCTGGGCGGCGTGGCGGGGAGGCCCCAACTGCTCTCTCGGTTCAGAGATGGTGATGCTCGGGCTGCTTACCCAGCACCTGTGAGTGGCAGGCCCCCCGTTCCTCGCTGACTGACATCCGCGGTCCGGCAGCTCGTCGCAGCGTCCAGCCGTGTCGGATCTCTGGCATCCCGCATGGTCTCTCTCTCCCCGAAACCTGTGCTCGGTGCCTCATAAACAGAGGTTTCCAGTGACAGTAACTAATGAGCGGGAGGGGCGGAAGGGGCAGGCTTTGTGGACGGCCCCAAATCCCCAGAGCTCCCAAGAATTAAGGTCGGTTTTTCTGCCAAAGGGAGGCCTGTGCGGACAATGTGACATCAGGAAAGGGCCGGGGATACTCAGCTGTTCTGAATTTAGCCCGGAACGCAGGGGCCACGGGCCTGGGCCACCTGGCACCCAGCTGTTCCCAGCATCATCGTCCCAGAATCCTGCCCCGATGGGGCCCGCGCAGACCGTGAACACAGCTTCATTGTCCATGCTTCGCCGTGTCCACTCAGCTCTGTCACTCGGGCTTAAGTGACAGATGCAGGACAGAGACCCAGGAAGCCCAGCGGGTGTTCCCTGTCCACACTTGGGGCCAAGCCTGGGAATGAAGCTACTGTTTCTCGCTCCCACGGGATCCGAGCAACCACGACCTCCTTCCTCACCCACAAAGGTGTGTCGCTCGTGTCCGTTCCCACCAAGACACAAACGGGTACCTGCGTGGGCGTGAGGACCCAGGTCTGGCTGTCATTCCTCGGCGGACGAGCTGCTGGTGGCATTTGCTTGGATCCAGACATGTCGAGGCTCAGGGTCACATCTGCGTGCTTTTTAAGTGGCATTTGACTCTGCCGCTGAGAAAGACGTTGACAGTATCTCCTCTGCAGGGGACGGGAGGCGCGTGGAAAGGGCCGGCATCCTGTCTGGAATCCTCTCAGCTTCAGTCCAACTCCTCTGCCTTTCTCCGGCTGGACCAGGGGAGGCCCACGAGGGGTGTTTATTGGCACATGAAACCAAAAGGACAGCCACAAAGGGGTGTAGGCGCCCAAACGAGGTAACCCTGGAGGGCCTGGGCTGGACCCCGCCGAAGAACTCTGGGAGGCAACACACATCATGCCTGGAAACCTCCCGCCCCCAGACCAGGAGGAAGGGAGCTGGGCCATTTCTCCACCGTCTCGCCGTCCCTCGCCGCTGAGGGTCGCTTCCAGGAGCACTGACCATCAAGCATTTTCACGCAGAGGAGGAAGATGCGTTGGGAGAGACGATGTGCGTGAAGCAGTCGGGGCAGCGTCCAGAACCTAGCGAGTTCCCAGGACGGATCCACATATGCGTAATCCGATCTGTGATGAAACTGAGTCCGACGGGGGTTAAACGAGGAGCCCCAGGTCCTCCAGGCCCCGGAGAGAGAACTTGGTCTAAGTCTGGGGGATAGCAGCTCGCAGAGGGACGTGGGGTGCTCCTAGGCCCGCGCCACGAAGACACTCGGGGCAGGAGCGCTGCGTCTCCTCTGGGCGCCTTGTCCCCGCTGCAGAGAGCGGCTGGCTGAAAGTGAGAGTGAGCTCCTGACCCCCTGCCTTAGGGCATGGCTGCCGGAGGCAGGGCACGTAGTAGCTGTGTCCTTTTTCAGATTTATCCTACATCCGTTCCCCCCGGTGCCCGACGTGGATGTGTTTGTTGGAGATTGGAAGGGGCTCTCTACAGCTCAATACTTCTGTGATTAGTGTTTCGTGGGACGGCAGGCAACAGCAATGCTATCCGGGCTCAAAAGAAATAATTCCAATAGGGAATTGTGTCCGCTGCATAAAACCTCCATGTAAAGGGTTTTTAATTTTTTTTTTTTTAAGTGACTTTGAAAAGAGGCTTCAACCCGAAGAGAAGGATCAACAGTAACATTGATGGCTGTGGGTGGGGTGGGGGGGTGACTATTTCTTCAGTATTTAACTGTCCTGATGGAGATAATGATGCCCACCTGTCAAAGGCGAGAAGGCCGGATTCTGCAGAGAAAGAGGGCAGGAGCCTTCGGAGCCCGTGCGAGTCCGAAAGCCTCGTGAAGAGGCCGCAAAGGGCAGAGCATCCGTCCTCCCTCGTGCCCTTGCCCTGCCCTCTCTCTCCAAGGCCGGGAAAGGATGCCAAGGCCACTGCCATCCCCACGAAACAAATAGAAATGCTTTTCGTGGTTCTGCCCAACGCGTGGGTCGCCCAGGCAGCAACTCTGACCAGGTGCCTGTCCCCGCGCAAAGCACCTCGCCGACACCAACTCGCCCGTGACCTTGTGCGCGTCGGTATCAACGCCCCTGTCTTACCGATGAGGAAACCGGGGCCTCCAGAACTCCCTGTCACTAACCCTCCATCGCTCGACCGAGACGCAGCAGACGCTCAGGCAGACCGAGCTCCAGGCCACCTCGTCGCACTGCCCCACCCTCCCAGCCGCCTGTGACCGCGGCGCAGGGCAGCTGGAGGTTGGGTTTCCGGTTCATTTCAGAGTGAGGCGACCGAGAACCAGACAGAGAGGGCGACGCCGTGCCCAAGGTCACACGGCCAGAGCACTGCACCGCTGGACCTTGAACGAGAGGCTGTGCCACAGCGGGTAAGGTGGTGAGGGCCCCCTGAGCTGTTCGGTTTTCCTTTATGCTTCATTTTGGGTCCCGAATCAGGCTTTTTAGTCGTTTTGGTTATCCTGAGCTTCTTGTGCTTTTTGCTACTGGATCGACAAAGAGGAATTTACCACCTACTTGAACCGTGGTTGAATACGTCGATCTCTGACACCACCCCTCTCCAGCAGAGCCCCCACATAGAAGCAAGTCTGACCTGGTTGCAAAGAGACACCCAAAGGAAGGTCAAAGCTTTGCCCCCGTGACTTCCGATGTGGAACTCACCCTCGGAGCCCCCGCTCATCAGCTCAGCCCACAGCACCTTCGGACTGTCTTTCCTGAGAAGCCATCCCACGGGCCTCTCATCAAGCCCCAAGGCCAGCTGGAGCTGCCTGCCCCTCCGGTGGGAGGAGACCCCCCTACATCGACGTCAGAAAGACCCCAGGCTCCCCAAAGAGAACGCTACGCACGCCACAGAGCGCCAGTCTCGCTCCTAGCCGCTCTGAACTCCGTGTGCAGAACTTGGGCCAGCTTTTGTCTGATGTGATGACGGAGAGAAAAAAAAATGTTAAATTTATGATACGGTTTTATGCATCCGTCAATTCATCCCACGAAGTATCAAAGGTGGTGTGAATAAGCCCTAGATCTCGCCGGGTCATCCATCATCTCCGATCCAGAGGCCTTCATATTTCATTCTGCTGGAAACTAAACACCATCAGGTCATTATGTAAATAACTAAATGTGAGGTATAATTTCCTTAAAGAATGTCTGATGAATGATCTGGGATCGTTTGGGTATTGATGGAGTTAATACAATAAGCACTTACCTTACTGTGAATCCCACATGGTAATAAACGGCTTTAAAATCACCCCCGGGGCCTGGGGACAGGTGAGACCTGGAGTAGGAGCCGTGAGCTCCTGCCGACCCTATGAGCTTTCTCTACGCACAAGAGACTGAGAACACACTACCAGGCCTCAGGGTTACTGTTCTCTTCGAACCAGCAAGCTCATCGCCTCCCACGCCTGCTAACTCGATGGAATTCCCTTTGAAACCCAAACTGATATCAGAGTGACGTTGTGCCACGTAAGAAGTGGGATCCATGATACCCTCATGAAGGCGTACCCTTCACGAGGCTATGTCAACAAGAAATGTATTTGGGAGAACCTGAATAAGAAACTCACATGTCTAAGTTTGGGACACTCACACAGAATTCCTGGGAAGGTTTCTTTTCATTTCCGTGCGCGCGGGAAGAACGGCGCATTGAAATGGTTGGCCTCCATCTCTTCCTTGAAGCTTTCCTCCCAATCAACATTTGGTTTGTCTTAGAGCCAATAGCTTCGGTCATTCCCCCTAAATTGTCAATCCAGAGAACTGTCTCAACGGAAGCAACAAGATCATTGTAGTAGCTCGTTCCTTGGATGTTCCATCTGAAGACCAGAGGAGGGGAGGCGATTAGCCAGGGTCACACAGCAAGTCCACCCACTCCACCGCACTGCTTCCCCCCAACTCAGAAGTGTTAATGTTTTATGAAGGGGACCAGGTCCCACTGCGACTGCCTGGCTGTCTGTCCTGGTCTTGGCGATGGGTCCGTAGCACCCAGCGTGACGTCGCCACTTCCACCACCTACACTTTGCCCGTCATGAGCTCCTCCAGCTGACGTTGCAAACACCGCTCGGATGGCTCACCACCATCCAGTTTCCCTCCCCATGCCCGGCAGGGCTGCCAAATCAGACTCCGTCTCAGAGGAGAGTTTTGAGTCAGCACAGATGAGATGAACCTGGGTGGGCCTCAGATAAGGAGGGTTACCATAATTACCGAATAAAAAATAGGTCCTACTGAACATCGTCTTCAAATATTTAAGGAGAAGGCTGAGGTATACGTGAGAAATTGAAAATGTATCCTCAGAGTGAAACTAGGGTCGTTCAAGTGTTTGGTCTCTTTATGCACTCATCGAAGGCCTCTCTGGCCAAAAATAAAATAATAAAATAAAATAAAATAAAATAAAATAAAATAAAATAAAATAAAATAAAATAAAATAAAATAAAATAAAATAAAATAAAAAATAAAATAAAATAAATAAAATAAAATAAAATAAAATAAAATAAAATAAAATAAAATAAAATAAAATAAAATAAAATAAAATAAAATAAAATAAAATAAAATAAAATAAAATAAAATAAAATAAAATAAAATAAAATAAAATAAAATAAAATAAAATAAAATAAAATAAAATAAAATAAAATAAAATAAAATAAAATAAAAATAAAATAAATAATAAAATAAAATAAAATAAATAAAATAAAATAAAATAAAATAATAGAATAAAATAAAATAAATAAAATAAAATAAAATAAATAAAATAAAATAAAATAAATAATAGAATAAAATAAAATAAATAAAATAAAATAAAATAAAATAAAATAAAATAAAATAAAATAAAATAAAATAAAATAAAATAAAATAAAATAAAATAAAAAATAAAATAAAATAAATAAAATAAAATAAAAAATAGGTAATATTTTATAAAGGAAAGAGTTGCCCAACTGAAGAAGTATGAGACGGCCCATCGCAGGTCTGGGTTTATGTCTTCGCTCTGACTTACAGTCCATAACCAACACAAACGGATAAACATGCCGAAGGTGACCATGCTGATGGGGATGATGATGAGAAAAAGAGTGATGAGTAAGGCAAGAAGATGACAACAACATGAATAAAATCAGTGTCTGTGAAAAATGTTACCTAAGAGATCCTTGCCTTGGGTGGGAAGTGGGAACCAGGCGACTCCGGAGATTTCTCATTCCCCCTATACTTCTGTGGCTCTCAAGAAGTGGAATAAAAACAACAGAGCCTTAGCGTCAGCGCGACAACAGGTCGGATTCATTAGGTATGAACACCGTGATCTGGGTCAAATTATTTAATGTTTTTTGAGCCTTTTTTTTAACCCTGGAATACGGTGATAAAATATCCATCACGCTGAGTGGCAATCAGAATTAATATTGTTTAATTTTGTAAAGTACCTTGTCACAACTCCAGAAATATGAGCGTCTCCCAATGAA
Organism: Cynopterus sphinx; assembly: GCA_030015415.1. Lineage (NCBI taxonomy): Eukaryota > Metazoa > Chordata > Mammalia > Chiroptera > Pteropodidae > Cynopterus > Cynopterus sphinx. The sequence continues at coordinate 141,094,332 of CM057384.1, forward strand.
TATTAATCAATCTTTGATGAAAGACAAAAGGAGGTGGGGGAGGGGGTTACGTTAGCCTAAAGTACTGATGGCTAAAGAGCCGAAATGACACGACTGATGGACCTTGGGGGAACGGGGTTCAGTAACCATGCCTCGTGCCTTTAGAAACCAAACGACAGGGAATGTCTCCATTTGTCCTAAAAACCTGTCGGGTAGCCCTGGATCCGGAAATCACTCCCACCACCCACAAAATGGCCGAGGAACCGTCAAGTGAAGATGGGATTCTGCAAGGGCTTGAATTGGGGATCACGTCGACGAGGCCTTGAGACAGGAGGGCACCCGCATCATAGACTTCATGAACCTCTGAGGGAAGGGGTTTCCCACCATGAATTTGAGCTGGGAGATTGTATTTGCAAGGCTCGGAGTGCGGGAGAGGATCCAGCCACCGAGAACATGTTCCAAGGAGCACCAGAAGGCCACACCAGTCCCCGTCCGGGTTCTGGGCCTAGCAGAGCTTCTTTCAGAAACGAGGAATACTGTAAGCCCACTACTCAGAAACACTTAGGGGGTCTGTTGCTGAAGGACACCCAGAGGGTCCACTGATGGGGGACACTGGGAATGGCTTCCAGAGAGAGGTGTCATGAAGCCGGGTTCTAAGGAAGGAACTGACGTTTGAAATGCAGAAATTGTAGGGGTCCGGGGGGTGACTTCCCAGTAGGGGCCACCGCATGGGCAAAGGCAAGGAGATTTGTTCTGGGAAAACACGTGTCCGCAAGCAAACCACGCTTGGGCACCGTCATGGGAGAGACCTCGTGTGGGGAGACAGGGAGGGGTGCAGTGCCAACCAGCACGGTCCACCCCGGACTCGCAGGTCACGGAGCCAAGCTCACGGGCTCCTCTCCCAGGAGGATGAAGACGTGAGGCTCAAAGGACAGGTCAGAATGGGAGCGGGAGCCAAGCGGGAGCTGCGAGGGCCCGAAAGGCGGGTTTAAGCTGGACGTCGGGAAGGAGCCACCACACTCACCCCGTCCTCGGATTGGAAGCCGAGACCATTAATTAAAGAAAATGCATCAGCAAATCCATGAGGAGAAGGGGCGCCAGGTGTTGATGTCCGAAAGGCCATTTGCTGCCTTCCTGCCACGGCCCCCGACGTCACGATCGCCACGTCTTCCCTCGGGGGACCAGGCAGAGGAAGACCCTGGGGCTCTCCGGGCCCTTAGCAGAACCGGCCCCGCAGCAATGTGGCTTTTTTATTGTTTTGGGGTTTTTTTGCGTTCTGAGGATCAGTGTTTTTGAAGAAGCTCATCTGACAAGCCGTCGTGAACATCCACAAGGAATTAAGGGAGCTTTGGAAAAGAACAACATATACACCGGGTATTTTACTAGGGGGATTGCCAGGTTTTAATCAAATGCTGCGTCCTCACCCGCTATTGATTTTCCTCTCTGTTTGAAGATGGAGATTTCAACCAAGTGAGGGCAACAGACTCTGAACCGCCCTTTCCTCTCCAAGGCTGGGAGGGTGTGGGCTGCTTGTGGGCGGCAGGTGACGGCAGAGGATGGGGAGAGGGGTCGGGGTTGGCTCATCTTCCGCTGAAGCGCCAAATGCCGTCGGCGCTGTGCCTCCCCTTTCTGGCTCTTCTTGGGCCATCTTAGCTCCAAGCCTGCGTCTCCCACCCTAAAACCTCCCTCCGAGCTCTGGAACCCAGCTCCTCACAGCCTTTAGGTCCAGACAGGAAGCCCTCCCCTCCTGCAGTTCCTGCCCCCAAGCATCCTAAAGATTTGATTCCTACAGTTTTCTTGAATCTGCCGCTTTTCTGCATCACTACAATTCCCACGCATCCGAAAGTCACTCTGCACCCGAAGGACCCAGGCTCAGGGCCTTAGAGACACTGAGAATGTCCTTCCTGATCCCTGCGTCCTTGTCTCTGTCAGTTCCGGCAGCACCACCACCAAGCTCGCAGGGCCCGGCTGGGATCGTACCCAGCCTGGACCGCACACCACGTGGTTTTATGCTTTTCGCCTCCTTGACTCCTATTGGGTTTCGGCTCCCCAAGAAGGCCTGAGCTGGCTCGGCCCGGGCTGACTTGGGTGCCATTTCCCCCCATTTCTACAGCTCCCCGGCCCAGCCGTCTCCGCTTCGACGCTCGTCGGGTCTTTCTCAAGCGCGGGTTGTGTTTCTAGATGAGCCGTCGGACTGCAGGCTCCCTGGGCTCGCTCCCTATTCCGGCAGCAACTTCCCATCAGGACGCTGTCAGCACTCACGAGGCACGTGTCCAGGGAACGTCAGTTAATTTCCTTTCTCTAGAGAACAGACTGCTACATCACAGCTCAGGAATGACGACAGCCCGGAGAGCCTCAGATCCAGCGGGAAACGTCTCCGGCCCCCACTTCCCAGGTGTGGAAACTGAGGCCCAGGGAGGAAGAGCTCTGCTGCCCGGCCTGGCCTGGCCCGGGACTGCAGCGCTGTCCAGGACCCTTCTGCCAACAGCTCGCTCGCTCTCCTTCTCCTCTCTGCCGACACCGACCCCCGGGGTCTACCCGAAGCAGCGCTCGCAGCGCCCCAGCCTCCTCTGAATCAGCCACCGGGACGCCCAGAATCAACCTGAGACAGAGGCAGGACCCAGGGGTATCCGGCTTGGAACTGCAGTCAGAGAAAATACCCTCAGCGCCTGAGAACCGTCGCCGTCAGCGACTTCTCGAGGCCAAGACACTCACGAGGGTCTGGCCAAACCCTGAACTCCCGTTCCGGCTCGTTCCTGTCAAGTCCGATTTTGTGACGTGCGTGCACCCACCCTGGACTCACCTGCTGGACGGTAGGGTCCTGCGGGGCAGCCCTGAGGCTCGTTCATCTACCTGTCACCACCCACTCCTCCTCGAGTCGAAAGCTAGGCAAACGGAAGGGCCCCAGAGAGAGCGGGGGACAGAAGTTAGGGTTCCCGAGTCTCGGATCAGGGCACTCGCCATCATCCCAGGCCAGTGAGAACTCAGCCGGGGCCGGAGGTGGTGGCAACCCTGCAGCGCCTCTGAGCTCGGCCTCCTCCGAGCAGGAAACAGGTACTCGTTGGTGCTGCCCCCATTTCAAACATGAGGAGACGGAGGCCATATAACCTGCCTGAAATCACGCGGACATGGATGCAAGCCCGGGTCCCCCGGACCCCAAAGCCTGAGGCCCTCGCGGCACACACACCCCACATTGTCACACGCTGCCCGCGGTCTGTCACTTCCCAGGCGCGTGCTGCAGGGATGAGGCCACGATTCTCCTCCCCATTTGTGATAAAAACCTGGAAAGCAACAAAGAGACGCACCGGAAGCCAGTGTCAGGGTCAGCCAAGGTGCTGCGCAGCCGGCAGCCAGCGGAGGGTGGCCGAAGACCCAACTGGATTCATCTTCACTAAGACACGTTCCGTTTCTCTCCTGCTGCTTTTCGTCGTGGCTGCATTATCGGCTTGCGCTGTCGAAAGAGAAAATGGTTAATTGGTTGATTTAGGCAAGTCTCGATGTCTTCAGCGCTATCCTTCGTCGTGTGAACTAAATTAGTTTATTTACCCCCGTGCAGTTCGTTCAGTTCATTTAATCTAATTTCAGAGTGACAACAGGAGGAACAGACTAACTAGATTTCTCCCTTTGGGATAGAAATAGGCAAATATTTTGGTTGTGGATTAACAAGCGGCAAGGCTGATATTTGTCATAAATCGCCCACGGTTAGCCGTCCTGGTGTCTCTTCCACGAACGGCCTAAAGCAGACGTGGGCACGTTACAGACCCATTGTCGGCTTTGACCGCCCCGGAGTTCTTTGTGTTAACGGATGATCGAAACGACACGCTCAGAGACGTCTCCACGGCAAATCGCTTTGTGTCACGGGCGTGAGTTGAGCACCTACTACGCGCTTGGCCCGTGAAACAGCTTCGCGTGTGTCGGCCGTCGCTCCAGCTTCTGTTTAAAACACGCCCCGTAGCTAAGCTTGCGGGACCCCCATGACCTGGCCCACTCCCCTCCCGCTCTCGAATCCTGGCTGTCGCTCTCTGCACCCCACATTTGCCCCCAAATCTGCGGCAGACGTTAGCGACGCTAGACTCCCTGCTGTTTGTTGCGTGACGATGCCCAGCCGCGTCGTGACGCGGGTCCTCGCCTTCTCAGCTCTCTCCCTGGCGAACTCTCACTCCTCATTCAAACTCCAGTTCAGTTTCGACCCTGCCCAAAAGTGTCGCCATCGGAGTGGGGACCACCTTCCTTGTACCCTTTCAGCTCGGCGTGCCTCACTCCCTGAGACAAGCGGCTCGATCACCTTCCGTGAGAATGTGATCAGGGCAGGGGCCTCACTTCCACCTTCTCTCGCCTTTAAAACATCCCCGTCCCTGAAATGGGCTGATAACGATGCCTTTCGTGGATGGATAGTGGTTTGTTTTGAGGATTAAATGAGGCCGGAGTGTGTAAACGATGAAACAAAAATGTACATCATCATAAGCCTCTAATAAGTAAAAATCACCCCTGTCTCCTAGACTGTGAGTTGGTGGCAACCCAGGCCTTTGTCCTATTTTTATCTTGCGATTCCCAGCGAAGAGCACAGTGCTTTCAACTTCTTTTTCTTTAATAAATGCGTATTTCAGGATTTATGAGGACAGACGATTTCAAGTGACAATGAAGACACGCCCGGGCGATGGAGAAGAAGAAAAGGATTGAGAGGGAAGCATTGTTAGTCGAGGGGACCAGGCATTGCCAGCAAAAGCAGCCCGCTCTTCAGAAGGCTCTAGAAGCTGCCGTAGAGCACAGGCTGGGTATTAGGCTGATTTTCGGGGCCTGGGGAGAGCCTGCATCCTGCAACCGACATCGGCTGGGAAGCTTTGGAGCAGGTACAAGTTCCCCCTGGAAAAGGTGCAGCCCTTTAATCCTCCTTCAACCGGTAAGGATGAGGTCCTGAGCAGGCCTTATGGGGGAATAAAGAGCGGAAGGGTAAGGAATAGCACAGGAAACGTTTTCTCTGAGTGAGGGGAGAAAGCAAAGAAATCCAAAAGGAAAAGAAAAGCAATCCAGGGCGTGCGAGCGTCACGCTGGCATCTCGGCTCCGTCTCTCATCAGGTGTATCATCGGGGCCTTTCAGCGCCTCCTTGGGCCGAGCACCCCTCACCTGTGAAGAGGGGAGGACAGCAGGGGTGTGAGGGGGAGCGGGTGGCGGGGACGCGCGGGGGAAGCGGCAGAGGCCACCGGAGGCGTCCTTCCGGCACCGGGGCCCAGCGCACAGCCGGGACGCTGACCCTCTGGGCATTGCGCTTCGAGCTGCATATCAATTAGTCCCAGGCCTTAAAGCTGAATGCAATTAATCCTACAATGTGCTGCTGCTCCTGCCGCGTGCCAGTGACATCACATCATGAAATTGGGGCACGATGAAGGATTTCTGACAAGGGGAAGGCAGATGAGTCAACCCTCCAGATGTCCTTACTGCCAGGGTCTGCTCCGGGACTTCGGAGCCAAGCGAGGCCCTGTGGACGCCCTGCCTCCTGCTCGGCACAGGGGATGCATGTGGACGTCCGAGCTCCGGCCCCTCGCTCCGGGAGAATGCGCCCAGGGCCGGAAGGGGAGAAGGAGACCCAGGAAAGGCGTTCCCCTTCCTGCGAGCCCCATCCGACCCCTGTGGCCTACATTCTTTCTGCAAAGATGTTGGAAAACATAATATTTTAAGTTCCTTTTATTCTGGTAAAATACACGTAGCATGAGGTGTTACCATGTTAATCGTTTTTAAACATTAATTAATTAGGTGGCTTCAAGGACGTTGTTGAGCAACCATCGCTGTCGTCCATCTCCAGAACTTTATCCTCTCCCGAACAGTAAACGCCAACCCCGATGCCTTCCACCCCGGCTCCTGGACACCACCCTTCTGATTCCCGTTTCTATGGATCTATCTACCCTTGGTGCCTCATGGAAGTGAAATCGGACATCCGGCCTTTTACATCTGGCTCGTTTCACCCAGCACGCTATCATTCGGGATCATCCATGTTTCGTCGCCTATCAGGATTTTTGCTTTTTTAGGGCTGCATAATATTCCTTTCTGTAGATGTACCACATTTTGCTTATTCATTCATCTGTTGGTGGACATTGGCATTGCTTCCACCTCTCGGCTACTGTGAATACTGCTGCTGTGACCACGGAGGTGCAGGTGTTTATTCGAGTCCCTGCTTTCAGGTTTTTGGGGGTGTAGACCGAGAAGTAAGGTTGCTGGGTCTTACGGCAATTCTACAGTCCACTTTTTGAGTCACCACCATTCTGTTTTCCACAGCGGCCTCACCATTTTCCATTCCCATCAGCGATGCATGATGGTTCGATTTTCCATCCCTGTTGGGGGGTTCCATTTCCCGTTTACTGGAGGGGGGGTGTCATTTCTAAGTTAGGCACACTGCCACCCCCAGCAGTATAGAGGTTCTGCTAGTGAGGAAGGAGCGGGGAACGGATCTTGGGGGGAAATAAAGGTGTATTTCCTCCAAAGTCTAATGCTATATCTCCCAAATTATAGAAAACAAAAATTTGACCTGCCAGAGCAAAAATAGGAAGGAAGGAAGGAAGGAAGGAAGGAAGGAAGGAAGGAAGGAAGGAAGGAAGGAAGGAAGGAAGGAAGGAAGGAAGGAAGGAAGGAAGGAAGGAAGGAAGGAAGGAAGGAAGGAAGGAAGAGCAGGAGAAGTGCATAACGGGAAGATAACCGGGCAGAAGAAAACGCAGTCCGAGTGCGGGAACCGAGTCTGCAGCGGGACCAGGCAGGCAGGGCTGGGACTCCGAAGGTGGCCCCGCCACCCCAGCCTCTCTCCCCACCAAAGCCCACTCCTTGGCCTCCTCCGGGTGTGCACTGAGGTTAGTTCTTCTTCTCATAAATGGCCAAGGAAGACTCGCCTCTGACAATTCCGGCGGGCGAATCTCCGTCTTGGGGATTCGAGAGCAGGATTTCGGAGACCTTTGCGCGTCCCCTGGATCCTGGGGAAGGACCCGTGTTCCCCATGAGCTGAGCTACGATCACGGCCTCCCAGCTGGACACCGGGTCCCACGTGTGCTCCGAGGGCTAAGAGGCTCTCACTCCTCCCAGGAGCCCTAGCTCTCTCCCATCTCTCTCTTTCTCTTTCTAAAATAGAGCTAATAGTCATTCTTCTCCCTTTTTTGTACATTTTAGCAAAACCCCAGCAGGTTCCATGTCAACGAGAGACATTCAGAGGACTTCTGCAAAATACGGATGACATCAACCTCAGGGACCTGTCGTAAACACCAGCACACAAGGACCACGGACTGAATACGTATTTCCTTCCACACCCACCCCAGGGGTGGAGAGGACCTTGAATGAGGACCATGCGCATCCTCCTGCAAAGTCGGTGAAAGAGATCCCTTTGCTTTCCAGTCCCGGGTTATGTTATAAATACAAGACGGCTGATGGGTCGTGGGATTTCAGAGCTGGAACAGGTCTGATGGGTCATTTAATTAAAGCCTCTCCATCTTTAGATAAAGAGACTGAGGTTCAGAGAGCACCCATGACGTGTCCACGGTTCGCGGCAGGTGGCAATTAGAGCCCGTCTCGCTGGCTCCCTGCCCGGTGATCTCCCAGGACAGTGTGACGCCTCATCGTGGGTAAGACACGCGAACGTGTATCCAAGTGCAGACACGAAACCTGGCTTTAAAGGGGCAAATTTTCCAAAACTTGTATTTTTTTTTTCCCAGCAGATCTGAAAACACAAAAGAAGGCGAGGAGTCGCATTCTGCTTTCGGTCAGGTCGCGTAGGCCTCCTTGTGATTTCTACAAATAAACGAGGGGCCTGCAGGATTTCGAAGGGCCGGCAGAGAGGGCGACCTTTTGCTCCGTGTCAGGTGTTGCTTCCACCATCCTAGCTTCTTTCTGGTCCACAGGCTGAGCCAGGGTCGCCCAGGCCGGTCCCCAGGAGGGCTGTGCGCTGGGACTGTGTTTCTGTCACCTGGAGGGCAATCGTCAAAGCCAGCCATGTGTGCCTGTGAGAAGCCTCTGTGTATTTTTAGAAAGTTTTTAAGCGGGAGACAGAGCCGAAATGTTTTTACTGCTCAGCAGGAGCTGTTTCATGTTGGAGGAAAAAGAAGGAAACGAAAGGAAGGGGAGGAGAAGATTCGGGACCGGCTGGTTTATGGCTTCCCAGGCCCGGAGGGCAACCTCTGTGAGCCGGGACAGCTCGGTCCCAGTCTCCCTTCCTCTGAATGTCCCCGCTCGGATCCCAGGAACCGCACGAGGCAGGCATAGTCCACCGCGTGCCTCATGAGCAAGGCCACCTGAGCGTGGGCCTGGAAGATGAGGTAGGACTCGAAGTTGAGAAGACACCGGACAGAGCTGTTTGGCCAAGACAAGGCCAGAACTGAGCCACCTGGGGAGGCAGGTCACATGGGGGGTCACAAGAAACAAGCGGCCCAGCTGGGGACGGCTTTCAGAGCAGCCCCTGGGTGTGGACGCCACCTCATGGACCAGGAGGTCTGAAATCATCCCACACTCTGCAGCTCAGGGTGCGTCGTGGTCACTGGGCCCCAGGGCCCTCACCCCGGGGCTGGCCCTGTGGCTATCTGACTGCACAGAGGAGGCTGGGAGGGCCACACAGCTCGTAAACGATGGACTCGGGATGCGAATCCAGACTTCCCCAGACCTCCTCCAGTTTCCTCACAGGTGGGGTGTTGTGAAGGTTGTTGAGCGGGGCGGTGGCACGATGTGGGACCTTGAGTTGGGCAGGAAAGGGGTCCTTGGAGCTGAGTGGGGCGACGGATACGTTACACGATGAGGAACGGTCCAGAGCGAGTGGGAACTGCAAAGGGCCACGTCGTAAACAAACAGCGTGGGCTCTGTGGGTTCTGTGGTCTTCGGTGCCTATTCTTTGTTTTAAGTGTGTGTTTGGTCGGCTTTAACGACCTTTTACAAATGTGAGCATAGCCTGCGTTCCAGGGCCATAAAAACAGGCCCAGGGCCGAATGTGGGTACGGGCTGCAGTTTGCCGACTCCAGGTCCCAGGTCCGATGCACGGAGCCGTTTGGGAGGCTGCCTCATGATGCCCGGCGAGGAAGGCGAGGGCCAGGGCTGGGATGGAGGAGGCAGTTGGAGACCCAGCTCTAGAAAGTGCCCACAGGATGCTGGGACTGGGGAGGGAGGGATGGCCGGCAGGAGAGCAGGCAGCTGGAGGACCGGGCTCCCTCCCCTGTGCCTGCACCGAGCCCCCCCCCCCACCTCCACGCCTTCAGAAACCAGAGTCTGGAAGCAAGAGCCGGAGGAAGGGAGCCAGGGCAGAGCCGCCGCTAGTAGACCTGGCACATCCAAAGGGCCTGTGGCCAGGTTGGGGCGCAGGGGAGGGGTCCTTCCGGCCACACAGCAGGGGCAGAGCCATGTCTGCGTCCCACGGTGAAGGGAGATGTCCAGTGGAGCTCCAAGCACCGTGAGAACAGGAGCGGTACCAAGTGGCACGTCCCGACACCTCCACGTCCCGGGGCTGCGCTGAGGACTATGCGCACGGCCCTGCTTACCTGTCCGCTCCATCCCCACATGCCACTGGCTCCGATCGCCCCTAATCCCGGCAACTAGGTGACCACAATTTACAAAACTCATCCGTGGTGGCCGTGAGTGACAGCCCCGTGCCCGACTGTGCTGTCCCACGCCCATTTCCCGGCTTGCTCCACTCTGCCTCGGTTTCCTCCCCTGTAAAATAAAGATCATGACCACAATGGGAGGGGAAGGGAAGGGACGACCAAACCCTTAGACTGGGGCCTGGCAGGAGGTGAACGATGTCCTCCCTGGTGACATGGGACTGTCGCACACAGCTAGAGAGCGGTAGCGCCAAGGTCGGAACCCAATGGATCACTTGCTGGTCACAGGAAAAAGCTGACAATTCTCAGTCTCCGATGGAAAATAAAGCTATGCGTCCTGGCAGTCTTGGAAAAAGCATGAAAAGACATGTTTGTCCATGCACTTCGCCAAAGCAAGGAGGGTTACCACCTGCCTCCACCCGGACGATAATGTGTATTTAAAATCCGACAGCCTGGGTGACATCGCCGGCACCCATCGTGGGTGCCCAAGAATAATACGTCCGTGACGGAGCGGGCAAGGAGGGGCCTGCCTGGGTCCGGCACTCACGCCTTCCACTGACCCTCCGGTGAGCATTCTCCCCAGGTTTTACAGAAGGAAATCGAAATTCCGGAGGAGAGAAGAAGCGTATCCAGGGTCACGAGGTCACCAGGTGATATGTGATTGGCCTATGTCCTTGCTCTTTGGATCGCACCCAGATCCCAGCAGCTGTTCCAAAGAGCAGCGGAAGGGACGTCACGCACGAAAGTGTCCTGGAGCGTGAGTCAGATTCCACAGATCAGCACCGGCCTGGCGCGTTGGCCTCTTGCCGTCCCCGGGACTTCGGATAATGGGGTTTTTGCTGTCAGCAAGGCTGACGCGTGTGTCAGAAGCACGCCCCGGCGGAGTAATCTATGTGGCAGACCCCCAGGATAGGAAATCGAAAGTCTGCTCAGGCTGACAGTTCTGGAAAATTCTTCACTTTCTGTAAAAGATGGGCTTGTCACGCGACCGTGAGGCAGCGGGACGTCGGAGCTTTGCAGGAAGACAGAGAACCTGCGGAGGGAGAAGCTTGCGCGGGCGTCTGGGAGTGGGTGCCTCGGGCACCCGCTCCCTCGTCCGGCAGCCCTGACCGACCCTCCTCAGCGGGGTCAAGGGCAAGACGTCTTTTCCGGGGGCCGCGGACTCGTGACGACAGTGCCACAGTTTTGCTGTGCTTGCAGCCATTGGGGGAGCTTGTTAAAAAGATAAATTTCCAGACCCCGCCTCCCAGAAATCCCGATGAACTCTGACGACACGTAGGAATTTGTATTGTCACCGGCTTCCTCCCTGGGCGACTTGCTAGTGTCCAGGAGCTCGCGAAGAAGAGCCTGGTGGTTCACGGGTGTAGACCAAGGGTGGGTAGACCAGGACACGGCCCCGAGAAGGTCAAGTCTGAGCTGAGGCCTGAGCAGGGAAATTGGGAACGGGGCAGAGGAAATGGCTGGAGCAAAGGTTGAGATCCCAGCAAGGTGGGGGACATGAAAGAAATCCAACAAGAGAAGCTGGAAAGACATCAGGGATGGAGGCAGGTGCCTTAGCGGGCAGGACCCTGTGAGCCTATGAGGACCTTGGACTTCACGCTAAGGCCTGCGAGAGGCCCCAGAAGAGTTGTGACCTGAGAACCACTTGACCAGACGCGTTATCTAACGCTCCTCTCGCTGCTCCGCGGGAGATGGTAGAAGGAAACCCTGGGCTCCGGTGAAGGGCTGTCTGCCTCACCGGCGGGGTGACCGAGAAGAGTGGTTCTAAACGGGATGGAGGCCACAGAAAGAGAGGGGAGAGGCAGGCCTGGAAGGCGTGTAGGAAGCCAGCACCCCACGAGGTGCAGCGGAGCCTTTCCCGCAGGAGGACGGAGGGGACCAGGTGCGGTCCCAGACATCTGACCTGGGCGGCCACCGGAGTGTTGTTGGTGACACGTCCTGGCATCGGGGGAGCCGGAGGCTGAGCAGGTGTGAGCTGCGCCATCTGGGGACTTTGTCCGACTCACGCCTGCCTCCTCAGCATCCAGTCCTTGGCCCTGAACCTGCTAGAGGCTGGAAGGAATTGCCAAACCAGTGAAGAAGGATGGAGAGGCACGTCTGGGAGGCGTTGCGGCCGAGACGCCTCAGTGGAAGTGTCAGCTGGAGCGTCCACATGGAGACGGAAACCCGGAATCCAGAAGAGAAGCCTGGGACAGAGGCAATCGTGGGGGGCCAGGGGCGTATGTAAACAGTGACCGAAACCAGGGAAGCATCTGACACCATTAGGGCCCGTCCACTGATAGAAGGGCAGAAAGAGGGGAAAGTCCAGAGGAAGAGGGGGAGGGAGGGGAGGGGAGTGAGAAGAGGAGGGGAGGCGAGCACAGAATCGGGGAAAGCCAACATGCGGTCAGAGGGGGAGGAGTCCGTTTTGAGAAAGTCTCGTGCCAAGTGAGAGGTGGATGGGGACAGACAGTGAACAGACGGGGGAGCTCAAGGTGACACTGGATCTTGGGGCCAAGAGAAGCCCCGTTATCAGAACTGGATCCCACGTCAAGACAAACTACAGAAAAGCCCTCGTCGGGCTTCGCATCCGGAGGGAGCCGTTATTTCTTCCGGAGCATCATCACGTTGTCCCCCAGACTGGCACATCCGAAGGGACTAAGGGGACTGTACAGAAGACCTGCACTGTGCCGTGCGATTTCGCCGACCGAAAACGCGTCTCTCTGGCCTGAGGACCACGTTAGGCTGGTTATTTTTAAGCAACAAAAGACTCGGAAAGGGCTTTGGACCTGCCCCTTCGCTGCTAAAATGATTTAGATGAAGGGCTTGGTCCAGGTAACGACAAAGACGATGTATGGACCAGGTGTGGTGAGGGGTCCTCAGCAAGGCTGGAGGCCAGGGTCCCCTCTGTGTCCCTTTGTCTCTGGGTGGCAAACACCTGTCCACCAGATTTTTTTTTCATTTCCATGTGAATTCCCTTTCTCGTCTTTGAAGTCCCAGACCCCTACCCCTCCTCCTTGGTTCAGGAAGGCACACCAGCCCCCACTGCCGGACTGTCTGTGGGCCCCATATTTCTATGTACGTGATTAAATTGTTTTTTTTTCCTGTTAATCTGTTTCATGTCGATTTAATTCTCAGTCCAGCCAGAAGGACCTAGCCGGGTAGAGGAGAAAGTTTTCCTCCCCAACAACCTTACACGTATCAACCGTAAAAAAATGCACCCGTACCAAGTGCTTTCCATTGGCAAGGCCCTGTGCTGAGCATCCGGGTAAGTTATCTCGTGCAGCCCTAACGACAGCCCTGTGGGGTGGGTATTATCGTCCTCAGTTTTCAGAGGTCGGGCTGGGATTCCTGCACAGGCCCCGGTGCCTTTACGGCGGGCCTCGCGCTGAGGAGGGCGTGAGCAATGACAAAGGGACGCTTGAAGACGGGAAAAAGTCAGCTGGGCAAAGTCAGAAGCATCCACGCCTTTGCGGCCGAATAGATGGGGCCTTTGAAGGCCAGGCCTCGCCTCCCCCCACCCCACCCCACCCCACCCCCAGCACCCAGCCCGGCCAGGACGCCCCACCCTCCGCTCCCTCGTGGCCTCTGCCCAGGGCTGCGAAGTGCCTCGTCGCTACCTGAGAGCCTTCCCAGCCTGATTTATGGCTGTGTTCTCCGAGCTCAGATCGTAAATCTCCACCTCCTCAGGACATTTCAGGTCTGGTATTTATTGACCAAAGACAAGTTGTGTTAAAAAAAAAGAAACGTTTTTGAGATTTTGCCAGATAATCGCTACGGAATATTTGAGGAAACACGTTGCCCTCGTGTCAATGAAATTCTGCAAGTGGCTGATTCTTGCTCCTGGCGCCAGTACCTTCCCTGTCTCCTGGTGTACGGCCTGGTTTTCTCGTTCTGTTTCGTTTTCATGGAGGCGGCAGGTCCTTCGTGTGTGTCTCTTTACCCTCTCACAGGGTTATCCAGGGAAGACCGAGCAGAGGAATTATTAAAGACATTCCCCTCGGGGCCTAGAAGCGTTTTGAAGCTTTTGAACAAACCGGAACGTTAGGCCAAGTGTGTCTCGGAAGCCTTCAGGGGGCAGAACACCTGGAAGGGGACTGTGAAATGTAGACGCCTTCCCTGTAAGGAAAACAAACCAAACCAAACAAAAATGGGCGCGAAACCTGACACAGAGGCCGGATTCCAGTCGCGACGAGCTCGAGACCTTACAGAACAATCTGGAGGGAAAGTCCAGAAAACCCCTGAGGGTAACCGTCCTCAGTGTAAGCACGTGAGGGCCCCTGCGCAGGGCGGGGTGGATTTGGAAAATGTTGTTGATCCTCGATACTGATGGTGGACCACCTTAACCAGTTAAAGAAACCAGTGTGCCCAGTTGGGACACGATGAACGATCGTTTTAAGGTTCAGAGATTCTCAGGTCTCCAAGGCTCAACCAGTGGAGGGGGAGAGACGGGTAGTAGGAAGCCCGGGAGCCATGGAGCATCACCCCGGGGGTCTGGAGAGCAGGTGCTTCTTAAAGAGACGCCCCCCCTTGCCTCTGTGCGGCCGCGGCCACGCGAGATGTGAGCCCAAGGCCTGTCAGAGCTTCTGGTCCCTCAGCACGACCGGGAAATGCCGATTTCCAGCACGGCAACGCCGAGTTTAAAATGCGGATTGCTATTTTTTCTTTCTTTTTGACAAAACAGCCTCTTGGCCAACCAAAACACATCTGTGCGCCAGGCCTGACGAGGGCTGCCGGCGCTGGCTACGACGGCCAATCCCGAACAGCCTCTCGGCGGATGCTCCGTGGAGTCGACCCTGGCCCTCGGCTTTCTGTGTTTCTACCGATCAGGTGTTCCTGGTCGAGCTCCGAAACCGCAGTTTAAGAAAGGAAAAACGTCCGGAGGAGCTGAGGCCCTGCCTCTGGCTGAGTGAGGCCTCGCCTGCCCTTACCATTGACCTTGAACCGCTCCAGGCATGCGGCCCCCGCCTGCTGCCCCACCTGGACGTGGAGTTTGACCTTTATTTACTCCAGGGGCAGGAATAACGAGGCTCGTCGCGGTGGTCCTGCGGGCTGGTTGCCTCGTCGTCTCATCCAGCCTCCACGCCGAGGTAGAGGCTGTGACTGGTTGCCTTCGTTCCATAGGTTAGAGCCTCGGGAGGCCGAGATGCGTGCCCGGGTCCACTTACCCGGAGGGCGGCAGATCAGGGCTTGAACCCAGCTCTGTCTGTCCCAGAGCCGATGTGCCTGGCCACACTGCCTGTCTCCACCCCGAGCTGTGCTGCTGGGAACCAGATGCCAGCGCCTCGACCTGGACTCTGCGGCCCGCCTGGGCCCCACGTGCTCCTGGCCCCCATCTCTAGGCCCACCATCCTCTGAGGCTTGGGTTTCGGGCCCTGGTACACATCAACCCTCCCTTTACTGGGCATGAGGGCCCCTCATCCTGTATGACGCCTCCACTTGGGAACAGAGGCCACACTTCTGGAACTCTCTTCAGCGCCGAGCAGACTGAGGCTGGCCCTCTACGGAGCTCTGTCAAGCTCTGCGTCAACAACCTTGGTGCACCTACTGCCGTTCACCTAGCGGCAGAAGCCAAACCCCGGGAGTCGGGTTTAGACAGCTCGCTGTCCGTCCCTCACCCCCACCCCAACCTGATCAATCACCAGACCCTGCGGGCTCCCGTCTGAACATCTCTGACACGTGCCCGCCTCCTCCCGCCGACACCCACCCTGGGCATCCCTCCCCTGGACACTCAGAGGCTTCAAGCCCATCTCCGCCCTGGTCAGATCCTGACCACCCCCAGCCCATTGTCCACACCGAAGCCAGCGAGGTGGCTGAGGTCTGATCATGAAGTGCCCGGCCCCATGGCCCCATGGCCCCCATGGAGCGTTCCAGGGCTCCCGCCTGGTCTGCAGATAAGGATCGGAGCCGCCGCCTCCTCTCCGCATGGGCTGACTCCGGCTCACCCCGCCTCCCGTGCACCGGGATTTCAGGCCGAAGGCCACCTCCTCCTCCCCCGCACCCACCGGCCAGGCTGGCTTTGTGGCCTGCGCTGAGGCTCCTAGACGAGTCCTTTGTGGCATCAATCACCATTTTAATTAAATAACTAATTGCATCACCGGGATGAGGTTTGCCTCCCTGGCAAGAATGTAAGTTTCACAAGAAAAAGGAGGACGAAGTTGTCAGTGCCTACGCAGCGTCTGCTGAGTGGCGATCACGCCGCTGACAGAGAGGGAAGAGAGGGAAGAAAGGAGGCGAGGAAGGGGAGCGCCCTTCTCGGGGTCTGAGTAAGAAGTGCGGTCCTTTCGTGGCCAAGCGCGCCGCTTTGGCTGGAAATTCGTGGACTCACCCAAGATCCATTTCACTCTTTTCTTCGAAAATGGAACCGCCTCATCATATCTGTGAGCCCCACATGCAGGATCGGCTTCCAGCCCGGCCTGTGTGGCCTGTCGAGGTTTGAAATCAACCTCTTGGGAAGATGAAATCAATCCCTGCACTTGGGGATTTTTTAATTTTTTTATTTCATTTGCAGGCACCCTCAATTCCACTGTCCCCGAAGATGGGGTCAGCGACCGTCCGGTGGCTGCGACATGCAGATTCTGCCCAGAGGACACGCATCGGGGGCATCAGAAAGAACCGCCCGGCAGCTCGGGGGTATCGACCCCCACGTGGGTCGATGCATACTCCTCCTTGCCACCCCTTTTCCTAAAATAATCCAGATAGTCTGCAAAGAGTCTGGTCTTACAGAAACAGGGCATCAAAGGCTTCTCAGCCTTCATCCCAAATCCCATTCTTCGGGAACTCAGGGTCGCAATGACACAAAAAAGCAATTTGCTTAAGTCTTTCCAAGGAGGGGGCGACCCGCGTCCGCGTGCCAGGCTCTCTCACCCCTGAGATGTTGCGGCTCTGATAAGATTGTTCCGGAGCGGGATTGGGAAAGAGGCTTGCACAATGCCAAGGGGTGGGAGCCCAGGGAAGGGGACAGAGCTGCTCACTGCCCAGAAAGTTTGCACGTCCGGGCTCTGTCGTGACGGGGAGATGGGTGCAGTGAGCAAGCACGAAAATCCTGTGGTTTAGGTACCAGGGAACAGCTCCTTGTGTGTTCGGGGTTTTCGCAGGGAAATGGGCACTTACTGGGTGGCTGGCTCCGGGTGCAGCTGTCTGGGAATGCAGGGTGGGTTTTTCTGGGGGGAAATTGACGCATTCGCAGCAGAAGTTGGGGTTCGAATTGAGAGTCCCCGGGTGCAAGCCGTCTTCGTGGACGGTTTCCTCGTCGTTTCATTTCTTTGTGTTTCTGTGACACTTTACAGTTTGCAAAACCCACTCACCTAACATAGCTTGTTTAGTCCTCACGGAAGAGCCTGTGGGGTGCATGTTATCACCCCCCATTTACAAACGGGGCAGCTCAGAGCCTAGACGGTGTCCCTGGCTCGTGTCCCTTGCCGTCTGCCTCTCCACGCCGCCTGCTATGCGGAGGGGTAAAGAGGAAACACACGGGGGAGGGCTCCGGGATGGAAGGCCCGTGGTTTGAACCCAACGTCCGTCTAGTCCCGAGCCCTGTGCAGGGCACAGGAGTCCCAGTCACGAGGGACCCAGGACTCCCCGCTGCCCTGGACGAGCACGCGTGGCTCACGTCCCCCAGAAATCTAGCAAACAGACAGGGAGCAGGCCATCGCCCTCGACGGAGCGTGATCAGCCTGAGAGATGAGACAGGTCAGCACGAAACACGGCGTCTGGCACCTAGTAGGTGCTTATGCATGGAAGCTGTCCATACCTGAGTCCAGGTGCCTGGCTTCCTCACGGGGACACAAGGTCCACGCACACCGGGGCTCTCCTCGCAGTCTTTGGTCCGCCTCTTGCTCTGGCCCCATATGCCTTGTTCTCCACCATCCCCCACCGCTTTCTTCCAGAACCTTCTCCCTTCCTCAACTCACGGCAGGCCCCGAGCCGAGTGATTCACCTCTCAGCCTGCAGGTCATCCCATCTAATCTGCACACAATTCCACGAAGAGGGTGTGGTAGTCCTGGGGCGGCTGTGACTAAAGAGCGCACAGTGGGTGGCTTAAACCACGGAAGGCGGTTCTTACAGCTCTAGGGGCCGAAGGTCAAGATCAAGGTGTTGGCAGGGTTGGTACCCCCTGAGGACCAGGAGGGCGGGTCTGTCCGTGCTGCTTTCCCAGCTTCTGCCGGTTGGTTTGCGGGCCATGGCGGCGTCTTTAGCTTGTAGAGGCCTCGCCTTCATCTCTGCCTCCATCTTCACCGGAGGCGCCTCCTTTGTCTTCTCTGTGTCTAAATTCCCCCTTTTCACAGCAAATTAGAGGCCCGCCCTGCGTAGGCAGGGCCTTATCTTAGTTACATTTGCAATGACCTTGTCCCCAAAAATGTCATATTCTGAGGTTTAGGGTCAGGACTTCAACATACAAGTTGAGAGACATGATTCGGCCTCGATGGTGAACGTTACTTATCTGTTTCTCAGGTAAAGTCGTGAACTTCGAGAGGAGATGTGCACGCAGCCAGGCTCGGAGCTGGCCTTCAGCTCGGCCACGCTAACCCGCGTCTCCCTGACAGCTGCGGGGGTCGGAGTCTCTCGCTTCCCACAAACAGCCTCTGCAGGAATGAAAGAGGCCAGTCGGGCTGGGGGTCGGGGACGAAGAGCCCTCGGCGGACTTCACAAGGCGGACATCTCTCTACCCGTGCTGGATGCCCCAAGAGCCTGAGATGCCCCAAGTGCCAGCAATGGCCCCAGATTGGCCGAGGGACGGCACCACGTCGGTGACTCTCGTTTTAACAGGACCCGAAGTTCAGGGACAAGCGCCCACCTAGAACCCATGTCATCAATACGGCCCCATCAGCGTGTCCCCAGGCCACTGCTCGGGCTGCTGCTCTGCCCGGTGACTGCTCACTCCGCCACCCAGAGCCCGCTGAAAGCCACCTCTCTCCTCACAGGGCCCCACTCACCGGCAGAATAAATGCTTCCTTCAGTTTTTGCTGAAATGAGACCTTCTTTGCTCTCTCCGGGGATTTCACGGAAACCGTTTAGGCTCCCGGCTTCCACCTTCAGACTGCGTTCTGCGTCCACAAACCTGTCCACTCTGGGTTGGGTTTTCAGCCCCATGCAGCACGGCCATCGCCACATCCCCAGCTCCCGGCAAAGGCGGGCCTTGCGAATAGTAAGTTCCGGATGAATGTCACTAGAGAACCGCTGCGAGCGTTTCTGGGCACCGGCCCTCACGAGGGATCTCGAGAGATAAAAATGGATCTGATCGAACTCTGCGGCGTTGCTCAAATCACGAGAGAGAATTCAAACCCAAGCCGGAGGGAGGACAGACGAGAAGCACCGGAGTTCAGCCTGAGGACGACATCATTCCCAGGGCCACTGGCTTCCGTGCAGAAGTGCCGCGCTGGGACAGAGGATGGGCCACGACCCCAAGTCCTGCAGCGACAACAGGATCCGTGCTCAGACTCTATAGAGAGTCAGGTTTTAATGCAACACGGGAGGCAGTCCCCTCACAGAACTGCCAAAAAATAAAGTAACAAAATAAAATAGGGTGCGTAATAAGATAAAATGAAATAAGACAAGCATGGGTTCCCGGTCTCAAACGTGTTCTCCACGTCCAGGACAGTGATGCCCAGCCGGGGTGGATTTGCCCGAACACATCTGGAGACATTGCGGGTTGTCTCTCTGGGGGTCCGGGAGCTGCTGACATCTCGTGAAGCCGGGCAGGGATGCTGTGAAATGTCCCGCAGCGCACACGACAGCCCTGGGGGAAGAGCCGTCTGGCCCCAGATTTCGGCAGGGTGGACAGGGAGGAGCCCAGCTCTGGAGCGACGACAGGCCAAGGCTCGTGGGATGAGGCAGGGGGGTTATCCCCACCAAGATCCACCAGGTGAGCTGCTGAAGAGCACAGCCCGTGGGTCCCGGCTGCTAGAGCTGTGATTTCAGGGCCTCCGGGGCGGGCTCAGAAATGGATTTCGTGCTGACACGCACCCCGGGTAACCCCGAGTGAGAATGTGGGGCCCACACTCTGAGAAGCATCGCGTCAGACGATTTCGAGGTCCCTCCACCCGTGATCGCCCGACTCCGGAGGGAGAGGTGGTAGAAAGGTGAAAAGCGTTTACCTCGTCACCCACCTTTGAAAAATGCTGGCAGAGCCAGGGGCCCAATTAATTAGTGTTTTTTAAAGGACTTGGAGCCCTATTCTTTTTTCTAAATAAGAAAATGAACATAAGTGCAAAGCATCACGACTACTCATTATTTAATTTAATGATTTGTGAAGATCCTGTTGCCATGGTGACTGAGCACTATTTATAAAAATTTAGAACCCACATTGTAAATAATAATATTATTACAAGCAGACGGGACTCAGGCCTCTCAATCAGAAAAGAAGAATGTCCATATTGGGGAAAAACACAACAACATTGTTTTCATCGCATGTGGGGAAAGAGGCGGGCGACTCAGCACTGGCACAGTGCTCCAGAGGGAGAAATCGGGTCACGAGGACGGTTTCACGGCGCCGGCACGGCAGCCTGTGCCGCTGCACTCGTCGGAGCGCCTTGCGATTCGGGAGCGGCTGGCAGTGGTGCCAGAGAGAGCACGGCCCAGGGGCAGGACGTCGCTCTGAGATGTGAGAGCCAGGCCCACCTCCACCCCCCCCCCACGTGGTGGCACAGGCCAGCATCCCGGTGGGTCCTAGATACAGGCAGGGTCAGCTCATGCCCCTTCGGTGGTGGGCAGGCCGGTTGCATTCAATCCCACTGGACTCGCGTTGATTGAATCAACATGTCTGAGCGTGTGCCCAAAGCAGTCGAGGCCAGAGGAGGCCTGGCAGCCAAGAAGGCTGAGCTCAGTAAGGTCGGGGGGACAGCCCTGCTGCAGCCAGACTGCTGGTCGCACTACGAAGCGTGGGGTCCCCGAGTCGGGGCCGTTATTCTACCCCAAGGAGATCAGTCCCACCAGGGAGAAGGCTTGAGGCCAAGTGCTCAGCCAAGGGCCCACACACACACCCAGCTGGTGGCAGAAGCCGCAGCAGAAGCCAGATGTCCTACATCCTGGTCTCAGACTCCTCCTGGCCACAGCCCGCCCCTCGCCCCCCTCCCAGTGTCCTGGCACTTTGTCCCCATCTTGGTGTTGTCCCGACAATCACTGCACATTCTGGCTAGAATCAGCCTGGATTGTCCTACGCGATTACTCTAGGAAGGCAGGGGGAGAAGGGACACCTCAACTCCAGGCTTGGTTAAGCCACTGGTCTCCCAGTTGAGTCTGGATTTCTAGTCGTGTTTACACTAGGGGTTTACGCTTCACACCATCCTCCCTCCCTGTTGCTGTCCAGGTTCTGTCCATCCCACAAGGACTAAATAAGTCAATACCCCTCCAGGAATCCTTCCCGGATGCCCCAACCATCCCGTGTATTCTGGGACCACGTGCTGGGAAACAGAGAGCAGGAGTGAAATGCTGACAGCTGTGCCCACTGTCCAGGGAAGAACGCAGCGGCTCCTGTGCCCCCGCTCAGCCGGGTCCCAAACCAGCCTGGCGCACCAGCCTGCATCTGGGTGGGGCGGTGGAGGGCAGGCTCTGACGGCTGCCAGCATGACCCCCAAAAGAGTGGACCCCAATATAGTAATCCTCTCGTTCATGAGATTACGTCACATGAAGATGCTTTGAAGGGTGCAGAGTTAACGAGGTATATTCGAGGCCCTGAGAACAAATGGAACGTGTATAGGGTATAACCGCCTTCTCCGGCCATGCCAAAGGGAAATGGGGTCCTCCAGGGCCTGTGCTAAGAGGAATTCTGAACCCAGTCACCGAGCACGAGACGAAGCACCCCGAAACAAGTGTGTGTGGACGGGAGGAATGCCCGAGACGGGAACTCTTACCCTCCATAACTTCACCCGTAAAAAGTTAAAAATAAACCAAGTTTTCTAGCAGTGAAAGTGTGATGGATGCTGCCCAATTAAGAACACAGCAAACGCTTTTTAGCCTGTGCATAAGGCGGTTCCCACAGCAAACGGGCTCAGGGGAGGAGCAGGAGAGACGTCCAGGCCGCTGAGATGCTGCAGGAACCAGCTTTTCCGCTGAAGGTCGTGTGGTCAGCGGATGCGGCCAACGAGCCGCCTCTCCTGGTGAGGATGCCAACGAGGGCGGGGGGCTCAGGACAGCCCTCGAGGGGAGCCTCGTTCACCCAGCCGCCTTCCCGCCTGCTCCTCTGGCTACAGGGCTCAGAAAGAAGCGGACGTCGGATCCAGATCATCTCCTTGAGGCGTCCATGGACATTCTCTCTCGTAGCTCATTCTCGCATTATTTCTTTGGGGGAGGGAGAAGGAAGAGTGGGGTTCATCACGCCGTTTTGTAAATGGAGGGATTCAGTGTCCATAAAGGTCAGGATGACACGGAGAGCTACGAGCCTGTCTGCGTCCACCGTGACCTCACCGTTCTCCGAAGTGGGCCAGCCGTCAGCAGGGCTGTGGGATGACCACCGGGCAGGGAGCGTCTACACACAGAGGCACTGGACGAAGGGACGACTCGCGTCCTGGCAGGATGGAGCGGGGTTTCATCGCGGTGCCAGCACCGTGTGTGACGTAAAACCCCGGGATTGTTTACTTCTGGGATTTTTTTATTTAATATTTTCAGCCACAGTTGACCGTGCGTAACTGAACCTGTAAAAAGCAAAACCACGGTTTCCTCCGTTCGCAGATAATCTGGGTTAAAATGCTTAGTGATCAGAAACACTCTTTGAAGTTGGTTGTTTCTTCCAAATGAGAGGAGGTGGAGGTGAAAAGAAAATAAATCGAGGCATTCGATATTTGGCTAGTTGTAGAAATAAGCAATATGGCAGGCGGGGACATCTGACCCTAGGACACCCCACAGACCCCAACACCTACAAGGCAGCCTGACGGCAGGGAGCATGAGAAGAGTCACAGACCTTGCCAGCGTTCACAGGTCTGGCCTGACTTTATTCCTCCAAAGGGTTTTGTCGGTTGACGCTGAAGCTGCCCCTACCTGAACCCTTATTTCTTAAGATGTGGCTTGGCTGGACAGTGGAGATGCGTTTTCATTCTTCCTTAAGGGTAAAGGGATGCGAGGGGGCTGGGAAGAAGGGGGTGGACTTATTGGCGTGTTTGGGTCCCATAAATAATAATTCGTCGAAGGTTAGAACATGATTTGTTTTCCACGGAGACGCTGCAGGCTCCTTGCCCAGCGTTTGGATAAACATTTATTTAGGCAGATAGTTCATGAATTATCCAGTGCTTTCAGAATGGGGTGGTGGGAGGGTCGCGATTTAGCCTCCTGACATGCTTCCATCAGAACCGGACGAGGAATCCGGTCAGGCGAGGTCCTCCTACCTCGCCCACCACTCCTGGCCAGCCTCGGTCTGCCGTAGCGGCCAGGGAGCCCTGGACTCACCGCGCAGCAGACGTAAAATGGGCATTTTAAGAATATGAGTAAACTTACGGGTTCTCTCCCCAGAAAACTGAGCACGTCTGCACTCACCCATTTTTTTTTTATAATTTCACGTGTGCACAGGCTCCTCGAAGGCCTCCAAGAACGCCCTGACGGGCCCTGGGCCCAGCTAAGGCATCCTGCCGTAACCGGTGCCTCACTTCACCGATGTGGGACTCCGGCTGAGCCAGGAAGGAGCAAGTCAGATAGCAAGTCGGTGACCCGGCCAGACCAGGCCTCACGCGAGCCTTTGACTCCTGATCCAGTTTCAGCTCAGAAGCAAGAGAACCGATTCCAGCGGGCAGAGGCATGGCTGGCGGGGTGCGGGCACGTCTGAGCTCGCTGACTAAGAACCCGGACACCTGGGGTGCTCCGGGGGTGGTTTTGGTCCTGGAGCTATCTCAGCATGCTGGGGGCTCAACACGGCACCCGCTGTGCTCGTTTGATTAACTCAGCGGAAATAGGCGCACCTCCACCCTGTGCCAGGACGGAGTGAAGGACGTAACGATGGGTGAAACGCAGTCTGGCTAAGGAGTGAGACGAAGAGGAGAGAAGCTAAGCCACCGTAATCGAGGTGGTTTGTAGTAAAGAGCGATGCGTTCCGTAGAGGGCGTGGCAGGAAGAGGGATGCGCACGAGCGCAGCTGGAGGTGCCCAAGAAAGCTCGGTGCAGGCCATGAGAGCTGACCGGGGTCTTGAATTAAATTAAAAGGTCACCATACTGATTCCCCAAAATGAATTTAAATAATGAAAGGAAAAGGTGGAAGGTTAGGAGGGAGGGAGGGAGGGAGGGACAAGGGATCAGCCAAGAAAACGGAAACCGCTCCATGCGCTCCGACTAGAGGGTGTTCAATCCTGGGAACTGATCTTCTCCCAGAAGAGCTGGGGAACCACAGGAGCCTGGCGAGAGAAGCCGCCACCAGCACACAAAGGAGGTGGTGCTACCACACCCAGAAGCCTGAGGACACTTGGGTCAGAGAAACTCAGAGCCAGAGCGGGTGGACCGTCCCTCCGGCAGGCAGCCCAGGACGCCTTCCCCATGCGAGATGGAGACACTGAGCCGCGGGGCCATGCCCCCGGGTGCCAGGGCTGAAAAGCCATGGGGGGGTCTCTCCCCAAAAACTTTGCTCCAAACCTTCTCAACAAAACCGCCTCCGGATGTTGAGGGGCTGAGCCCTCACTAAACCCTCCGCTCACTACCCAGCGGTCAAAGCGCTTTCACACAGGTTCTATTTCTCAAATCGGATTTATTTCTAACCAAATTTTCCATGGGTTTTGCTCTATTTCACCATTCTATCTATTGGCAACAATTTGCTTTCAGGGACTATGGCAAAATGTTATTCTTTTTTGTAAAAAAAAATTAAAGACAATTATTAGGTGTGAGATCTTTGTTGGATAATTGAGAGAAAATAGTTTCCATCTTAAATAATGCTATTTATCAAATAATGAGAATTCTATTTGGGGCACCAAAAGCAGAGGATTGGTGGTCTTTGGGAAGTGTTTAAGGATGGTGACCCCAGATTGCAAATGTGGGCCCTCGGTCTAATCTAAGGTGCTTTCTGTTAACAAGAGTGTAGCTGCTTCCAGCACCCCAAACCCAGATCGTTTCGAGCCCCTTTGGCAAGATTGCTGCCTCTGTTCCAAGCAATTTGTGCTTCGAGGTTTCAAATTGGTCATTGCTCCTGCTCAGCTCATTTCAATATTTTAATGAATGACGTTATTGTCTCTGCGCCTGGGGGTCTTTTCAGCAGAGGTTGTAATTTGGAGAAGAAGAAAAATACAGGAAAAAAACTCTCTAAATAAGTCCGTGATGATGGATGCTTCATTCTGGATGGGTGGGGAGACCCAGGCACAAGACCCCTGTGCTAATGGAAGAAAAAGGTGTCCCCTGTCTCTGAGAAGGGGTATCAGGGCTACAGACGAGTTCCGGGGGGGACTAGGCCTTCTTCCTAGGGTGTCACCACCAGGTTGTACCACTTACCAAAACTGAGGGACTGGGTGGGGGGACATGTGAGGAGCCCACACAATGCAGAAGATTACTTGCAAAGTCGCCATAAGCGTCCAGGGTTGGGGACGGGGGGACAAGGGAATCATTGACATAGTGTGGATGATTCAATCTGCTTTTCCGCTCGGAGAGAAGATGTCCCAAGGTGAGTGCGACTTGGACACTCCGACTTTTGTTGGATCCTTTCGCCCGAGTGGTCCCGGTTCCTACCCGTGGGAGCATCTCATCGCGGAGGATGCGAGTCCAGTGTTTGAAAGATGGGTCCGTGAATCTGAAACACGGCTCTGAAACGGGTCTAGCCCTGTCCCTGGTGTCCTGCTGAAGACGTGCAGCACGTTCCACCGTGAAGGAAGAGTTGGAGGTAAAGGGTGACCGGAGACGGTCCGCCCGAATCCGGCATGGCGGTCTCCAACGGGGCTTCAGATGTCGGACGCATGCAGTCTTTACTTTCCACGCCGACTTTGTGCCTCCATCGTCCCAGTGCCCACTCATCCAAATGACCACGCCTTTAACACGCATCCATCAGGCACCTTCTCTGTTCTGAGCAACGGTCTGGGGGGGCCAGGGATACCGCGATGAGCAAACGGCCAAGGAAGCGGGGAGCAGACAGTGAGCAAGAACACAAATCGATCAAAGGAGCCTGGTTTCAAGCAGGAATCCCCGTTGCGGAAAGCAATGAGGCGTAACAGGAAAGTAGGGCAGGAGCTGTAATTCGGGATATAGGGGATCCAGGGTCAGTGAGCACTTTCTCTGACAATGGAGCGGATCCCAAATGATGTAAAGAGGAGACGTGTACCTCGATCTGAGCACACAGACTTCAGAGAAGGAGGCCTCAATGGAAGATGCTTTGGAAGGAAATACCTCACTTGACTACCGCTAATCTGTGTGATCCCCTAGATGCGATTAACCCCAACACAGAGATGAAGAACCTAGGGATCATGAAGTTTCTGTCCAGGGCCAGGGCCAGCAGAGGAGGAGGATGTGGATGCAACTAGGGGAGGAATTTGCAGGCAGCACCCAGGGGCAGAGCTGACCAAAGCGCAATCCAACGGCGCCCAGGCCGGAGAACGAGGACCTGCGGCCACCTGAGGGTCAGCCACAGCCATGAACACGGCCACCAAACCAGGCCCAAGGTCGAAGTCCACGAGCCAGGAACCGATCAGCCCAGGGAGCCTCTGTGTGGACAATGCAGATTCTGGAGTCAAGGGTTGATAACAACACCAGGATGGACACCAGGATGGAGTGTAAAGTCTCCCTCAGGAGGCTTCTAGGAGCCTGGACCCCTGAGGTTTGGTCTCAGCTACTTCTAAGTCTGTGTGCACTAGCTGAGAACACGGAGATCCACATGTAATTCGTGAAAATGACCGGAGGGCATGGGAAAGGGGGAAAGGTAAGGCCATGACGGTCCTTGGACGACAGGTTAGCACAGTCCTCTGGGGGTCGGCGTGTGACTCGCTGGCAGGCAAGGCCAAGGTTGCACGGCGGGGGTGGCTGGACGAGAGAAAACGCGGACGTCTCCCGGGAGATGTCGTCCAGCTCCACACTTACCATTTTGGGCTCTTACATCAGAGATGCCTTTGTCAGCAGAATGTATGGGCGACACCTAAGAAATCACGGGTGACACCTAAGTCCCCCTCTGGTAGAGAGATGGTGCGCGTATTTGTCAACCACCATTCTGGAAAATTCCGAGGGTGTGAGTCAGGTGCTGGCCGGTGTTTGAGCCTCGCCTGTGTCAGAATCTGCCTCTGCGTCAGCCTTCAATTCTCCTCTACACAATCCCCCGAGCAGAGCCAGACAGGGCGGCAGCTCCCACTGCCGCGGAGCCCTCGGGCTTGCTGCGGCCGGTGTAGACATGGAGCACCAGGTGTCAACAAAAGAAGCATCACCCACCGCCTACACCCTCGAAATGGCCTCGGAGATTCGCTGCCTTGGGGATCGGGTCTCGAACAATGCAAACGGTGCGAGTCCATCATCATTAACGTTTTCAAGGTTTCTGCTTCAGTTATTCTGCTCAAAAAAACCGTAATCTCTTGCCGGTTAAAATGACGAAACTCCTATTTACAAAGACTAAATGGCCTCAATCCCTGGGACTTAGAGGGGCAGCTTGGGGGGGAGAAGGGAGAGGAAGGCCAGGAGAGGGACAGGAAACGCTTTCTGCCCTGGGAAAGTTCTGGCAGGCAGCCTTCCATAGCGAGCAGGTTGAGTGTCCCCCTCCACCCCAGCCACCATGCCGCCATCGTCCCTTCCGGGCTAATCCAGGACGTGATCCCGTGAAAAGGTTTCCAAATCTCAGCCCCACTGGCAGACGTTTCAGCTGTTGCAAGGAACGCGCGCTCCTTCAGGACCTCCCACCAGGGATGCGTGCGTTTCCCTGCAAACAGTCACCCCACAGCGAGGTAAGACCAGCAGCATCCAGGTGATTATGCTCTTCCCAGACGGATGGAGCCCGTGTTCCAGACAACCGCACACCTGGTGACTCAGTGGAGGGGGATGCTCGCACCAGCTCATTTCCATCCAGTCAACACCGACCGAGGACTCCACGCAGGAAAGGCCAGGGAGTTCCAGCAGCGATGGCGACCGGGAGCATCTGCGAAGCTACGATGTCACGAGCCTTCCACAGGCCTCGTCTCATTGGTGTCCACCACAAGCCCCTGAGACCCTAATTATTAGTGCCGTTTGACAGAGGACAGCGAGGCTCAGAGAGGTCAAGGTGCGCTCTCAGGGTCACAGTGTCACCGAAGCAGGAGAGCTGGGACCTGAAGCCAAATTTTCAGACTCTTGATCGTGCGTCCCCTCCTCGACACCGGCTGCCAGTGTGGATATGGAGGCCTCGGAACATTGAAAGTTTAATCCTTTGTTTAAATACGATGGAAAAGTTCTTTTTATTGACTCGGATCGGTCCCTGTTGGTCTCCCACGGCTCCTGTTGCGGCAGGGTTGCAGCTCTGAGAATTGTCAGGCAGAATTATTGACGTGGGGTGACGTCATCGCATCCGCGCGACGCACGCACCGTCACTGACGTGTGGGAGGTCATGGACTTCACCTGCACACTGTCCTCCGGGATAAATTCTCTCATCATCCGCGCTTTACAGAGGCTTAAAGAAGTGAAGTAGCCGCAGTGCTTAGTCGCGACCTTGGGAGGGTCCAAGGACTTGAACCTTGGTTGCTCTGTCTCCAGCGTTCTGAGCGTGACCCCATGTATCCGTGTTCATTTCCTGTGGCAGCCACACGAAGTACCTCAAACTGAGTGACTTTAAACAACCGAAATTTATTCTTACAGTCCGAAGTGCGTATGCCCCAAGTCGAGGTCTCAGCCGGGCCACGTGCCCCCTGAAGGCTCCAGGAAAGGACGCTTCCTTGCCTCTTCCAGCTTCTGGTGGCCCAGGCGTTCCCCGGTTAGTGGCCACCAGAACTTCCATCTCTGCCTCCGCCTTCGCGTGGCCATCGTCCCTCTGATCTCCTCGTCTTAGAAGGAGGCCCGTCCTATTAGATCAGAACCCACCCTAAGTCATGTGACCTCATCTTGACTCGACCACATCTGCCAAGACCCTGATTCCACACAAAGCCACATTCACAGATACTGGGGGTTAGGACGTTGCTGAATCTCTGGGGGGAGGGGTCCGATTTAACCCGTAGACGGCCCATTGTCTTTCTCATCACCCGCAAGGCCGGTTCTTATTTGTTTCAAATAAGTCATCTTTCTGCTGAGAATTACAAAGTGTTCAAAGACGACGGGGGGAAGAACTGAACCCTAGGGATAGGGTCCCAGAGTGTCAGGGCCCCCATCCAAAAGTGTTCCCCTTCTTCCAATCCTCTGATCTTTACAGTGTTGTTGTTTGTTTGTTTGCTTGTTTTTCAGAACTTTTAATAATGCCTTTCGTCTTCCAGTTTGGGATGTTTTGATGAGAAACGAATTTGACCATGACTAGGTCTTTACAAAACCTGAGTTTTTAAGCTTCCGCTTTCAAATAAACAAACAAATAAATAAATAAATACATAGATAGATAGAAATGAATGAATGAATGAATGAATGAATGAATGAGGAGATATTTATTTTCTAAACCGGCGGAAAAAAAAATAGAAAGAAGAAAAAAATCCTGCGTTCCCTTTGGCACGCGTAACTCCCGTGGTCCTAAAATGATTAAGCCTCGTACCCAGTGTCGTTCGTGATTAACAGACTTGTCTTCTCTTCTAAATGTTGCTCTTTTTCTTGCCTGAGATCGTGTTAGCTAAAACCATTCTATGGAAAGCCCATATCCTGCTGTAAATGTCGAGGAGAGCATTCACTTTATCCCCTTCGTGGCTGTGTAAGTATCTTGCGCTGATACGTTTGTGCGAAATCGCAAAGTATCCACAAGCCCCAAAGATGTTCATATTCAGAAGCTCAGCTGAGCACCCAGTTACCCCAACTCTACACTGCCCGGGCAGAAACCCACATTTCCAAAGCGAATTACTCGTAAAACGCAGTTGTCTTGATGAACTATCCACGTTCGAAATTTCAAAGATTCAAGTTCCGCATTCGCCCCCACAAAGCCCATCCTGCAGTCTCGACTTGGAAGACAGACGCAAACTCGGGCTGCAGCTTCCCGGGCCGCATCGGAAAGTGCGTGGAATCAATCAGCCGGCGTCAGCAGAGAGAAAAGTCATCCCCGCCCAGAGTCACCTGCAGACATCCATAAAGACAGAACAGGGCGACAGGAAACCTCCGCTCCTCGGGGAGTGCCCGCGTGCGTGTGCAGACTCTGCTCCCCGCCCCCAGCACGCCCCCGGCTTGGGCATTCGAGGGTCCTGGTTTACTAAGTAGATAGGCATGAACTTGACCTTCACCAGAAACCTGCCCACGGGAGCACCCAAACGCCTGTGACTCTCAAACGCGGTCCCACTCGGGGGCGGGAAATGTGTGCAGAGCGACCCAAGAGGAGTTAAAACATCTCGTCGGGCCAGGGTTAGCTGGGCGCACGAGGCTGTCTCTACCTCGTCTCCCTCCCCTCGGAGCCGCGAGCATCCTGAGGACAAGGACCATCTCTTGTTGGTTTCCCTGCCTTCAGCATCCCGCCCTGGGACTGGCAAAACCCAAAAAGCTCAGGATATTCACTGAATAATGAGCATAAATGTGTGCCAGACCCCAACCATGCTCTTTGTCTACTAAGGTCATAAAATTCTCCTCTTCTTAAGGTCGGCAAATGTGTTCTTTGTCTCACGGAGCCTTGTTGCAGCCTGTCGCACGTTCTGGAACCCGGGGTCCTCCTCCCGGTCCCTCCCCGCGGCATCCTTATTCCAGAGATGGTCCCCGTCAGCCCTGACCCAAGCAGATATGACAGAGCCAGCAGGAGCCGGAGATAACGACACACTTCCGAGGGCACCTGTGAGGGATGAGGCGCCAGAGTCCCTGCCGCTGGCCTCGGCGGATGATTTTTTATCTCCGAATATAATGTAATAAGATGTGATAATAAACACACCGCACAGGAAAACAAATCACTCTCTCTCACAGCTGCCGTCCTGCTCACACCGGCTGCTTTAAAATCATGAAACACACGCAACCCTTTTCCACCAAACCGCATTTCTAAAGCTAAGTGAATATTTGTTAAAATGCGAAATGGTGCGACCGGATGGAGAATATTAGCATTTTTTTTTTTTTCCAAAAGAGTCAACAGCAGCTGCTTAATCGTCTTCAGGTACATTTTTTAAAGAAAAAGAAGGAAAGAAAAAAAAGAAAGAAAAACCAGAAGGGACAGTGAAAGCTAGTTGCTTTCACTACAAATCCTAAAAAATGGCCCTATTGTAAGTCCCTTTCTAGGATGGAACTGAAATATTTTCCCTCCAGTTTTATGAACATTAAAAAAATAAAGAAAACGGACCATCTCTCCCTTCCTCTTTCTCTGAAGTCCCTCAAGTATCTCTTAGACCAAGGGCACAGCATAACGGGTCATCACAATTTTTTGCAAATACAGTCCAATTAGCACCAAATTCGTGGAGGGAGTAAATCAGAAGCATGAAAAGATGGGAAAACAAATCGCGCTCTCGCCCGCGAAGATGCGAGCATTATTTATTCAACCAAATGCCTCCGCAGAGAGCCGCCCCGCCTTTCAAAGCGTTTCTAACGAGCGAGAAGCCAACAGCTTGGGTAAATTTCGTCATAAACAAGTCCTGCCACCTCCGGCCTTCCACCGACAAACACCGAAAGTCAACAAGCTCCCCCATTCATGGTGTCAGGTCGGAAAAGGGAACAAAGGAAGCATCCAGACTTCATTCCCACAAGGAATCGGGCTCAGGTGACTTTTCTTTTTAGGTTATGCAAAGTCAAGGTCAACTGGTCCAGCGCTTTGCCACTTTTATTATCAAAAGTGTGATTTTTTTGTTTTTTGTTTTGTTGGAATGAAGCTCCCAGTGCTTAAATCCTGAGTGTCCCTTCGTGAGCACCAAAACTGAGGCGCTCGGAGTCCTCGGAGGTGTTTCTGCCTCCGATGCAATAGGCAGTTCAGCCTGGAGACGGGGCCAGAGAGAGTCCCCTTGACCGTCCGCATCTCGTCTTCCATCTAACGCAGCCCACAGTTCAGTCCACAGACCCGTCCCGTCGTCTGGTGAATCTAGGCATCGAAACCACGGGTGCCTTTTTCAGGCCTAAATCCATCCATCAAAACACTCTCCAGGGCACCTGACCAGAGCCCGTCACAGCGCAACGACAGGGCGGCTTATGCATCAGTGAACGAACTCCCAGGCCAGGCTGGTCACCCAGCGTCACCCCAACCAGGAGGTGGACAGAGGACTGCAAGGGAGTGACTCCAGCCTGTCCCCCCTGAGCTCCCCCACCACCGGGGCTGTGCGGCGACACGATCGACACCTCTCTGTGCGTCGTGCGAGTCCTGTTGCTTCTCTTCCGGGGGCACCGACCTTCTCGTTTCACGCCTTCGTGGTTGACAGGCCCTCACCCTAGGGGCAGGGTCCCTGACTCTTCTACAAAACATCTGGAACCACTTGTACTCGCTGATGTTGAAAGTTCCCTGTCGGTGCCCTATTTCCAGCAGGTGTTTATCTGCAGGAAACATCACGGTCCAGAGAAGTCTGTTTGCAAGTTTATTGTCAACCAAGGGATGGCTCCTGCCTGTCTGTCATGTCAAGACGCTTTGTCCCCTTCCTTCACCTTAGCTCGCTGCTGCGAATGGAGGACTGCCTTGGATACTTTCTGTGCAGAAAAGTTATGGGGTTCGAGCCTGGGAATAATGGGAGATCGTGTCCCCTCATCCCTTCATTCCTAACTACCTAGAATGTGACATGGATAGGCTGGCCCGTGCTGGCTACCAGCCTTAACTATTGGCCCTATCCGCCTGCTTACAAAGTGAGCTCAGTGCCCAGCATAGTATAGGATTTGTACTACAAATGTGGGTCTTAACGAATATTTTCTCCTACATTCCCCAAGAAGTGTCATGAGGGGGGGACCATTGCCTAGAAAGGTAAATAAGACATTCTAGATATTCTAGGGCCACAGTAAAAAATGAAGCGATGCACGTTCTTGCTCCTCGAGGCCCCCAGGTCCCATGTGAGAGCACTGGAGCTCATTCCCAGGACTCCATCTCTTAACCCTCTCTCTCTCTCTCTCTCTCTCTCTCTCTCTCTCTCTCTCTCTCTCTCTCTCATTGTACAAAAACGTTTCAGGAATCCTGGCTTTCATGGTGGGAACAGGCCTCCCCTCCTGCCCATTTGGAAGTCCTCCCCTACTCCAGCTCCTGCCAAGACAACTGCCCCACGTCCGTGCTCCCGTCTGCGCCTTGCACCACGCCATGCGACTCCCCGAGAGCGACCCACTCGTCAACTGTCCTGTCGATTCTCCACGCCAGCGTGTGAATTAGTTCCTCACGGTCTCCCCCTCCTTGCTTCCTTCTGGCCCCACTTTCTTCCTCTCCTTCAATTACTCAGCACGTGAGCACAGACCGCTGCCCCACAACATGCTGCGCCCTGTTTGGGGCGTTGGTATCGGAGGAAAAGGAGCTGGGTGAGCTCTGCCCTCGCGGAGCTACTGTTTAGCAGAGGGAGAGCAGGGTGTGGTAGAAAGAGACTGAACTGTAAACTCAGGAAGAGACAAGCACGAATGCAACTCTTAATCCCGCAATTCACTAAGAGCAGATTTGGGCAAATGATGCCACAGCTTTCATCCTCGAGTTCCTCGTAGACGAAAAGTGATTGGGCCTGCTGTGCAGGGTTATCATAAAGATGAAACGGAATAAAGCTTGTAAAGCAACCGGCACATGGGACGTTATCACTAAATATAATTGTTTTTATCGTTGTGCCCATTTCCCTAAATAGTGGTATTGAAACTTTTTTTGGAAATAATAAGCATGCCTTCCCAGTATATGCCTACGTGTTCCTAAGTCATGTTATAAACTACACGTGTGTAGACGTATTTAGTTGTAATAACGTATGTGTAAAGTTTATAATAAAAATTTTGATTCTTCTATTTTTAGATAAAAATGAACATAAATGGGAGTTCTAATATGTTTTCCCATACCGCAACAAATAATTTGGGGTACGACCATGAGTAAATACTCCATTTTGCAGATCATGGGTCAAAATCATGGGTTTCAAGGTAACTTATGAGTGTCATTTCACAGGAAAAAAATATTTTCCAAAATTCCATGCTTTCCGTAACTTTCTTAGGAGCGTCTGCTGAGAAAAAGGATTGTCCAATGCACAGAGGGAACACCGAAATGACGAATAAACATTCTAAAGGAAGCTAAATCACATCAGGAAATGCTAATGAAAATAATGGGCTCTTCTTTCTCGACCATCAGATCGGCAATATAAAGAATCCTCACATGCTAAGCGCTTGCGAGGTTACAGGAAACGGGAACTCCCATATATTGCTGGCAGATGTCAAACGCAGGGAGCGTCTTTTATCAGAATCCATCAGTTTCTACTAAAGCTGAAATCATGATCACCGCGCGCCCTCGCAATTGTATTGATAGAGAACACGCCTTGTAGGAGGGCTTACCCGATTTTTTGACAGCCTCGTAAGGTATTAGACTACATTTCGGATTATATTCGATTATACTACACTCATATTATATTATCCTAGCATAACATTCTAGTGGGCACGATACATATGTACAAAGCTTGCACGGGAAACCAATTATGCTGAAAACATCTATAAATGCTTAAAAAACAAAATTTTGAGATTGCAACCTCTGTCCTTTCTTTCTTTCTGTCTTTTCTTTTCTTAGTAAAATAAAAATCTAGTAGGAGTCTCCCAGTTACTGTACTTTGGAAGCGCTGATGTTCGTCCGCAGTATTTCGAGGTCCCTTCGACAACGGTCACGCGACTGAAACTGATGCCCGCGGGGTCGGAGTCACAGCACTGCTAACGCCCCTGGAGTGTGTTGTCTATATTCATAGCAGAAGGACTGTTAGATTTCAGGCAAAGTTCGGTAAAAACGAAAATTCGCTTTTTTCTCTTTCAAGTCCTGAATTCCTGAATTTCGTAACCTACCCATGTTTTTACAAAAAGATGCCCTCAAGGATGGGCATTCCAGCACTGCTGGGGACAGCTAAAAATCAAAAATAGCGGAATGGATAAAGCACACGCAGTAAACACATAAAATGGGATGTGGAAGAGCAGGCGAAAGGGATGAAGTGCTTGGAGAGCTCTCAAGCATACCACTGAGAACAAAAATCCGGGTGCCAGACAAACAGTCTCCCAGTCTTCTTCCATTTATCGCGACTGAAAATACATGGCGGGAAACCACGCTGTTTAGGATTTGCTGTAAAAGTGTGTTGCGGTAGATTTTCATGCAACAACCTGTTAAAGCACGGACTAAAAGAATTCTCAGAAAATACCTGATAATTGTCACCTTGGGGGAGGAGGGAGGAAAATGGTGCTATCAGGAAAAATAAGCGACCGATCTGTATACTTGTACGTATTCCAAACAGATCGATAGGGAAATATGTTGAGAGATAGAGACAGAAAGGGGAAAGAGGTGGGGAGAGAGGATGCATAGCATTCTAGATATAAGGTTTATTTTACCATTTACAAAATGTAAAATATAGGTGTGTATGTGTGGGGGGGTGTGTCTGTACATATGTTGATGTGTGCATACGTCTCTATTCATCAAGAATCCTGAGATCATTCCTCCAGCAATAATTTTCCAATTTTAAGACGGTATTCAAATAACCAAGAGCTTTTTAAGCTCGAGCATTAAAAGGAAGCAAAGAAAATGAAAATAAATGTGCAAAGGTTGTTGGTTTGCCATCCAGTTTCTCAATAATCCGGACATGATTCCCGGAAGGATGTTAGAAGCCAGAATGATTAGCAACAATATTTAGGAAGATTCTGGTAAGTCAGCTGCACCTTTACTAAAAATTGCTGCTAGACGCCAGGATGTGAAGATTTAAGTTGGGAACAAAATGAAAGACCTTCGTAGGCAGCGACGCATCCGAAAAGGGCAGGTTTGGGCTTTATTAAGAACTTGTCTGTGACCGTGCGAACGGCATCAACCTTGGGAAACAGGGTGGTGAGTTCCCTGGCCTCTCACTGCCTCTGTGAATTGTGCTCATCGCTTTGCTTCCAAGCCGAATCGGGCGCCTGCTGCTGCAAAGGCTGATCGCAAAGGTCTGCGAAACCACACGAGATCGTGCAGGTGAGGGATAAACCTGTGCAATGAAACGACGTGTGGAGATTATGTAAAAGCTATTTCCAGTCTTGAAAAAAAATTATCAATCCGAATAGACAGAGCGGCTCTGGGTGGGGCACGACGCGCAGGGCCCAGGCTGCTTGCTGTTCCTAAGACATTTCAGGAGGCTCTAAAGTCATGACTGTGACCGGCTGAGTCGGGTTCACACATCCCAGCGTGAGAGGACATCTTAGATGTCACATGATCCCTTACCCGCCTCTAACACTTGAATTAAGTTGATGATGATCACGATGGTGATGATGACGACAATAGTACGAACTGCACCACCCACTGTGTAAGAGCATGCTATTTCTTCAAAGTCCGGACCAAGAGGCCATTAAGTCTTTACTTGCATCTCTTCAATGACAGGGAGCTCATCACCTCCGGTGGAAGTCCATTTCATCATTTGAGACCTCTGGCTTGACAGCTGTATGTCAAGCTGAAAACAGTGTCCGTTGGCTTCCCCTCGCTGACCCTGGTTTTATCCCTAGGAACAGAAGTCTTCCTTTACGGTCTTTCTTCTCATATTTAAAGGCAGCTCTCACTTCTTCTCCAAGACTTCCCTCCACATCACTTGTTGCCAGTGACAGTACTGTTGCTCGCACCAGTTCCCTACAAGTCCTATCACGGTCTCCATGACCCTCCAGGGAAGTGCACTTGGCCGTATTTCTTTGAAAATACACTGATGGAATGCAAGGGGACAAATATGTGGTGACAGTAAATAATTAAAAATAAAATAAAATAAATAATTTTTAAAAAAGAAATTTATGTCGAAATGGTAATCATGAGTAATTTCTAAAGGATGGAATTATGAGTGATGCTATTTAATTCTCGTTTCATCTACGTTTTCTTATTTTTCTAAAGGGAATGTGTATTACGCAATGTTCAATAGCTGACACAATAAAAAAAAACAAGCAAATACATAATTTAATATATATATATATACACACACACACACTGAATGCAATGATCTCAGGGTAGTCTGGTCAGAAGGGCAAACAGCTCCCTGTTTTAGAAACTCTATTTGCATTCAGGGCACCTGACCCAGTTTTATATTCTTAGAAGCACCAGCCCATTCTATCAGGAAACGGAGGGCATGGGAAAGAAAACGATGGGAGAAGGCTCTAGAAAATGCTGTCAGATGTCCAAAGATGCCGCACTAACCCACTGAACACTATCCCGGGGGCATGGAGCTCCACGGACTTATAACAGGGGAGTGACAACATGCTCGAATCTTGGAAAGAGAGAAAAAAAAAGCCTGGAGAAGTTAGGGGTGAGGAGCAAGGAGACCAGGTGGGTCATTAGGAAAATAAAACTGAAAACAAGGAGTGCTTAAGCCAGGCTCCTAGAGGGAGACTAGAGAGAACACACCCTCTGGGGAGCATCGGGAAAGCCTCGGAAGCGGCTCGAAGTACCCAGCGCCAGGCCCTACCCCCGATCCCCAAGCGGGTAAGAACACCTGCATCTTGAAAACCTCGGGCTCCTGAGGCACAGCGAGGGAACACCGACGGGGCGTCGCGGTGAGGAAACTCGGTGGTAAAGGAAGGGAAAGCGTGCGGAAGAACCCGGCACATCTACCCCTGGAAGCAGAAAGGAGGCCTTGTTATAAATCCAAGGACCTAGGGGATGGATACAGGAGGAGAAATAGGACTGGGAGGGAAAGAAAATTATTTTTCTTTTTCCGTGCTGCGCTTGCACGGTCTGTGGGACTTCCAGATGGAGGCTCCCAGCAGACGCTTAGAAAACCAAGCTGGGGCTCAGCTAGGTGGGATCTATTTTGGGGCAAATTTCCTCCAAATCTGTAGAATCCAGCCTCTATTGTTTTTTTTTTTTCTGCGTTAAAATTCAAAAATAACATCTTCGCACTATCAGATTCGAATTCTTGGTTGGGATGAAGGTTTAAGAAGAAAAACAAAATTCACCTGGTTAAGTCAGATGCGGAGAGAACGCATGTAAACTCACTTTTGATTTTAAACTTTTAAATAACTTTCTATTTTTTTTTTTAAATAAAATTGCCTTCGAGGAGAGCAAATGCTTACACTCAACAGGCAGCCGGTGGTCGTGGGTATTGAAATACCAATGTGCTTTTTCGCAGGTGCCGACAAATAAAAACAAGTCATGAAAAAAGGAACGAATCGACTTGAAAACCCAGTGGGATGTTAACCTCCTGGAGGAATAATAGCAGACTCTCTGTCAGGGCAGGCTGCACGCCGCAGAGGCATTTGCACCCAACTTCGTTCCCGTGAAAAGCCTAGAAGGACTTGGTAATAAGAGCTGCCGGCAGGATCCTGACAATCTTTAAAAATATCTACCCTCCGAAGGTGCTTGTCACACCAGAGTCATCTCTTGCACAGGCAGCCGTTGAGGATGCCGATGGGCGTGGGCTGCACAAAGGAAAAACCCAGAATCATCCAGGGAGACGCGGTGCTTATCGGGGCCGAGGCTGACCTCTGTACCGAGGGGCCACGGAGGCCAACGCCGTTAATTTCTATGATTTAGAGACAGGAGTGCCTCGTTGTTGTCTGCTTCGGAGAATTGTGCAAGGAACAGGCGGTGTCGTCCTCATCCTGGAAGTCACCTGAAATCTGTCACTCCCTTTTTCAAGGGAGTTTCCGAGCCTGTCCCGTCCTGTTGGCCTCCTCGGGTCTCTGGGAGCATCTGGACAGAGGTGGCGGCACCTGTACCTTGTTCGTTCCCACATCCACAGCACCCAGAACAGGTCTAGGACACAGCAGTTGCTCAGTAAATGCCCCATAAATGAATGAATGAATGAATGAATGAATGAATAACAAGTGAGTGAGTGAAATGACCTTTGTTAGAAAATACGCCCTGAATGGCTAACGTGCTTGGGTCTAAGCAAGGACTGAGCTTGGCTGAGGCACACCTGAGATGAAACAGGTGTGCAACGGCCATCGGTGGGTCCAGAGAGCATCTGAGGGAAACAGGGCCTGGGAGCCATGACTTTCAGAGACTTTGACATTGCCCGAGTCTGCTACTTCGCAGCTCTGTCTGAGTCTCCCCGACAGCAAAGCCTGATCTACACCGACCAGGAACATACACCTCCACAGGTGTTTAGCTTGGCCTGAGTTGGTCCGGCCTGTGAGAGGGCATCGAACCAGCCGTCTCTGATAGAATGCATTGTATGTAACTCATTATGACACTAATTCCGAGCACGGGATAAAAACTGAAGCCCGATGTCCCTGGTCTGCCCTTGCCCTGGCACGAACGAGGCGAGGGACCCGCCCTCAGGGTCTTCTGGGACAGAAATATCAGGACTGGCCAAAGCAGAGAGCTGGGAGCTCTCTCTCTTGTTTCAGCTAGAGCTCAAACAGACCAGGGGATTTTAGCCAGAAAGGCTAATCCTATTTAGGTGCGGGGAAAAGAAATCAAAGAAAAGACAAATGAATATCAGCAAAACAGACAAATTACAAGGAGAGAGAAAAAAATAAATCCTACAAATGCCCCACATATGATATAGATCATTTAAGAAAGAATAAAACAATATATTCTGCTTTCTTCGAGGTTAAATATTAGAAGATGATGAAGCAACAGCACAGGGGTTTGGGGAGCAAAATTTGTAAACCAAGACATCAGACCCAGCCAAATTACCTTTCGTGTGTGAAATAAAAAGTAAAAATAAAAAAGTCATTTGCTCTCAGCTAGGTAGGAACAAACGTCGATACAAACCTCTTTTCAGAAGTTTAGTGGAACATGTGTATAAAACCATGGAAATTAATCAAAATTAGGGCCTGAATGGTGGTGGTTAAGAACGGGCAATGGTCACAGGAGCCAGGAAAACCTGGAGCGGAACGCAAACTGCTTTAGAAGTGTGGTGACAGACCTGATGAGCTTGTGTAAGACGAGCACTCTCGCTGCTGAAAATTATGCAAATGGGGACACTTTTCCAGAAAAGCAATTTGGTAATTCATATCACAAGCCTTACAATATTTATACACACAGACTCGATCAGTTCTACCTAAAACTTGATTTTAGGAAATGACCTAAACTACCCTCGAGAGGTTAGGCTGCAATATGTTTATTTTCTCTTTGTTAAAAATACCACAAAGTTAAATATTAACTTAAAATGTCCAACAAAGAAAAGAATGGTCTAATGAATTATCTACAGTCGTACAATGAAATCTTATTTCTTTTAAAAAAGCACTTAACATAAGAATAGCTTATCATATAATTCTGAGTAGAAAATAAGTAAGAAATAGGACTGTATAAGTATTACTCTCTCATTTCTAAACTCTACTGGTAGATACGTTATTTATTGGTAGGTGTGACTCAATAAATGCAGAGAAAAAATGAATAAAATTATAAAATATTAACGACTTGTATCCCCTGAAAAGGGGGTAATTTTTTTTCATGCATATGCATTTTTTTTTAATTCCTCCACTGAATTACAGTGTGTAGGAATTTCCTACACATCATAGGACGTAAAATAAATTTGTTTTAAATAAAAAAAATTAAATTACCAAGAACACAGTGGTATTATCTTCAAAGTCAACAGGGAGAAAAACAGCGAAATCTTCCCTGATTTCACCCACTCATCCAGTCCTCCACGCACTCATTCCTCCAACCGACCAAGACCTGCGGATCCCTAGCTCCGGCCATACTCTGAGCCAGACACGGGAAACACCGAGGCAAACACTCCAGAGTAAACCCTGGTCGTCGTGGAGCTCGCAAACCCGCCGCCTGCTCGCAGCAAGTCCCCGGGGAAAACAAACCCAGACGAGGCTGGTGTTGGCAGCTGGTGAGACCAAGAACGGAGGCTGCGGGGCTGTGGAGAAAGACCAAGGCACCCCGGGGTCACACAACAGCAAGTCCCCACACCACCCAGGCCTTAAGCACGTGGGCAGGCAGCAGGGTGCACCCCCTGGAGTATTCCCAAGTCTGATACGCAGCGGTTCCCCTCTCTGGCATGGGGCGGGGGGGTAGGAGGTTGCAGACAGGGAGACGGGGATCCGCTCCTTGCAGATGGGACACCAGCTGTCACGAGTCTAACTGCCCCCTCCGTGTTCAGGACAAGCCTGCGGTGTAGACGGAACTCGGAACCAGGCCTGCAGTCTTACGGCCCTGATCACCCCCACCAGAACATCCCCCACGCTGCCCTGCCCCGAGACTCATCTCAGATGTCTCTTCCCCCGTGAAATCGTCCCAATGAACGCTGGTCACCATCGCTCCGGGCTCTCAGAGAACTGACCTCTAGGTGTAGACTCTTGGCATTGAACCAGATGATCTTTCCATCAGCAAATATTTGGGGTGGGGGGGACGCGCCTGCCACTGTCTCCCAGCTACGGTGGGAGATTTCCAGGTCAGGCCCTGGGACTTTTCCTACCTGTTTGAACGTGTCCGTTCTCATCGCCACGTGTCCAGACCACGATGACGGCCCCGACAGGTAGGCCTGAGTTCAGGTCGTCGGTGGAATGAGTGGCGCACACAGCACCTGTACGACTTTGGAGTTTACACATGAATCATTCACAGTGACACGCAGGAGCACAGAGAATGCATCCCCGGTGTCTTCATCCTGAAACCAACAGAAAGACTCACAAACACATCGCCCCTCCCAAGATGACCGCAGAGATAGCAGATCCCAGACAGCCCCGCAAGGCCGCCGCAAGCCCGGCCCTCCCGAGCCCATCCTCTGCCTGCCCTCCTCCTCGTGGCCGGATTCAGGCTCTGCCTCCTCGTGTCAGTCATAAATCTGTCCTTCGGCTCATTGCTCATCCCTCAGCAGCTTTTATTACTTTTGTGCAATTGGGGCACTCTACCTGGGGCCACAGGGCAGGACCCAGCTCAACACACTAGTGGGTGTTCACCGTGGTCTCCACCCATCCGTTGGGAGGAGAGGCCCTCTGCCCATGATGCCACCCACCATCGTGCACAGAGCCCTCGAAGGCTGGTCCAGGGGCTCCGACGTTCGCACGCCTAACTCCCAATCCTGCACGTGGAATAATCCATCGTCTGTCACACACGAGTAAGAGGAAGCAAAACTGGGATTCAAGACCACGAATGTCCACTTTCCGACGCTTACGTTCTCTCGCTGGCACGAGGGCTTCCCAAGGGACGAGCTCCCTGGCTCCAAACTGCACCCTCACTCTGTACGGTAAGGACAGGAGGAAGGAGAGAGGAGGGAGGGAGTTCATGTAACACGTTCGCCCCTCCCTCCGAGGCGCCCCCAACCGCCACCCAGCTCTTCACCCCCTTCACTTTCCCATTTCTGTTGCATTGCTCTCTCACGGGCCCTCCCTGAGAGTGGGGTGGGTGGGGGTGCTGGGAAAGGCAGGGCGTGGAGCCGCCCGCAGGGCCCGAGGGCGCCCTTCCCGCCACACACCTGTAAACCCTTCAGCCTCCTGCTGGTGACAGCTGCTGCAGACCTTCCACTTTCACGGAAGCTGTTCTTGCTGAACTTGCATTAAACAAAGACCTGGGGACACGGGTCGACAAAATCAAAACATTCGCCTCCTTCATGAAGTTGTCTCCAACCCTTCTGTTAGCAAAGGCCTGCAAAGGGAACCACAGCTGGGTCTGGCTACGACCAGAGAACCAGCCCCACTTGACCTCAGACAGCCAGAATGCCTGACCCTGACTCGCCAGGCCCTGCGTGGCCTTGCCCTCATAGCTCGCCATCCGCACGGCCACTCTTCCTCTTCCCTACCTTCCTTCCTACTCTCCTTCCTTCCTTCCTTCCTTTCTTCCCTTCTTTCTCCTTCCTTCCTTTCTTCTCTCCTTTTCCCCCTTTGTCCTTCTCAATAAACACTGAGCACCTGCTCAGTCCTGGGCGATGAGTCAGTTGTCGTCAAAACACAGTTTCCAAGCCAAGTGGACTCGATGCTCATTCTCCACGTCACATCCTCGTGCCTGCAACCACCTCCACAGGGAATGCCCGCTCCTGCTCTGCCAGGATAAGACCTCCTCATCCTTTCGATCTCAATTGAATATTTTTAATAAAGTTCTTTTCAAAGAATTCTTCCTATTTCTTACCATCACCCTTCCTTGAGTTGGGGTTGGGTGCCCCTTGTGGTTCTCCTTCCCTGCCTCTTCCATCGCACTGCTCGTCTTTGGCGTAGTTTTCTGCTTACATAACTGTATCCTCAACTAAACTTCAAGTCCAAGGACACTCAGTGTCTTCCACCTGCTCATCCTCTAGAGCTGGCTCTGCCCACACACCTCTATGCTTCCCAAGACCCCAGCTCATCCCCAACAGATAGTTTATTTCTCTCAGAGAAAACAGAAATCCTAAGACAGCAATACCCTCAACGTCTAACTCCCAGCCCGCACTCACCTGTCCGTGTCCTTTGAGGCTCAGAGCCCCAGATCACTACATTCGAGCGTCTACGCAGGATCTCGACTGAGACAGCCAGCAGGCGAATCAAACTCAGATTCTCTAACACAAACTCATCTTCCCTTCCAAACCAACTTTCATGCCTTTCCGTAGGTTCCCTCATAGCGCAGTCGCCTGGACTCAGAGGTCAACCTTGAGGCTTCTAGAACCTCAGCCCCGCAAGGCAGCCGCAAGCCCTGCCCTCCCGAACCCA
Source organism: Cynopterus sphinx (assembly GCA_030015415.1). Taxonomy (NCBI): domain Eukaryota; kingdom Metazoa; phylum Chordata; class Mammalia; order Chiroptera; family Pteropodidae; genus Cynopterus; species Cynopterus sphinx. The sequence goes on from CM057384.1 coordinate 141,137,466, forward strand.
TCCTCTGTCTGCCCTCCTCCTCATGGCCATCCACATCTCCTCTTCTCCCTGGCCTCCACTTTTCTCCACGTTTTTGTCTCCAGGATTTCCGAACCAGCCTCTTGATGTATCTTCTTGCCTCAGCCTTGTCGCCAGCCAATCCATTTTCTACAATGCAGCCGGAACGATCCTCAGACATAAACCAGACGGTGTCACCTACCAGCTTAAAACCTATAAACACCTTCCCACGGCCCCGAGGGTAATGTCTAACTTCCATGAAAGAGCCTGCAGGGCCACTTAGATCCCAGCCTCTACTTCCCTTCTTGCTCGTCTCTAGTCTCCCCTCCATCACAGTCTCCAGCCAGAATGAAACTTCAGTTAATGAATCCTTCTTGCTTTCTTTGGCCTCCAGGCTCTTAAGGAAGTGACTCTACCTGAAATATTCTTTTCCCTCATCACCTGGCTGGTTGTGAACGTCGCCTCATTATCTCTCACACCAGGAAAACTTGTCAGGCAATGCAACAGTGACAGGGACACCTCCTCACATCCCTGTGGCCCCGTGGAGGCCTTGAGTGCCATGAGGTGGCGTCCATGGACCCACCATCGCCAAGATGTTACCAAAATACCCAGCGGAGCTTCTGCCGCCCCTCATTATCTCTGTCCCCGTAAACAGCAGCAGTGACACCGGTCTGCAAAACCAACACATGCATATCTGGTCTGTGTAAACAGTGCCTGTGACATGACATTTCCTTTCAAAACTATCTTACGACTCAGAAATTCAAATGAGAGGCTGGACTACCCTTGGACTGGAGACTAATGAGGACGTCATAAATATTTGATTAAAGTCAGGCCAAATTCTCGGGGTTTTGCCTCACAAAATTTTCAGAAGCAGCCGCTCCAAGGTTTCTTGAATATCCTAAGCACTTTTGGGGGGACAATAAACGGTGGCGTCTCTCTCAAGAATTTTCCCACGATTTCTGCCATGGTACAGGCTTGTGGCTGCTATTTCTCTAGAATAATGACAGGCATTTGGATCTCTCTTAACTTGGAACTCTTGGTCAATGAGCTTGTGTTCACCACAGAGACAGTGAGGTGAGAAAGGAATATTGGGCTACGTATCAGAAAACCTACATCTCTACCTGGCTGGACCATTTCTGGCTCTGTCAGCTTAGGAGCAGATGCTGAGCTCTACACTTCCCTCTGCAGATGATGGGGAAAGAAATCTCAAACAATAGCTTTCGCATACTAGAAACTGTCAAAGAAAATGCAATGGATTGGGATTACTATTAAATAACAAGCTGAGCTGGATGCCGGGTCAACTCAGAGCATTTCCCTGTTCAGAGTCTCCAAATAATACCACTTATCAGAATAGCAATGGGAGGACCTGTTTAGAAAGCCATCTGTATCAAACTATTTAATAACACAACTTTGGCCCTACTGATCACAACTTTTATGGGAACTAAATAATATAAATTATGGAAAAAAACTTATCTGAAAGAAGATTTTCTTTTCATTTCAGTGTACTCTAAAATAGTAAAAATCCTGGAGGAAATCTAGACAGCCAGTAATAAGGGCAAATAAATTATGATATATCCTGCTAACAGGTTATTGTGTGGGTAAGTGAAGTCATTAGAAAAATGTCTTTAATAATAAGGTTACATGCTGAATATAATGCTAAGTGAATATACGGAGTATTAAATCAGGTACATGATACAAGTCCATATGAAATAAAGAATAAAATACTTTTTTAAAAATATCAAACTCAAAAATCTGAAAGAAATCACTGAACACGTATCTAATCTCTGAATTTTAGAAAAGGAATCCCCAAAATTAAAAGCAAAGAAGAAATCACCAAAAAATTAAAATATTCTTAAGTAAAATATATCATAAATATTTAAAGTTCAAAGAAAATGGCATTATAGCAAATTTAACAGATATCCCTCTTATTAAAAGCTTATACGGAATGATAAGAATATAATCATTCTAATAAATAATTAGATGAAGAATATGGAAAGATCGTTCAAGCACACAAAACAAAAAATACTTTTAATTTTTAAGTAATCAAACTCACAAATAAGTAAATAAAAATAATTAAAATAAATGAATATATTTGCCAAATGATGAGAGTTTCTTTTTAATGCAACTGGTCTATGATGGGGATGGGAATTTATGGGGAGAGGGCATTCTGATACAGTGTTGGAAGAAATGTAAAGAGAAATATAAATATAAATTTTTAAATATAAATCATAAGCCCTTAAAAATGTTTATATACTTAACCCAGTAATATCATTTTAGAAGTCTGTCTTTAAAATACAACCACATCAGCAAATAAAATTTTATACCCTGATAGTCATTACAGATTACTTAAAAGTATAAAAATTGAAATAATATAAGTTGTTATAAGAATAATTGAACACTGGAAGGAGAATATCGATCTTAGAAGCACGTACTAAATGTGTGTCTGATCTCATACTATTTCTGAGATAAGCACAAAATGAGGAGAATAAAAAAGAAAAAATTTATATCTTTCACGAAACCAAAAGAGATATTTTAAAGTGAAAATTAAATTAGCAGAAGTGAATATGTTGAAACGGGATATACCACACAACAAAGCCAAGACACCACAGATTCTTCAAAACGTAAGGAGACGATGATGTGGCAGAGTCTCCATGGACAATGGTTCGACATTCGAACTTTCTTCCCACGCCAAGCTGCCCTCCAACTAACCTCCCTCTCCTGGCCCTTCTCTCTCAGAAAGTTCAACACCTATAGCTCATTAAGAAGAAAATCCGCCATTCAAAGACGAAGAAAATCCAAGAACCATCAAGGGACTTCTACCATAATGCTACCCTGGGAATAGGAGAAACCTGGTGAAGAAAAAGTAGACAAAGAACATACCTGAGAAAAATGTTGGCATTCTATAAGACAATAGTGTGCTTTAATGGTCTCATTTAAAAAGAATAATAATCACTACAAAATGAAAGAATAAAGTAAAAACATAAAGACCTGACTCTTTAAAAAGGCAACAGAATAAAATAAAGAATAAACTGGCAAATACCAAGAAAAGGGAGAATAAGAAAATAAAAGTATCAGATAGGTAAAGGTAGTTGAAAGCAGTAAACTCAGGCAATAGAATCAGCCACAGTAATGATCAAACATAGAGAGGACAAGTTTAAGAAAACTAAGCAAAGAAAAATTTTAAAAAATGACAAAAAGTTTAAAATTATAGAAGAAAAAGAACAACTAAGAAAGAGGACAAGGGAGATCCAATGTATGCAAAATTGGGGACTGGGATTAATGAGTAAAACAAGTAGAACATACAAATTATCAGTAAATATTGTTGGAAAAAGTAAGATTGTGTATATTCTATAAAATGATAGCTATAAAATAACTACTAGAAGAAGTGAAAGTGAACCACAACAGATATTCCAGATTATTAGAAGAAAACAGAACTACACACACACACACACACACACACACACACAGTACATACTAATTTAAAATGTCACGCAAGGATATATTCACGGCACAGCGTTTTAAAGGACATATGTATGACCATTGTTAAGGAGTAAGCAAACCACAGTAGAGATGTGACAGGCTTGAATATTGATGCAGCAATGAAGACAGCAAAATTAATGAATAAAGATGTAAATAGAAGAAGAAACAGACACAGACACAGACACAGACACACACACAAATGTTAGCAAAATGTAATGCCCCTCTCTCAACTCAGGGGATAATAATGTAAATGAAATGAAATGAAATGAAATAAATAAAATAAAATAAAATAAAATAAAATAAAATAAAATAAAATAAATAAATAAAATGAAATTAAATTAAATAAATAAGATAAAATAAAATAAAATAATTAAAATAATAAAATAAAATAAAATAAAATAAATAAAATAAAATAAAATAAATAAAATAAAATAAAATGAAGATGTGAACCTAAAATCACCTTAAAATTAGAAGGTTTTAGAAAGCTAAACAAAAATAAAAGAATCAACACACAGGCAACCTACATAACATAAGATAGAACTAATATATGGATAATTAATACCTGTATAATTACATAATACTTAGAAGTGAATTTTACGCCTGTATAACAATCAAGGTTCGAAGTTGCAACAACTGAAGATCTCTCTGGCTAATTAAGCACAAAAAGGAATTTATTCGAGATGATCGGCAGTTCACGGAATTGTGAATCTGGGAGCAGTGCGAACCGACAGGCCGACGGGGAAATCCCTCAAATCACAATCATAAAACAGCCTGTAGGAGATATCTTCTTCCCGGCCACTGCAAATTCCACACGCAGCAAAGGCCCTGGTCCCAGAAACTCGACCCTGCTCCATCTGCAGGTCTAAAATTCCTCAAATCGCTAAATTGTGAGTCCATCCTTCCCCTTCCTCCAGATGCTCACTCCCCCCTCCCCCCCCAAAAAAAAGGCACTGGGGCGAATTGGTTCCATGGAGTCTGAGCCAGATGTCTGAGTTTTCGATGTAAAGTCAGCTGCGGGGAGTAGATTTTGAGTGCCACCATGGGGACACTTGACAAAGAGGGCTTGACTCACCCCACGCATAGCCAAGGTGTCTTCAAAAGTCCTGGCAGCCAGAACACCTGGCCGACACCTGCCAGTGCTTTCCCAAGCCGATCCTCGGAAGGAGACACTCGGTCTCCTCAAAGTCTCACGGAATATTTACCAAAAAAGTGAATAACCAAAAGGCCACGAAGAAAACCTCGCCAGATGTTCTCAAGTAGCTATAGCACAGGTATTTTCTAAACACGAGGTAATAGGAATAAAAATGGTAGGGTGGAGAGTACTCTCCCCAACCTGGAAATTAATCAAATAAATGTGCATCTACACAAACTCCTTCTTAAAACAGGAATTCTCCTTGATGGAGGAACATCCTTCTAACGTAACATTGTGATTATATGAACACTAAGCACCTAACCAATGTTCTATTGCGAAAGCCACCTTTATAACGACATGTCTTATAATTTAAATTTTTAAAGATTACGTTACTAAGAAAAACGAGTAAAACTACAGGAAACGTTCAACCAAAAAGAAGAAAAAGATCAAAAAGAGACATCCGAGAGTGTGAGAGAAGAAGCGGTCACCGGAAAGCAAATCGGAAAACCAGAAAGTACTGAAGGTGGAAACAGAAAATGCGGAAAAGAACAAACGAGCCCACCAACTTGTTGAATAACAACAAACAATTTAAGACAGCATCTTCGATAAGCCAATCAAGGCTCAAAACCTTTGAAAGCACCCATACCTAAATAAAAATATAAGAATCAAAAATAAGCAGAAAAACAATGGAAAATGATGGAAAGGAAGAAAGTCGTCTGCTTAATGCTACGTAAATACACTTGGAATTCTTGATGAAATGGATGATTTTCTAAGAAATGAGAAATGAACGCATGGATCTCAGATGGATAGACTATCCTACTAGAAATAGTATCGTAGAGGAAATTAAAAATTTTTTTTATTTTTATTTTTTAACAATATGCATTTATTATTTATTTATTTATGCATTCGTTCATTTATTTATTTATTTTGTGTGAGGCGACCTGTGGTTGACCTGACAGATTGCAAGGACTTAGCCAGCTTACAATCCCTTATTTTCTTATTTTTTAGGCCCACAGCACCTGGTCTTCCTAGATGGTCTCCCATCCGAGTACTAACCAGGCTCGACCCGGCTTAGCCTCCGAGATCAGACGGGATTGGGCCTGCTCAGGGCGGCGTGGCCGTAGACTGAAGACTTGTTTTAAAAGCTTTTCTTCCAAAAGCCCTGGACTGAGACGCGTCCACGGGTGAACCTCAGATCTTTAGGAAATGGATTCTTTCTGTGTTCTCTCACTCCTTGGGAGCGCAGGGCAAGAAGAGAGGCTTCTCCCTTCTCTTCGTGAAGCCAGGCCGGCATCGATTTTCCAACCTGACAGAGATGATAAGATAAAACTACAGACCAATCACACATATAAATATTGATGAAAAAAATCCTAAATAAAATATTAGCAAATAGATTCCGGCCGCACATTAAAGAGGTTTGAGGCTGGCAATCAAAGCACAGACTGAACCCCCTTCGCCCTGCACCCAGTTCATAGAAACGATAGTAAAGCTATTTTTAAATCAAACAAACAGACACACGCACTCAGAAACACAAAACGAGGATGCTCGCAGAGTGCCCGAGCAGGAAGAAATCCCTGCGAGAAAGCAGACGCGGGGAGAGGTGGCTTCAGCGTGGTGGCCCGGACAGGCTCCCCCCGGAACCCCGCTCTCGCAGACGATGGTGAAGTCCTGTTTCTAAAGGCATGAGTCCTCATGAACAAAGGACACGGGTGCGTTTTACCGTGGGACTGAGCCTCCAAGTCTCATGAGTCCACACAAAAGGAGGTCATTTCTCAGCGGGGAGAGTGGAAAACTCCCCTTCCAGACCAGGCCTCTGAGACCAAGGCTGTCAGAGGCTCGGCCATCTTCAGCACGTGGCTTCTGGGATCACCCTGGGTGTGGACGTGCAGTGGGCGGAGGAGGAGAGAGGGCGGGGAGGGTCACGGCAGGAAGTGTCATGAGCCAGCCAGGGAAGGGGTGTCCACCCCGTCTGCTCACGCCCCCACTGCCCGTTGCCCAGACACAGAGCCCCAGCTCCCTGCAAGGAAGGCTGGAAGCATGTCCCCGGGGTGAGGTGCGGTGATGACCTGCTGAGTCCCAGCACACTCCACCTTTCTGTTCACCCATCACCGCATTTATAAAACATCCTCAACCACACTCCCAGGAAACCAGCCCCACTAGCGAGCCACTGCTTTCGGCCCGGAGTCCGGGATGCGTGGTTGGGGCCCAGCCCTCCCCAGCATCGGGGTCGGAGGCGGGAAGCTGCAGAGAGCCGGGAAGCACGCTTGGTCACGCCGCAGAGGCCCGCAGAGGCAGGGAGGCCACCCCAAACCCGTGAGTCAGACGGGGATAAGCCAGGGGATTAAAAATTGCCACTCAAGGAGAGTTCGGAGATTCACATTTCAAGCCACATGAGGGAAGCTGACATCACAGAAGTTAAATAAAGACGACCAAGGGAAGGCGGATTTTTCCCCCTCCGGAAATGTGAGTAATTATGCAATCGGGAAAAGACTCCACATGTAGGGATAAACTCTCAAAGATCGTGTAAGAATGGACAGTGTGCGTAGAGCAAGACGGGAGGCTGTTGTTTTAAAAAAAAAAAAACCCAGGCAGGTGTAGATTGCTGTGGGGTGGATCTTACATTAGTCACTAATAGACACATGTGAAGTGAGAAGCCATAACGTTGTAAAATACGGAATTGTGGCCAAAACGATGCGTGGGCCATGGGACACGTGGACACGGACAGTACGCGTACCTGGGACACGGGGACTGACCTTGCGAAATAGAGTGTAAGCCTGATACTTGGAAGAAAGCTGAAGACCCTCCAATGGGAGTCCAGAAGGAGGACGGGGAGGGACATGTAAGAGGACGATAGCTAGAACTTTTCACATGTGAAGAAAGACGTGAGCCTCGAGATGGAAGGCGTAACCGAGCGCGAAGCGACACAAATTAAAGTCTCCGTTTGAAAACGTTGCCCGGAAAGGGCAGAACATCGCGGATAAAAAGGAAACCTCAGAAGCAAACTGAGAGATGCGATACCCGGAGGCCTGTGTGGAGAAGCTCGTGGCTTTCACCCGGAGAGCATCCCTGCAAAGCGTCGTGCCCAGGGATGCTAAGGACGGGGCGGTGCTGAGATGACGCCTGAGCAGCACCTAGCAGGCAGCCAGCCCCCCGAAGCTCTTTCTCTTCGTGTCCTGCATCCGCCGCTTTCTCACACAGGGCGTGAGAGGAAGCCAGGACTCGGGAAACCAAAAGGCCAAATGGGCCTCTGGCTTTTCTCCCTCAGTGCTGCGCCTCCTAGCCTAGGCCCTGTCAGCGGAAAGGACCAGATGCTCCACCAAAACCCTAGCACCGCCACCCGTCCCTCCGTGTCCCCCACGATGCCCACGGGTCCTTAAGCAAGTCCTGTTGCCCCTACGACCCAGACACATCTGGGCTAAGTTCCCTCGCCCTCCACCTCCGTGGCCACCGGCCCAGGCCGTGCCATCCCTCCACGCGCCTGCCCTCCCCGAGGATCAGCTCGACCCCTGGCCTGCGACTTCCCATCACTGACTTCTCACCCTCGGTCTCGGCTCCACCCGCTCCTCTGTCACATTTCCTCTGTCGCGCCTTTAGCGTCTTCCACGTCCCGCTTGCCTCTTCCTGATCGATCCATCGTGTGGGTGAGGGATGGGTCGTGTGTGATTCCTACTGGGATGTGAGCACGAGAACCTGGGGGCCTTGGCTGCCTCGTTCACTGATAAATTCCCAGGGGTCACCCACAGGGCTGGCACACAGTAGGTCTTCAGTGAATTCTGGAAGACCGAATGAGCAAGCTGGAGCGTTCTGGTGACATTGGGTCATCTCTGCCAGACTGCGAGCCCCTGGAGAATGGAATCGGCATCACGGGCGTGTGTGCCACCCGGTCACCCGGTACACACCACAGGGCGTCCACACAGGGTGTCGGGTTAATGAGAATCGGGGCGTACACGCTCGAGGTTTTACTCTGCACAGATCACAGATAACCCACCCCTGGCCCCTCCAAAGAGCTTGTGAGGCCCCATCCCACGCCCTCTACGCATTCGGCTCCTTTAATCTTTTTTCTTATTTATTTTTGTTTTACTGAAATAAGAGCATGGCACGTGAGGTCCATCCTCTTCCAAGCGTGCCGTGCAGCATCGTTATATGGGTGCCCCGTGGTGGCAGGTCGCGTAGTTACTTTAACGACCCCATAGAGCAGGAGCTAACGTCGCCTCAAGTTTTCGGCTCAGAAGGCAGAGGCGCAGAGGGGTTGAGCGAACTGCCTGGGGAGGAAGGTCAGAGCCGAGGCCGAGGTTCGCCTTCTCTTCGCCAGGGCCCCCCGGGGGCTCGTCCGCTCCGCCAGGCTGGCCGTTCGAACTCAAATTAATCACCAGTAAATACGCCTTACAATCCAGTCCCGGGGGGACCCTCGCCACGTTTCCTCCAAGGGCCATCGGTGGCCAGAAGCTGCCACGTCGAGGAGCACGGAGAGGAGCCTCTTCTTCGCCACAGAACGTTCTCCTCTGCCTGAGACCAGAGGGCGGTGATCATATCCCACATTGATCATAATTGTTTGATAAGGTGAAGGGCCAGCACGATGATTCGACGGCAGAACCCCCCGTAAACATTGGACATCCGCTCTCGGCCATGGCTTTACCTCCTGGTGGCAAACCGGGGTGTCTCGCTGTTAATGAGCACAGATTCGCAGACGCCGAGCTCTCTCGGTCGCTGGGTGAGGGAAGGTGGCTGCGGACCTAAGGTCCGGGTGCTGCTCACTACAGCACCCACGGGACCCGACTTCCTTTCCTCGCCTCCCCCACTCTCACCCGCAGGTGCCTATTGTGTCCGTGGCTCACGTGGATTGTCCCTCAGCAGACATATCCGACTGGTTAGCGGGTCTGAACTTCCAAACCCCTGGAGAGAAAGCTCGAGGCCAGAACCTATTAGAGACGTTTGCAACACTCGAGGCAAAGTTTCCCAGGACTGTGATCCTTTTTCTTTAATTAATTTATTTTTTTTTTTCAGGAGCTGGTTTCGAACCCCATAACATGCTGACGGGTTTCCAAGTGAAACAAGGCCTCTGCTTGGCCGGCGAGAGCCAGAGGCATCCGCGACAGTTCAGTACAAGCAACCGATGTGACCGTCCTACTGTGCGCCTGCCCTGTGTTAAACACTGGGCAATGCAAAGCTCCTACTGTGTCTCCCTCCGGTCTCGTGCTAGGAATCGGGCATTTGGAGGTGTCCCCCGGATAAGCATAAGAGGGGCACAGAAACGCCATTCATTCCATCCTTCGTGCATTTAGTCAACGTTTTAGAGTCCCTACTGTATGCCAGGCCCCGTGCTAGGAGTGCCCAAAACAGCCCCTCTTCCTACCTTTGCAGGAATTGCAATGGGAAAAATAGTCCATAAATAAACAACATACAAACAGCAAGCATGGTGGCGACGGGGACACCGGCTGGCGGACCACAGCGTCTTAGGCCGAGGGGGTGGGACCCGACACCGATTGCCGATGTGAGGGTGAGAGGAATGGGAAGGACTGTGGGACCCATCCTGGACGGCGCGGGATACGCAGAGGCCTCAGACACGTGGCCGAAGGGTGCCTGGCTGGGCGGCCAGAGTTTCCAGGTAAATTTGAATTCCTGATAAACACCCTTTTTTTCCTCTTTGGTGTAAGTACGTCCTGTGCAATGCTTGGGGCATACTTAACTCAAAAAATAGTGCTCCTTGTTCACCTGACTGGAATATGGCCAGCTGTTCTGTATTCTACCCTGCAATCCGACTAACCTGGGGCGGGAGGGCAAGTCTGCGGGTCGCACCTGGGCTGGGTGACAAAGAACAGGCAGGTCTTGGCCTTGCGGGTCAGGAGGGAAAAGTCCCCAGGGAAGGAATCACAGCCACCCTTCTCTGGGAATCCCAGAGGGCAGGACTCGGAAACCTGGGGGTGGGGACAGCCGCACCCAGCCCATGGCCAGTGCCTCTGGGTGTCAGAAGTCGAATCAGGGACCAAAGGCCTAGGGAGGAGGCTTTAGCTCACTTCCAAGGGGAGTCTCTCCGAAAGCCTGCAGTGTGTCAGGTTCACACTCGCTGCTCAGGGATGAGAGGCCAAGATGCTCAGCACGGTTTCCTCCCAGCCCAAAGGTCGGCCTTGAATAACCAGAGCTCAAGCCTGATTAAGAGATCTGTTAATAGTCACAGAAGCCCACACGCAAGCATCCAGCGAGGGTCCGCCATGCTTCCAAGGCTGCATTCAAGGTCGAGTTCACGCCCAGGCCTGGCCTCTTCGACACTGGTTACTCCCATCCATCCCCGCCCTCACCCCCAAAATGGCACCAACAGAGCGAGCAGGGCCAAGCTGTTGATCCGGGCAGATTCCTCGAGCAAACGTGCCCAAGTGGAAATGCATCTGCTTTGAGAAGAAGACGAGGGGACGAAGCCCCTGCCAGCCCCGGCGCGCTGCGCCCCCGCCGTGCCCTGCGACGGGCGGCTGGGAAGCCCTCTGAGATGGAGAGAAAGAGACGGAACCGCAGGGACGAAAGCCAGAGACACGTTCTGCTTCCCGGAGGCTCCGCACACAGGCAGCCAAGGATGAGAACGGGAGAACGCGCTGCCGCCACGAGATGCTTATGAAGAGGCAGAGTGGGACGTGACGTGACGGCGGCTTCGAGGGTGCGGGCTCGGCTGGGGAGCCACCCGCGATTTCAGAGCGCTGTATTATTACTTTGTGTTTGCTTATCTTTTCTCTCTGCTCGCCTGATAATCATCGGGAGCGCTATCTGTCTTTTTAAGGACATGTGAGAAAATGGAAAAGGTTACAGACGGCAGTCAGGGAATTGCATATTATTACCCGGCTTTGCAGAGCCGACTGCGCAACTGTTTGTTTCTGATGAGATAACAATGGAGATAGAATTGTTCAGAGCAAACGCGGCTCAAATTCCGTCCAGCCGTAGCTCCCTGCCTCCCTCTCCTGTGCGGCCGTCCCCTCCCTCCCCTGAAGACCCTCGGGGACGCCAGAGCCACTGCCAAAGGAACGAGCCACGAGCGGGAAAATCCTTTCTCTTTGACCGTCTTGCCCACCTGGACCAATGACACTCCACTGGCCCGGGAGCTCCCCGGGGCGGGCATCATGGTCTGTGCCGTTCTGGACCACTGGGCCTAGCTCAGAGTCACCTCTCCTTGGGTTGTTGTCCAATCCAAGCGAATGAATAATAAAAATTATGAGTCTCCCCGGAGCAAGTAAGAGTGTTTTGGGGGGAGTCCTCCACGTGCTGCGTGGCAGGCCCTCCACCTCGTTTCTCTAACGCTCCTGGATTCCTGCGCATTTCAGGAGAAACATGTTGATTCTTCTCGAGCCAGTTTGCAGCTGAGACACCCCTACCTCTGACACCATGAAGGGAGCCTTCCATCTCACCTGGAAGCTAGTCCAGCCTCGTGTGAGAGCGGCTGTGGGCGATGGAGTCCTGACTCAGAATTCAGACTCAGGCGCTCTCACCACAGTCCCACACAGCCGCAGGGAAGTGACCTTTCACCTCTGTGAGGCTCAGCGTCCACATCCGTCGAAGAAGAAAAATGAAAGGGCCAGCCTTGTGAGAGTATCGAAAGAATAAGGTGAGCTAATGATGCGGGGAAGGCTTCACGCAGGGCCCACGGTGGCGGCATTAGAACACTGTGCATCGTTATTGGGACCATTTTCTCTTTTCATTCATACAATCTCTCTCTCTCTCTCTCTCTCTCTCTCTCTCTCTCTCTCTCTCTCTCTCTGCTGATTCATCCCCCCAGGAAGACAGGGGGGTTAGCGTCACGCGACACAGTCGTCATCACATGGGGAACGGCTTTCGGAAGCCTCAGTCCACAGCCTCTTGCCTTAATCCCCCCCACACACACCCCACTGCCCAGACCAAGCTCCCGTCTTTGAGGGTCCCATTTGCGTGTCCTCATGCACGATGGCCCCACACTTTCCGGATCGGACAACTTAGCCAGTCAGCGACTGGCTTTGACCTTCTGTTTCCATCATTGGTCACGAATTTGGTCCAGAGGCTCCCGCTGCCTGCTTTAATGCCCCCAAGTGTCACATGCGTGCTCATCCAGGCCCTGAGATCTCACCCCAGGAGGGGAATGTCGAGTAGTTCGCTTGCATGACTCTTTTCGGGTAAATGAGGAAGTGTTAGAGAATTCCTTGGCTTCTGGGTAGTCTGCAAGTAAGACCAAATCTAGATAAACAATAAATAATAATAAATAATAAATAAATAATCTTGTTTGCAAGGGATCTTTCATCGTTCGCTTATAGTCCGGTTGGTGGGGGTGGGAGTGAGTAGGCGGAGTGTGGTGCGTAGCCAACTCTGCTTGGACACTCAGTGTTTCCGTTATTCACGAACTACTTCCAACCTTAGTGGTTTAGGACAATCGCTTATTGTGATTACTGCTCATGATTCTGTGGATCAAGAATTTGGAAAATATATAAATATAATATATATAATATAATAATATCATATATTTATAATAATCTGTCTCTTTAAGTCTACCAAGGTCCTACCTTCAGAAGTTATAATGAGATTAGAGAGAAAAAACAATCTTAGTTCAGATTATGCTCATTTACATGCAGAGATGGATTCTGCAGCTGATGCACGTCACCGGGGGACGTGTGTCCAGATCCCGATTTGTACATCAGATTACGGAGAGTTCTTCCAGAAAGCAACCCTGCATTTTTTTTGCAAGGAATCCGGAAAGAATAGGCGATGGAATTATGCTGATTTTTAAATATAATTTTCCAGTAGTTTAAGAAGAATAAGTTTTTCATTTAAAAAGCCAGCAGGATCAGCAGGCAACTGAGCTCTGTTTTAGTTGGAAACCAGTGGGTGGGAACATAAAGCCACACTTTTTTTTTCCCTAAATGGAACCAGAGAAGCAGCAGATCTAATACGTTGTAATCAGCCGAAATTTCTCTCTTTTATTTTATAAATATAGAAGTAAAGAGTTAGGGTTTTCTTTTTACACGATGTATTTTTAATCCAACATCGCAGTGAGAAATCACCTTTTGCTAATCTTAGTTCCCTTTTGCTGCAAAAAAAAAAAAAAATCCTTCACTTGAGGGATGCCGAAAGAACCTTGTCTGAAACTCCACAAATCTATGGGAAATCGGGGGTTTGAGAGGCCAAAATGGTCCACAGCCATTTGCATATGAAAGTAAAGGGGTACGGTTTTCTAACCGCGTCTTACCTGTTCCCGTTCCAAGGGGACGTAGACTCAGGGCGCCCATTCCCTGGGCTGAGGCTGGGAAACGGTCAGGCCAGGGATGGATCAGATAACTTAAGCAGCTGAGAGTGTATTAGGCCAGGGGTGAGGTACAACCAGGGATACGAGAAAGACGGCTGGGGCTCGGGGCCGAAAGTCAGCATCACCTGGTGGCAGTGGGAAAAGGGCTAGAGTGGGTCAAGTTCGCTTAAGCTCTTCACCAGCCACTGTCCTCGAACCACCGACTGGACCAACTTCTTCACCTACAAAGCAGGGCTTACCACGCCTGCACATCAGACGTATGACGATCAAGTGACACGAACGCATGTGAAGGGCTCGGCTGAATACCTGGCCTGGAGGGGTGTCCCGTAAATGGTCCCAGAGGCAAAGGCAGGTCTAAACTCGTTCGATGAACCAACAGCTCAAGCTCCAGCTAACTGCCGAGGCAGGGCAGGAAGTGAAAGCCACCTGGGCATGTCTCCGGGACATCCTAAACCCACTGCTGCTTGGTAGGGGTGGCTGTCACCCTCAACACAACGGTAGCATCAAACACGAGCGTACCTTCTTCTACGTCCACCACAGACCTATTCGATAGCGTGAGCATTTTCACGCGTGTACGTGTGCACACGCGCATGTGTGTGGCACCGGAACTGTTGAACCAGTTGTACCGTAGATTCACGAAGGTGGTTTGCAGCAGAAACACCGAAGTGCATCCTTTTGTAAAGAAAAGAATCCTCTGGTCAAGTAATTAATCGGAGCGTGCTCTTTCTGTTGTCCCCCTTTGACTGCTGGGTTCAGTCTTACTAAAGGTGTGGACAATGGTGTCAGAACATCGGGGAGAAAATTCGGGGTCTTCAACGTGCTTAGGCGAGTGACTCGACCGCCCCATGCCTCAGTGTCCTCGTTTCCGGCTGGGGATGATGCCAGCTCCTACCTTACCATGTTTAGTTAGGATGAAATGAGATTATGCCCGTGGAGCCCCCAAGATAACACTCGGCACGTCGCTTCAGTGCACAGTGAATGTCAGCTCCTTGATTCTACTTCTGTTCTTATGCCAGTTCTGTCATCATTTACCTTTTTGGCCTGGAAGTCTTATAAGCAGCCTTGACAGTCCTCAGACTGACACTTTTCATAAAAGTTATCACCAACCCTGTAGATTCCACGGCCACGACGAGTTAGAGGCTGCCCTTCCTCCTTGTCCCGCACGGTCGCTGTCCTGGTCCAGGCTGTCACTATTGCACGCTGCATTTTCAGAAACAGCCCCACGTGACTTCTGTATCACCATCCATGCCTCGACTGTAGAGAATCCCCAAAGCCATCCAGAGCTTCTGCACTTCCCCAAGGCCAACCCTGATCTGGACCCACCTTGCCTGTTGCCTCATCTCAATGCCCCTCCTGGGGTCCCCAAAGCCATCTACACGGGTCTTCTCTCCCCACTATCCAAAGAGGCCCTGCTCTCTCTGGTCACTCATGTAATTTGCTTTGCACTTTCAAAGATAAATGATCGGCATCTATAACCCCAATCCTACGGAGACGGTGGGGACTGGCAGCTCTTCCCGTTCTGTATTTCAACCTGCTTAGCTAAGCTCTGCTCTTAGTGGGCTCGTAATAAATATACATTAAAAGGATCGAGGAGAAAATCCAGGACAAACATTTTGGTGCAAGTTCTGGAACATTCTCTGAGTTGGAAGTTACTCATCCAAGCATCTCCCAGGGAGAGATATGCAAGCCTCACTCCTTACGCTGTCTATAATTAGACTGAAAATAGGTTCAGAGCATGTCACGAAGAGGAATCTCTTTGTGAGCAGAAGTTTTCTTGTCCTTGAGCTACTTTCTGTGTCACTCGAATCTCATATTCTAAAATCTTGGAGATATTTCTGTCAAACGTGGGCAACTCTTGATTTCCCCTGCCGTGGGTGGACAGCAGAAATGTGAGCAACCCCAAACAGCAGAAAAACCCACAATTACACGTGTTCAGCTGTTCGGCAATTCAGTCGTGTTCGGCATGACCGGTATACCTGCACTGCGTGCCTACTATGTGCACGGTGCAAAGCCAAGAAGTGAGAACGGAGATGGGCAGATACAAATGCAGTAATTATCCGGTGTGACCAGACTGCATGGCCCGCTAGTAGGTGGGTACGTGTGGGGAATGCCACTGAAAAGTTAAGGTAACAGGAAGGCTGGAATGACACTGAGGAACTGGGCACTGCTAACCGAGTGCCTGTGGGTCCCGTTCCTCTCGGCAGACAGATGCAGGCATCGTGTCCTTGTAGGGTGACCTCTGCCTTGTCGTACCAACAAGACTCGTGGCTTCAAATCGATCAGGTTCAGGTTCTCCTCTCCCTCTGCCCTGAGATGGAACATTCCCAAGGCCGGTGGCTTCCCCAGCTCCATTCTCAAGAGAAAAGCCTGGGAACCGAGGGCCTGGACTTGGAAGCCTGGGTTCTGAGAAACAACCCTCTAGCGGTGGGACCCCAGGGGCGCCCAGGAGGCTGGAGTGAGAGGCATCGGGGAGCTGCAGGCACCTGGGACAGTCACGAGGACAGCGCACCTGTCAATGGGTCTCGATGTGTAGTGACAGACATGGGTTCAAATTGCACATGCCTTGTCGATCGCTTTGGGTGCGTAATTAACTTTCTAATCACTCGTCTGTCAAATGGGAAAAGGCGAATGTTCCGGCTGAATGGAAATCTTTCTCTTTTCCCCCCCAAAATAATAGTGTCTTAAAAGAACCCAGACTCACTTCCTCAATGATCAATTGTCTACATTTTTTTCAATAAAAGCTAAATCCGGACTCAGGACCTACGACTGCAATCTATGGGGAGCACACGAGAGCAGTTCCAGGACCAGCGGGCTTTCATGGGGACACGGTCGGGGCAGCTTTCGACCCAGAATGACTGTGCACTATGACAATGACCTTTCTGAACCCCTTTCCTTCGGATCTTACAGAATAAATCGAGGGTGCTGGCCAGGGCCAACATCAAGGGATTCTGTGAGGTTTAAAATTAGATCATGGGACTGAAGACTGTGCGATTGTTTGATAATCTGTAAAGTCCTGCACACGGTGGGTTTAGGGATGTTATTATTATTGCTGTTGTTACAGGAGTTCAGTCCAATGGGGAGCAGGTAACAGCGACCCATCCCGCCCTATTTTCTTATCTACATGTTTATGTAAACTTATTTACTTCTTATCTATTGCTGGAGAGGATTTTAGGCAATTTAAAACAAATATAACCATAATATGGTTTTTTTAAAAAATAGAGTGAAATTTAAAACAGGGATAAGGAAAAGACAAAATGCCACATTAATGGTAGAAGAAGGAATATGATTTCTGGGCTGTAAGTCCCTGGCAGCCAAGGCAAAGAGGAGAGCAGGGAAAATACATCATTTTTGTTGTCAGAATGGAAGAAGCCAACGGTGCTTCAGGAAACGTGACTGCGTTCCTGGTGCTAAATGTTATTAAGACTGTTCCTAGGGTTTCCAGGGTCCAAGGTAAAATCCAAGAGCCGGAGAAGCAGCCAACCCTGGCTGGGCCACCCAGCAGGAGAAGGGACACTGCCTGTGGCCGGAAGGCGTCCCGCGGGAGTCATCATGAGCACCCACTGCGTTCATTTGCACCTGTGGGTGCCCCGTAAATATCTGTCCAGTGGGGAAAGCCAAGGACAGTCGGAATAAACCAGTGGGAACGTAAAACCAAAGAACCAGTTAACTCAGAACGTCAGCCAAGCCCGGCACGTCTGCTGCTTCCGTGCGTCTGGGTCGTTCGAGAATGCGATGGGCGCACGCTTTAGGCTGAAGCGTTCTCTGCCTTTCCCGCCGAGCAACATTCCGGAATGTTCTAGCACCATCATGCTAGACATCAGTAAACTCTCAGAGGGGGAGGGGACACAAGTCTTCCCCCAGGCGACAGATCCAGGCTGCCTTTTTGAATTAGAAATTGAAAACTCTCACAGCACCTGCTGACACTGGGTCTTAATAGGGTGAGTTTGGTCCGAGTGTTTTCTGCACCTTGATGGAGCAGCAGCGATAAGCAAGCAAGGACAGCTAACGGTGAAGAGCCCGGGGACTGTTTAACAAACTAGGAAACCTGCTTCCTGCTGCACATCAGCCCCCAGAGGCATTCGGGATCTGGGTAAATAAGCCCTTTCTTCTTCTTCGCTCCCAGCCCCTCCCTGTCCATTGTTTCACCTCATCCCAGGCGCCGCTTTGCTCTCTCCCTCCCCAAATCTCCCCCCACCATCCCCTTCTCTTGCCTCTTTCTCTCTTCCTTCTTCTCTTCCTCTCTCTCTTCTTCCTCCCCCCTCCCCATTCCCTCTCTCAAAACATTTAGGATACGTGCTTTATCCTCAGTGTTTTAAACATGTTGTTGGTTTGTCTAGGAATGGGTCATTTTGCATTCGTTCTGCTCCAGACTAGAAAAGCTTGTTCAGTCCAAGGACTCACGTATCCTTTCCGCTCTGGTGGGGCCGGGGGGCCTTTTATTATGTCTTTGATAATTACATTCCCAGCTATTTTCTCCTTTTCCCTTAATAGATTGTATATTGGGTGTGGCAGGCAGAAGAATGGTCCCCCGAAGATGTGCACGCCCTAATGTCCAGAACCTGTGGCCCACGGCTGTCAGAGGAATGGGGAGCTCAGCCATCACCCCTTTAGTGGTGCAAACAAGTTCTCAAGAGAAGGGAACTGCCAAGGGGATAAATATTTCGTGAGCAGCTACTAGCTCCTCTGCTCACCTGTCAGACCGTACGTCGCACCCGTGGCAACGTATTGCTGAATCTAGGCGCCCGACTCTGAATTTCATTTAGCATTTAATTAACTGGAAGATCCCAAGAACTCCACGGCAGTCTCCTGATTGCAATCTGTGGATGGATGGGCGTTTTTATCGGAAAATGATGACCAGCTTATCTTCCGTCCTGCAGCGATCACACATGATATGTATCTCTCGTTATCGCAGCCCATCAAACGCAGAAAGTTTATTAAGATTCTATCATTCGAAGTTATCGCCCATGCCAGGGTTTTTCATCTGAATGTGCCTCTGTGCGGTACCGTATTTTGTCTAAGAGACCCTCAGGGAGAGTCAGAGAGGGGAGGTTATCATCCAGGAGCACGTGGTGAATGTGCAGCCGATGACCACGTCATTTAAGGAGTGTGGCCCCCAGACGGCTCCAATGGCTGCATCACTTAGAATCACTTAACTCTCATTTTTTTAAATAAATTGTCATGGGTATAGGATAACATAAACAGAGGAAGAAATAAAAGGGATCCTACAGTAGAAAAGAAAAAAGCTATTGCTCACGGGAGTACCTGGGAAGGCAAGCCACGCGGTTCTGTACTTTGCGAAAAGTGGACTCTGAGCTTCCTGGAAGCCACAGAAAAAGAGAATTGTGACCAATTCTGAGATTTGGGGGACCCGTGAAATACGTACACCCATTATTTATGAGAAGCTGGCTTTATTTTGGGTCACTTATGGACAAAATAGGAGAAGAACCCACTCACTCAAACACTCTGGTGTTGATTCATGCAATCAATGACATCTCTCGACTTCTCACTTAGGCAAGCCGTCGCGTCGGTGCTGGGTTTTCAATACCAAATCAAACTTCCCTGCTCTCTTGAGGTGACAAGCCGCATGAGGTGACACGCAGGCAGTGAGGCAATCACAGTAAAATCGGAGGGGGCTGCCACGGAGGTTTGCAAAGCATCCACCGAGACCCCAGGCGCCAGGCTGATATCCTGAGCTTTGTACAACCGAGGAAGTACTCATGGGCAAGACAGAGATTTAGATGAGAGACGTTCACCTAGGAGGGCTTTCTGACGACCTACATGAAGGCAGGCACTGAGCTGAGAAACAATTCTACATCATAATTGGCATCGCTCTGTGAGGTCATCGATCAGTGTCGGTCTGCCTTCCCAGATCACTTCTGGCTTTCGCTCTCCATCATCCCTCTCCCAGCACAGGCGCTGGTGTGTGATGGGTGGTGAGGGATCAGGGCCCTAACAACAGAAGGGAGAAGGGGAGGTGTGCCCACCAATGCCTTGGTGATGCGGAGCGGTGGTGGATGTCTTGGTGTTGGACAACCCGGCGTCACCTCTTGACCTTAAGATTTCACCCGAATAAACTGGTGAAACAGATTTGTTCCTTCAAGGCTGTTTGGAGGACCACATGGAGGACCACACAGAGGACTTATCAGTTTTCAGAGATCCCCAGAGTTTACAAGACTCTGTCACATTCTTGATCTTTGATGCCCACAAAAGCCTGGTAGGGGAAGTACCAGCCCGGTGGGACATGAGGCTGGAGAGGAGTCTGGGTGAAGAATCCCATGCGATGTTGTTGTTGGGGTACATGTTTCCGCCTCTCCCATATGCACTGTGAGCTCTCTGAGCCAGAGGTGGCAACTGCATTTTCATAGAAAATTCCAAAACTTTAGGCAGAATCAGAGTCGCCCAACCAGGAGCTGTGTGGGCCTAGAGCAGATAAATAATTAAAACTCTCTGCATTGGGAATCCCTCCTGGGTCACATGGAGAAAGAATGAAAGTTGCCTGTGTGCAACTCAGTCGTGCTGTGAACCTAGTGTCCCCAAGCCCACCTTCTTGCCCACTGTCCATCTGTCACACTGTCCCTATTAAGGCGGGGGCAGTTCTGGAGGACTCGGTTCTCCCCATGTTCCTTCACTTCTCCTCATTCCCAGGAAAGCAAGGAGTGGAGCCTCCCAGAGAACGTTCCATCGTCAGCCTCTCGCGTCTCTCCAGGTCCCCGAGACTGCCATCCTTCTTCAGCATCCGCTTTGTTTGCCTGGGTTTTTACCTAGTTTGGGGTCCTAACCCCCCTAATTTTCCGACTCTCCCTTTCCGGAGCCTGGGGGCCACTTCGAACGCCTCGGGCTCTGCCTCCCGGCTCCATCACTCTTCGCTATTACCTCGACTGTCTGACAACATCTTCGCCTCAGAACTCATTAACTCGCTTCCCCGTTAATTCATTAGCACTCAGGAGCCCCAGCGACGATCTTTGTCTTCCTCCCGCCGTCTCTGCCCTCGCGAATTTCATTTCTGAGGTTTCTCTCACATTCCGTTTATTGTGACATCATTTATGAAGATCGCCCTCGACAACAGAGGAGTCGAGAATAGCTATAGATCATTTTAAATTGCTCGGGTTGGTAACTCTACATTTTAAGAATATCAAAAAAAAAAAAGGGGTCTGATGACAGGGCTACAAGTGGATAAAGAGCTGACAGGGTAATTGCATTAGCAGATGCTCCCTTCCACCAGTTAAGCTGCTCTCCGGGTCTATTTGAAGCAACGGGTGTCAGGTCAGTAATTAGGCTCTTGCAGGCAAACTGGAAGTGCCATCTGATCTCCCCCGAACACCCCCATCACTCCCATTTATGCCAAGTTCAATAGGAAACACATCGACATCATCCTTTTCCCGCAAGGCTGCCAGAAGTTCCCGGGGACATCTCCCCGCTCGCTCCCACACGAGTTAATGAAGTCAGTGCCTCCCCCGCACGTCAGAGAGCTGGCTCCCACGACGGCAGCGCGCCGGTGCCCGTCAGTAACAAACAGGCCCAACAGCAGCGTAGACCCTGCGTCTCGAGCCTTCTCTTCTCCCTGCAGGCTGGCTGACATATCCACACCCGGGACTTCTTTGTGTCAATTTTCTCTTTGGTGTGGTCCGCTCCTTAGAATAGCACAAGGGTCACCAGAGCCTAAGGAACTGGCTTTAGGTCCCAGATGAGTCCTTCAGAGGCTGCAGGGCGCTGGTTGCAGTCTGATTCCAGCTGGGCATGTCTCCATTTATTGACCCAGGATGGGGGTCTGCAGGGAAGGAATGGGAGGGACATGGGGCCCGACTAAGCCACGGGACAGTGGTGTCCCAGGAAGCTGTCCTGTCTATCATTTAGGGTTAAGAGTCATTAAGGAAGAGCAACAACAGGTGATGATGGCCCAGGTGCACCATCTCTGAGAGGGACAATGTTGGACTCCGATCTGAAAGTAGCAGGAGTGAGCACTGGTTTTTGAAAATGTTTGAGGCCAGGCATCCTGGAAGAGGTCCCTCGGTTTGCTTCAGGCCTGGCTGCAGGGCCAAGAGAAATCAGAACCGAGACATCGGACCAGGATGGCAGAGGGGCAGGGGAGGATCCTTGGACATCTGTCGGTTTTGCGCACCCGAAGCAGATTCCCTTTGACTCATAACAAGCATCTGGTTCTCTTTTAGGAAAATTCACTCTCCCGCGCTCAGTCTGTGTGGTCGGCGGAGGATGACTTTCCCTACTCCCACACACCGAGGGCGGGGGTGTGGTCCCGACTCTGGTCCAACAGAGAAAATGCTGGAATTACGAGAGAAAGGAGGCTTTCCTTCTGAGAAGAATGCTGAGCTCGTTTCTGGTAGGTGGGGTGGAGGGAGTTCGCCCTAAGGAGAGTGATCACTTAAAAACAAAGCCAACCCGGGGGAGAGAGGGAGAGGGACCAAGCCCGAGTGACACCATGCTGCTCCCGGACACAGCCATGCCTAACACAAGGAGCACTGTTGGATTTCCCGGGGACAAGATGCAAGAAACCTCCTTTCATTCGGTTTAAGCCAGTTTCAGTTGGATTTCATTCCCTGCCCAGGGAATAATCCTAAATACTAGAGTGGGATAGAGATCGGCCCTAGAGGAATCGGGTACAGGTCAGGCCTGTAAGAAAGGGTCCCTTGAACTGGGGGACATTTCGCTGTCATCGCTGAAGGTGGACGTGGTGCCAGAACAAAACGGAAACCCGGTTATCCGAACTAGGATGGAAAGCCTGTCGTGAGGGGGCTTGATTCTGAACCCTGGCATCAGGGTCTTTAAGTGTCTCTCACTCCAGTAGGGAAGAATGGGTCCCCTGGTTGGAGCTGGGAGCCCAGTCGTGAGGGGACACACGCTGGTTTCCATGGTAACGCAGACCCAGGAATTTGGGCAGCCCGTTGCTTCCCTCGGCTCTTGGTTTCCACACTCATGACATAAAGAGGTTGGACCATTTGTTCTCTCGATGCCCCTTCAGCCCCTGAAACCATCATCTCGGTCTCCCATCGAGCCCCAGTGTGCAGCAGCGGTGAAGCCAGACACTGCGACACCTGGGAAGGCTGTGAGAGTCTCAGAACGATGCTTCCTGTGACCTGAGGGCAAAGAGCCATTCCCATTCCCATTACAGAGAACCTTCCATGTTTCTCTCACTTCTCAATTGATCTTCCGCACAGCTGTCCGGCAGCGGCCCCCAAAACACCCATGACAGCTTATTGTTTCTCTGGCTAAAATGTTTTAGTAGCTAAAAAATACATCAAGTCCCTGCGAAGACCACGCTTGGCCAAAAACAGCATTTGGAGGATACGAAGTGGGAATATCCTGTCCGCTGGAAATTAAATTTTATGGGCGCTCATGATAATGCCTTTTTACATCCTTTAAAACGCAGATATAAGTGGCACCTATAAATGTTGTATAATGTGGCTTTATATGGTGTGAGTTTTATTATTCTCTTTCTGTTTAATGTTTTCATAAAATTGTTAGAGAAGCAACGGACATGGAAGGAAAGCGTGTGTGTTGTGAGTACGTGTTAAGATGTGGGTAGAAAGGCCTCTGACTTATTATATATAATTACAATCTCCTCTGACTTATTATATATAACAGAGCATCATTGCCTATACAGAATATGCATGGTTGGTTCAAATTTTTAAGTCTTGAGAGATTACATGGCTTCTCGATCATTGGAGAGTCAAAGTTCTGATATATCAAAGCGGATCTTAGCATCAGGAGACCTCTGGTCCTAAACGTGGCCTCCCACAGACCTGCTTTTGGGCTGGAACCCGAGAACGGTGGGCCAGCCTTGCATGGAGAAACCCAAGCCCACACTTAAGAGCCCCCAGAAACACAGGTTCCCACTCCCAAACGCTCTTTAAAAATGAGGCTATTTTTCTAAGACTTTTCCATAAACGTTTATTTCTCATGATACCCTCTAGAAAACACGCTCTAGACGATTAGATTTGTGCCAGTCTCCGAGCTGGATACTGAGGAGGCAAGGAGACACTTTTCAGAGAAGTTGGAAATGCGAGGAATACCTTAGGAAGACGGAACCACACGTGCACAATTTCGATGTGACGAGGCGAGTGCAGCAATGGAGACACTCACAGAGCACCGGGGCGGCCACGTCGAAGGTGCAATGCTGGGAGGAGGGAGTAGGCGTTTTCAGTGGAAGAATGAGCAACCCACGTGTCTAAGAATGGCCCAATGCAACTTGCTGCACTGAACCCAAGCAAAAGATTTTCTCAATAGTCTTACTAGCTTGCATGATTGAGGCCACTAGTCACCAGTGTGAAGGTCTCTGATGAGCATGTGGAAATAACCACTTCTAGGTTTCATTAAAAATATTTAAGACACTTTTAAAACCTAAAACACTTTTGTTTTTCAGAAAATACAAAAGATTGAAGGACTAGACCCTTCACCATGGCCGAGTGAGACGTAGCCCCCTCTGGGCAGAGACCTGTGAACCCACCGAAAGGATGGAGGTTAAGACCCAGGTGGGAGTTGGGGAGGCAGTTCACTTGCTTCTCCTAACCAGGTGATGACTTACCCCTTCCGCCACAGCTGGACACCGCAGGAGGAGGAGAGGGACTGGGGGGCATACTTGAGCAGGTAGGAGAATTGGGGGATTAGGACAGTGTTCAGATTTTCGGTGTAGTCACTCTCGTTGTTTTATCTGCAATGCCTGAGTGAGCTCTAGGATGCTATGGCCAAAGGTCAAGTTTACAAAGGTTTTAAAGTCGGTTCTATTCAACCCACTGAAGACGGTATTGACGGGGGCCAGACCAAATCCTTGAGCCAGTTAACAGCAGCTGTAGATGTACAAAGGAAAGATCCCCTTTCTCGTGCAAGCTCCTCGTAATAATCCCCATGAGAAACTGGATAATGAACGATGCCGACAGTAAGTCAGCCTGAGGAAGGGCACCTGGAAGGCACCGGATTTCAGAAGACACGCAATGGGGCCATCAGCATAGACACGGAAACCAAACACAATGAAAGGTGCACAGGGTAAAAGGCATTCCTAGGGTTTGCTGTAGAATCGTCTTTTTAGACCTCACAAATAGCGTAGAGAAGAAACCAGGGGGAGGGCATGGAGTTAGCACATGACCTGGAACACAAGCTCAATGGTTTACCATTTAGTTCCCTTATCTTTTCTATTCTTGGTTTCTTCTTTCCTAAAATGGGGTTAACAAGCCTCGCTTTGCGGGGTTGTCATTCAAATCCAAGCTGAAATAAGCAGAGCACCTCGCCAACGGCCTGGACCAGAGTCGGCATTCGATCACGGGTAGTCGATATTTTCACTGTCATGTTCAAGTTCTTCTTGTCAAACCTCGGACCACAGAGTAAATATTGACCCTCTAATCTTTTGATTTTTAGCTTGAATTCTTAAGCGAAATGTCTTTCGTTTCACCAACTAAAACGTGGTGACATAAAGGCCCTGGACTTTGATATCTTTCGATCTGAGAGTCACAGAAATTGTTCTCTTGAAAATGGTAGAGAAGATCGATTTTTGCTCTACTCTCAGATATCAAACCCTACCAAAACTAATAATCTTTTCTTAAAAAAAAAAATAAGTGAGAATAAAAGAGAAAATATATCAGCCTCGAATGATACGAGGGAATTACCACTCCAAACCGTAAACAATGGAACGCACCTGCCAAGTACCATCTGGTCTAAACCTACGTGGTAGAGGATGCTGAGCAAGGATACTCTTGCTTTGGTCTCAAGCAGAGTTCATTGTCCCTAAAATGTCCACTTTTTGAGCAGTGTCTTCAATAGTTATTTGATTAAGGACCTAAGGTTGAGTATGATATAGAAGAGGTGAGTAACGCCTTTTTAGAGATCCCATTCGAGAACGTGGATTGGTAAGAGTGAGTTCCAGGAGTAATCACGGTCATTGCTTTCTGGCTGATGAACACAGCCAGGGGTCAAGTGGGTGCCAAGAGGAGAAGGAGGCAGAAAATTCAAGATTGTAGTACGGAGAATCCGTGCCCTTGTGGCCTGGCACTTAGCCACAGCAACACCCTGAATGTTGAAAACTGAGAAAATACATCCCCCAGGATAAAAGAGAGAATAGGTCTCATGAGCAGAATGAAGGATTCTGTTTGCCCAGAATTGAGGCTTCAGTCTGTCCCAGCTCACTTTTACCTGGTTCTTCTTCATGCCACTTGTAGGTACCCTGGGAAAATGTTAATAATGCCAAAAAGAGGAAAGAAAAAGAGATACAAATAAAAGATATGTATGTATATTTCAGAATTACCCAGGTAGATGCAAAGAACTTAGAAAAATAATTCTACATAGTTTTGAAGGAATTTTTCTCTTCGTAAATGAATTACAGGAAGCCTTACAATGGCTCAAAAAGGAGATTATCAGACATAAAAAGAACTGTCAATATAGAAGAGAAAGAAGCAGAAATGAAAATTATATTAGGGATGAAAGCCATTTTAAAAGCAAAAAAAAAATCAGATAAACACAATTGACTCTTTAAATATTTGAAGAATAAACTTGCAGAAGTCACGCAAAACAAAATGGAAAAGAAAAGCAACAAAAATTTTATAGTCAGATTAACACATGTGAAAAAGCTACATAAAAGCCAACGTACGTATAATTGGCACTTCCGAAGAGAATAACAACCAAAAAAACTATGCAATGACATCGTAAAAGTAAATTTTCTTACCTGAAGACTAACATCTACAGAGCAAGACCTTGCGTCTCAAGGTAAAAATAGTAAAATATTATCAACTTTAAACAAAACCCCAAGGAAATGACTGACCCATGAGGGTAAAGAAAAGGCCATGCAGGCATCTAACCGAGAGAGGCAAGTTACCCAGATTGGACCTCAGTATTTGATGCCAGAGGGAACTGAAAAGCAAAATTTTTAAGAAAACAGGGTAGTTCCCAAACTGCATACAAAATCACGTTAGTCTCCAACCATAAAGTAATAAATAATATAGATGACGTAGTAACTAAGGGACTATCGCAGCCATCAGTCATTTTTTAAAAAACCTACTGGACCACAAACGCAGCCAACAACGCTAGGGGTAAAATCAATGAACTCGGGAATAGAGGAGCTGGTGGTGGTCACTGAGTCCGCTCACACGTAGACCACTCAGAAGTAAGATTAAACAGCTGTAAAAACTGTGATTAAAGAACATGTGCTTAACGAGAAAAATGTAAAAAAAAAAAAGTTTAAACGGTAAAAGGGACATAACAAAGATAAAATTCGAATGCAAAAATAATAAAACTCACAAAAATCAGGGACTAGAAGGAACAGTAGCATAGACACGCTAACTTTTTCATCAGTAGATACTCTCTAAAGCTGAGATGTTCCAAAAAATGTCTTTGAGGTTTTCCATAATTCTTATTTTTAATGAAGGAATGTCTATCTAAAGATCAAGTTGCTCTTTACTTTTTTGTTGCTGCTATAATTAAGTTATAAATGCATTGATTTTTTATTGAAATCATAAGGATAATTTTTCTAGAAAGAACTATTGTTTTTAACTGAATTTCAGTGTGTCTCCATTACACACATAGAGGTCTCCAGAATGATTACACAATTTTGACAATTTTTACTTCTGAGTGATTTAAAATTAGGATTTTTTTCAATGTTCTCACTTCTCTGAATTGCTTGCATTTTCTCATAATTACCAGGATTTTTAATAAAAGAACAGTAGCTTATCTCCATAACCAAATTTAGCGTCAGAGAAGAGCCAGTGAGTGAGACGAGTGAGTACGAGCGCTGACTGACCACGCTCCCAACCGTCCCCACTTTCTTGTGGTTTCTTGGGCCCGAGTTACATCGGAGCGTCACAAGTGACCATCTAATGCTCTACCTGCATTTGGGGGCCAATAACGATTCTCCCCACGTCACTCTTCGTTGAGCCATGGTGCCACCTGCAGCTCCGGGCCATTGGGAAGAGGGGCTGGCAAAGGCCCATCCCGGGACAGAGGCTGCTCCCCCTAAGCTCTGTCCAGTGCCTCCCGTTGCACTTGGAGTAAAACTCGAAGTCCTCACCGCGCCTCACAGGGCCCTGTGACCTCCGTCCACAAGCAACTCACTGCCCCCAGCCACCACCAGGATGGTCGCCTGTCCCCGGAAGCTCCGAGCTTACTCCCAGCTGAGGTCCTTGGCTTTGCATTTGCCTGGAATGCTCCAGACGTCAGCTCTTCACCTCAGGAACACGTCCCTGGTCACCCACTCCATCCCACCCCGGAAGCCTTATCACTCGCCCAAATCTAAAACCGACTTTTTCATTCGTTCCTTTACTGGTTTGTTGTGTGCCCCAGCCCCACCCCACTGAGCTTCAGCAGACCAAGGCCACCGTCCGGCCTGTTCGCTGTGCATCTCCGGGGCCTAAGCTACTCCTGGCAGGCAGTAAGCCTGTGGAACCAGGACTGGTTTCATGGGCCTCTGACCGGTGCAGCTGCGGACGGCCCTGCACTCGAATTAGCGCTCTGCTGTGCTGTCCTGAGATCCTTAATAATCTTTGGAGAAAGCGCTTCATGTTTGCACGGTGCCTCAGCCCCCACAAACTAGGTAGTCGGTTCTGTGTGGCATGAACAAATAAATGAATGACAACTCCCAGGCGCTTCAGCCTCCAGGCCCCAGTTTCCGCAAGACGGCGAGGGCAGCCCTCCCCTGCCTGACTCACAGCGCAGAGTGTGGGGACAGCACGGCCAAGGGGGCTTCTCCAGGACGCACCCCCACCACCCAGCACACAGCCCAGCCGCACCGCTAGCCGTGCCCACCCTGCACTCCCGCCGCACAAGGCGAGTTGTTTCTAGTTCACAAGCCCTTCGCTCGTGTTGCGCCTTCTGTGTGGAATGCCCGCCCTGCTGTCCGCCTCGCTGGCTGGTCGTGACCATCAGGAAAAGGAGAGGTTATTTCCTGCTCTGAAAAGTGCTCCCCCCTCCCCCAAGGGGACCGGTGGACCCTCCTCCAAACGTCCAATCATCGTGCCGTTCTCCTGCGAGGCAGGGACTGTCACTTCTTCGTTCCACGAACCTTTTCTCCACTCTTTGTCAGGTCCCGTGATTGACACCTGGGATCCAGAGGGCTCTGAGGCTTCACCTGGAGAGGACGGACAGACAAGTCTCCCATTTCTGTGAGCCCACAGACGGGGCCCCTTAATTGTCTGTGACATGAATGAGTAACTCATCAGGATTCGGGCTTGAGGGGCCTGCTGTGTTACCAGGTCTCGGCCACGAATGTGCAACATGACGTTGGATAAGTCGTCGTCCCCCTCACGTGAGCAGCGTCTCCTTCTGCAAAGGGAGAGAAGGGCCAGACCAGATATCCTTCCTCTTGTCTTCCCCCTTGTCCGGATCTGAGAGTTCACGAATAGTCGATCAGTTCACTAGCGGAGGCCAGTATCTGTGGAGCACACCCCTCTCTCGGGCGCTGGGTACATTGAAGAGCGTCTCCTCTGGACCTCACGACGAATAGGTAAGTAGATAACTACCCCAGTTTTCAGAGGAAAATGCAAGGCTGAGAGAATTTAAGTGCATCTTGCCCACTATCGCGCGACGTTTCAATCACTGTTCCGGGGTTGGAGTTCACCTGTGTGACCCGAAGGCCGTGCTCCAAACCACCATGCAGCCCTGTCCCCACCTCCAGGCCCAGAGCCCCAGCTGGTCTAAACACAGAAAGTGAAACTGAAGAAGAGGGAGAATGGGATCCTGCCTAGTTCCCGTGGATTTTCCGCTGGCCACCCTCCGGGTAGCTGGGGTTGGAAAGCTGGGTGTCTCCCCTTTCTGGCCGACGTGACGCGCCCCTCAAATCCAAGTCTCCGAGGGGCTTCTGTAAATCACAGCCACAGAGCACAAAGCCTGTCACTCAGACCCATCGGGTCAAACAGAAGAAATGGCCTCGTCCCCTAAAAGCCGGACCCCGCGTTCCCGTGCCGTTGGTTCATGGTGCAACTCGCATGCTTGGGTTGGAGGCAGAAGAACTCCCGACGGCGGCCAGGTCAAGGTCCCTGCGTAGATCCCCGGGGAGCCACCTCTGACTGTTATCACCGCTGCAATAAATCCTTCAGGAAAACCAACGGGCGCGCTGTAAATTGATTAGTCTGGGCTCTCTGTGTTACTTAACGTAACGGCTCGTGTTAAACGGGCAACTGCAGCCGTAAATAAACGGCTTGTTTAGGCCCTGTCAGCCCTAAGTGCTCACGAGGGCCTGGAGGAATGGCACCGGCCTTTATAAGCGTGATGGATGCCTGCGGAAGTGACACTCGCCCCCTCAGCGACCGGATGGCCACGCACGCACCCCCGGGAAGGTTACGGCACCCCGGAACGTCCCCGTGAACGTCTAGGCGTGCGGGAGGCGTGCAGCTCCACGTGCGAGTGTGTGCGCGGGGGGCGTCCCTGTAAAATACACCAGCACCCTGACCTTGCACGGCTCGGAGGTGCGCGCAAAGTGGACGGAGATTTTTTTATCTGCTCAGCTGTTTGTGAAAAAAAAAATAACTAAATGGAGAACGGAAAATAAGGACAAAGGGAGGAGAACGAACGGGTATTCGATGCGGCCGTTTGGGGCCGCCTGTGTGCATCGTCGGTGTATCCTCCAAGGCCGAGGGCATCACATCGAGAGCAGACGAATAAGAAATGCTGGGCCTCGGGGCGAGCTCCTAAAGTGGAGTCTTCATGCCCGTATTTGCTGGGAACCGTATTTATGAGCCTCCCGGAGCTGCTGTGACAAAGTCGGCACGGCCTGGGCGCTTGAAACACACACGTGTCTCCTCTCGCCGTCCCTGGGCAGCATGGAAGGGACAGGGCCGTGGTCGGCTGGGGGTCTCGGCCCATCCCTCCTTGTCATTCCTCGGCTTATGGCCGCGTCACTCCAGTCTCTGCCTCTGTCTCCACCTGGCCGTCACCTCTCTGCGTCTGCGTCTTCTTATAAGGACCCTGGTCGTGTTGGCTTAAGGACCTGCCCAACCCCAGTGTCATCCTCCTCTTCACTAACGACCTCAGCAATGACCTGTCACCACGTAAGTCCCCATCCTGAGGTCCCGGGAAGCACACGCAGGCAGGGGACTCTCCCCGGCCCAGGTCAGACGCTCATCGTGCATCAAGGAGCTTTGGAGCATCCTCTCTCTTAACCTCTGCAGCCCTCTGCTCGGTAGCAACCCTTAGGCTCGCTTCGCCGACGCAGAGGCTGAGATGAGGAGCTGCCACGTCCCTTCTCGAACGAGGGCGCACAGCTGGGAACCGATGAAGCCAGTGCTGGGACTCGGCTTCCATCCCAAAGTCCTTGTTGCTCCGGGGGCTCCGAGGGGTGACGCCCTCTGCCCAGCATGCAAACCTCGCGAAGACGGCGTGGGAGCCCTCTCCCTGAAAAGCAGCACGCACGCGGGCGTGCACGGGTGTCTGTGTGTGGGTGGCGTCCGTCTCCCTGGAAAACATACTCTGGATTGTTTGAAGGCCAATTGCAAACGCTCAAAGCGCGGGGGCCAGGAGAAGATCGTGCTGAATGGCCCCAAAGCTGGCTCCTGACCATATTTGGATCCAGTGGCTGGTTACCCAAAGCCCTGAAAATAAAATAACCGCGTCCCGCCCCACACATCGCCAAATAAGGCTGTGCCCGGCGGTGGCCAAGGAGAGGACCCGTTGTTCAGATGCCTGTCCCCGACGCCCCACTTGGCTGCAAAAAAATGTGGCTTCACTTTCCTGTGTTTTGAAACTCGGCTCAAAAAATAGAACGGCGCGCAGTCAGCAGAGGCCTCGGGCGGGCTCGCCGCGGCGCGGCCCTGGGATCAATTAGATCAATGCAGAGCAGCGGGGCTTCCTCCGAATATGGTCAGGAAAACAGACTCTCGGGCATCTGGCGATTCCAGAAGCCTCTGCCTGGGAGACGGTGCAGAGCGGCCCGCACTTAACACCGCGGCCCGGCTCGGACGCTGGAAGGCTGCGCTGTGAAAGCTCCGTGGCCTTTGTCCTCACCTCGAGGTAAATTCTAGGTGAGAATGAGAACGGTCCCGGCCAGGGAGGGAGCGGTCATCGTGGCTGACAACGACCGCCAAACACGCGGGAGTTTTAGACACACACAGGCCCAGATGAGAAACCTCCTCGCCTTACCCACCGGCTTCTTCGGGTGAATGAGTCCTGCCCCCCGGGTGTGGACCAAACGAGCTCGCACCGAGATTCCCAGCCGGGATGCAGACGTCAACATCCGCTCCCTCACCCCATTCCTCCACAAGCGGGGACACTCGGGGCCACGTTGACGGGTAGAGTCACAATCCAAAGCCAAATCTCCGTCAAGGGCAAGGTTACGAGGTCCGGCACGGAAGCGGTCGCGGAGGCCCCGGGGGAGGCTGCCTCAGAACGGGGTGGCCCCAGGGTCTGGGCTCTGGTGGGGACCGTCTGCTCACACGTGCCTCCGCCCACCAGACCGCAAGCTTCGCGAGAGCAACACGTCTTCCGTCGTCCACCTCAGGACAGCAGGTGCCCGGGAGGTGGCCTGGCGCATCGAAGGCCTGTGACCAACTGAAGGGGCCGGCGACCCTTCCCTTGGCCACCACGGCACCTGCACAGGCCTCTTCCTTCCTCGGAAGACCGCCAGGTCCCTGAGGTCAGCATCTAAGGGGACCTCAGCGGCATCCTTACGACTTGGTGCAATGCCTGCTACGTGGTAGGTGCTCAGTAACCCGTTGCCGGCAAGAGATCGAGAAGCTTCTGACAGCGCCATGAAAGCAACGAAGGGGAGAGCGGGTTTAATTTCACGGGCCCCTGCCAAGCGCCAGACACTGTCATCGGTGCTTCTCTCCATCAGTCATCCCACGCGCGCACACGCGTGCACATAGGCACAGGCACGCGCACAGGCTTCGCCTCATCTTTACAAACAAGCGAAGCGGAGGCGGGAGAAGGGAGCCGGCCTGCCCAAGACCACGCAGCACCGGAATGCGCGCTGGAAGGAAACCCGCCGGCAAAGCCCTCGCTCCACCGCCCCGTCCCTGACGGCCTGCTCTGCAGCAATCCTCGAACCAGCCGGGAGCCCATCCCGGGGGAGGGAGCCACGGCAGGAGCCAGCCTGGCCGAGCAGTGCTGCCGCTGGCTGCAGGCAGAAGGAGGGCTGCACCGTCTGGCCGGCACGACTTTGCTCCCCGGGACCTCACCCCGCACCAGCCTGGAGCCCTCGGACTTCACAGTCAGGGGGGGATGGTATGCGGATGGGGGGACCCTCCTCCGGAGCTCCGCAGGGGACCGGCCGACGCGCCAGCCTGAGCTGAGCCCAGCACACACATGGCCTGCGGCGCCAGGCGCCACAGCCCGGGGGATGGAATGCAGCCTGCGGTGGCCATGGTTTCCTCAGACATGTGGGAGGCCAGTTCACGGCGTGAGACCGAGCCTCCCTCGTCTGCCCTCGCTCCCCAGGAGCCCCTGCCAGAAACGGGAGGCCGGGGATACCTTCGACTCACTCAGACGGGCGAGGGCGGCAGCCAGAGGATGAAATAGCGAACGGGTGTGGGCCGAGCCCTCGCCCAGGCTCCTTACTCCGAGCCTCCCATCCAGTGCTCAGGCGATGCCTCGATGGCCGTTGTACAGAGGAGGACACGGAGGCTCACCAGAAGGAAGAGAAAGAAGACGGGGATGGAGCCACCTGCAATTCAGTTTGCGAGCAGGAGGCCGACGTTCTCACGGGGAGACTTCTTGAGCGGACGGAGACTAATCTGAGGGTAAGGCCTGAAGAAGAGGGTGCAAGGCCTGTCCCTCCCTTTATAAGAGACCTGGCATGGCGAACACGTCCCCCGGGACGGCTTTCCTGCTTGAGTTCCCCTCTGAAGGGGACCGGCCAACCATCTCACGTTCCTCCCAGCTCCTCTGGGGCTGAGTAGGGCGCGTCCTGTGGGCTGCACGTGCTCGCCCCCCTGCAGGCTTTGATCCCGGGTCTTCGGGGTGACAGCTGCATCGTGCTTTCCTGTCTGCAAAGCACCTGGCCCCATGTGGGCCTCCATCTCTGCGAAGCGGAGCCACAGCCATCTGATAGCGAGGAAGGGAGGCCCAGAGGGCCGGGGCAGAGGCCACCGCAGGGGAGTCGCCGAGGGCAGGCTCGGCGCTGCCCGCCCCGACCTGTTTTGCACAGTGTGGTCCTGTCACGTGGCCCGCGGAGCTCCGCGGAGCATCTCCTGCTTGCTCAGCATCCCTGAGGCCTCCGGTCTCCCTCTCGTCCACGTGTTTCCTTCCAGAGTGCTCTGTGGACGCGACTGGAGCAAACTGGACTCGCCCCGCCTCATCTGCAGCACGCTGGACACGGCGGCCCGACATGTCTTTCCAATTAGGCCAGTCTTGAGCTGCAGAGAGACAGGAAACCACTCATAACCTCAGCCCCATCCAGACGCAGGAAACCGGGCGGAGACCTCGGCAGCGGCGGCGGCCCCGAGCCGCCACGGCACGACACAGCCAGCCCCCTCCGCCCGCCAGACGCTGCCCACCCTCCTGCTGCAGGCCTGGGGCCTGGCCCGAGCGATGGCCAGGGGGAGCGGGAAAAGCCTGAGCAGGGGTCGCCTTCTCTCCGAAGCACCGAAGTGCTGGGTCCCCTACCTTACAGGACTGTCGTGGAGATGCACATTGTGAGATAAGGTTTGCATAACCCACGCCGGCACCTGTCGCTTAGTGAGTGCTCGTTGGTTCACTCGCAAGCCGTCCCGTTGCGCCTTGCAGTGGCTCTAGAGGACGTGTCCAGGTCCCATTTTACAGCTGAGAAACCCGGGTCGGGGTCTGCGCCGACTGCAGTAGGAGGAGCACGTGGCTCAGAATCCGCTTCACACCCCAGCCCCGCCATGTGCTAGCTCGGGGCTGACCCGTGTGGCAGTTCCGTCCGCAGCCCCCGCTGTGCCGGAGCACGTGGCCCCTCATTCCCCGTCTCCACGGCCTGCAGTGGTGGCTTGGGCTCCGTCGTGCAGTGGAGGCCGCGGAGGCCCAGAGCTGACCCAGCACTCCCACTGCCCCACCCCAGGGTGACGGAGCTGACTTCTGGCTTGGTGGCAGCTCCTCGGTAGCTTTCCAAGCCTTGTCCCGCCGTGGAGCATGTGATGATCTCTCCACGCTGGCCTTGGCGGGGGACGCACAGCGCCTGCACTCGAAAACATTCATACAGAACAATCCCGAGCACCCAAGGGCCTGGGATCCACCCTGGGAGCTCTGAACGAGCAATTCCCACCACGGTGTCTGAAACGCACGCCCTGCCTGAGCCCCGGGGCCCTCCCTGAGCCCCCCCGAAGGGCCTTCTGACTGTCATTCCACGAAGGTCCACACACGGATATCCAAACGGCCCCGCCCAAGACTCCAAAATGGGTGATTCCTCAGCAAAGTCAACCTGGAATTACCGTGTGACCCCTTAACCCCACTTCTAGGCAAAAAGCCGACACCCACGCCCCCAGCAGCCCTGTCCACAACAGCCAAAAGACGACCGCAGCCCAAGTGTCCTTCAACGGATGATGGATAAACCAATGCGGCCAGTCCACACAATGGAATATTATTCAGCCTTGAAAAAGGAAGACGATTCTGGCACCTGCTACGACACGGATGAACCTGGAGGACGTTATGCCAAGTGGAACACTCTCATTACGAAAGGGCAGAGACTGTATCACTCTACTCAGCTGAGAGGCCTAAAATAGGTAAATCGCAGAGACAGAAAGTAGCCTCGAGGTTAGCAGGGTCTGGGGGAGGGAGAAATGGGAAACTGGGGTTTAATGGGGACAGAGCTTCAGTGTGGGACGATAAGGAAGTCCCGGAGATGGATGGTGGTGACGGTTCCACAGTGTCGTGAATGTACGTAATGCCGCTGAAATAGGTTCTTAAAAATTACTAAAATCCTAAATTTCATGTGTGTATGTTTTACCAGGATAAAAAAAAATAATAAAGCAAGAGAAGAAAAGCCAGACAAAAGTGTTTACCCTTCTCGCACACATTCATTTCGGGGTAACGGGCAGCACGCTGTGACGACGTGGGGCCGCCAGGAAGGAATTCCCCCAACGGGGAGCTGCTGGAGGCAGGTGGCTTTCCTCCTGGGGTCTCTTTGGGAAACCCCGAATCGTGCCCTTGCCTCGTCCCCAAGCTCCTCGGCCTTGGCACGCCCTCCGCACGCTCTCTTGCCACAAACACCATTCACGTGGACAAGACGGGGAGGTCTTTTGAGGGCCAGATGCTGAGAAACGAAGCCACGTGGGGGTAAGGGGAAGGAACCTTCTAGCAAACACGGATGGCGTGTTCCAGACCATCTCGAAGATGGGGGTGGGGCTGACGAGAAAAGGAAAGATCCCCGTTTCTCCCTGAAACTTTTCAGTCACAGACTCTACCGCAAAGGAGCGGTCGAGGGTGAGCTGGGAATCTCGGGTGAAAACTAACACAGCGAGTCAAGGGCCTTCCACGTCGCTCCCATGGAGGCCCGGGCCCCTGCCCGGCCTGATCCCTCCTCGCTCAGACAAGGGATCCGGGGGCGAGCCTCACGGCCCCTTTATTTCAACTAACAGGGGGTTGTATTTTGTTTTTTGGGTTTTTTAGGGAAAAAAAAACTCTCTTAACATAAATAAAAATACGGCCAAGCAGCTAGAGGTGCCAAACCCGACGAGCTTAAAGCCAGATAAATAGCAATTCTCCTAAGCGAAGGGTAATGCTAGGAGCCCCTGGCGCTAACCTCTCCCTGGCCCCCACCTTTGCTCGTGGAAGCCCAAATGCAAGTGTCGAGCGTGTGCGTGTGTGCGAGCGTGTGTGAGCGTGTGAGCGTGTGTGAGCGTGGTGGCCACTCGGCCAGCGCACCAGCCACACTCTCCCGTTCATAAACCCCCGTTTTCTCGGCCGGCAGGAACCAGAGCTCCCCAGTTCAGTCTCTATCTCCACGAGGAAATTGAGGCCCTGAGCGTTTATTAACTCGTCCAAGGCCAGGTACAAAGCTTCCCTGCCTCGCCATCCAGTGCCCTTGACCCCGTCCAACAGCCTCTGCTGAAAGGGCGACTCGAGCCTGGGACTCAGGCCCAGCGAGCTGCCCACACAGCCAGACACTCCTCTGAATAGTCGTCTAAAATATTACAGTATTTAGTGGCGGCATCACCCGCCCCCTCCCTCGGATCGTGTCTCCTAAAAATAAACCGGCACCTGCGTTTGTTATGAAGCAAGGAATCGTCTCCGCTCACGGGTTCGCTCATACTTGCTTCATGAATATCCGCTAATTTTTGAATCGTAATATGTCGTCCCTCATGGTTTCCGACCAAAGTCCTGCTCAGAATCCTCCCCACCCTATCATCACGGCATAATTTTTCTGCCATTATTTTCTTGTTTTAAAAAAATCAACAAATGGTTTGTGATTCCTCTAATGGAGACCACTTGCCTCTAGCGTAGAAACGCAACATTTACCTTAAACCGTAAGTCCATTCTGTCGGATCGGATGCTGTGGAACTGCAGGGAAGAGGTGATGACCTTATTCGGGCGGGCACACGCACACGCATGCACGCTCGCACAGAGAACGGTGGGAACAGGCGTCTCCGACGAGCCGTCGCCCAGAGGCGCGTGTTTCACGGGCCCTTTCCAGCGCCTGGTGGGTGCCGCGTGCAGCTCCGTGCTGCCCGCACTGACGTCTCTCCTCGCTGTCGAGCATGAGTTGATCTGGAGATGGACGTTCGCCTCGTGGCCACCGATGTGGAAGGAAGAGGAACCGGGAGTTGGGAAACCAGGTTCTAGGCCACGTCTTGCCATCACAGCCGTCAGTGTGGCCACGTGTGTATACGTCCAGTAAATGTCCACCAAGGGCCCCCCGTCACCCTGTTTCTCAGGGGGAGCCTGAGGTTCGAGGAGGCGTCGAAGGCTACGGGCCGGACTGACCGGTCGGTGTCGGCCTGCTTCACATCCCATGCCTCCCTCCATGTCGTTGGGCCTTAGGAATAACTTTTGGCATCTCTGGGCCTCAGTCTCTCATCTGCAAAGTGAGCGGGTTGGACAGAAACGATGGAAAATCTTCCAGCTCCGCACTGTGACCGCAGCATCACCCGCTGGAAAGGTCCCACTGCGATCACCCTGCATCTTACTGCGTCTTCGTGAGCAGGGTCCCGGGAAGCTTGGTCACAGGCACCCCACGGGCTGTGCCGGGTGCATAGGCCACCGCTGATACATCGCAAAAATGGCCCCACGTTCCCCTCCCCACATCCATGACCCTTGCACTGGGACCTTGCAACACCTCCCGTCCAGAGCCGACCCTCCCCTGCGCCTTCTCCCAAACTCTATCTCTACCTTCCACCTCTTTGTCCTTAGGGTTCCTTAGGGAACCAGATTAGGGCTCCTCGCAGTGCGTCTTCTTGTCCCTGGAGGACACGGCCCGGGGCTCCTTCTCCTCCGTCCACCTCACTTAGCCACATGCCACCTGCTGTTGCATCGTTCTGAAGCCCGCTTGCTCCCCGAGCCCAAGCCCCAGCCCCACTATGGCCACCCAGGGGTCCCTCCTCTGGTCCCTGGGGTGAGTCAGAACATTTCTATGCAAGACCCTTCCAAGGAGGGAGGACGTGATCCTAGCTTGATCTAAGATCTCCTTAAACTGTCCTCCCGTAGCAGGACTTTGTGTCCCATAAGCATCCTAGCTTCTTCCCACGACCCTCCGGGAGGTCTAGAACCTTCTCCTGAAATGGGGCACCAAGGGCTGAGTGCAACTCTCAGGACACCTCTGACTTCAGCCGGGCACAACAAGGGTATCCCTTCCCTCATTCTGAGAATCGTTCTTCTGTTCCTACAGCCCAAACTGCATGATCCTCCTTGACGCCCAGGCTGACAGCATGAGGTTTCGTGAGGCCGATGCATCCCGCATCCACCGCCTTCAAAGTTCCAAGAAAAAGTGGTGGTTATGCCATTTCTCTTCCTTCCTCGCCTTGCAAATTTTTTTTCTAGTAGAAGCAAAAAAAACCTTGCTTCTACTCCTATTAAAGAGAAGATAGTTTCGTCTTCCGACGTGAGCGTTAGGTTTGGGGCCACAGACCCAGACTCATGTCGAGATCCCAACCTTCCTCACTGTGCGAAAAGAGAGAGGGGCCCGCTCATCCACACCGGGCTGCGACCTCCCCACCAGAAAGGGCAGCCGCCCCCACTTTCCGCTCAGAAGGTGCAAAGAAGCATTGTAAGGGCCCAGCACGGTGCCTGGCCAAGGGTGCTCTGGATAAGCCCAAGAGGTCGTCGTTAATCACTCCTAATTATGAAAAGGAAAACATTGAATCCCAGTATACGTTATGGTGTCTCACGATGCTGAAGAGCAAGATCCTTTAGATCCTCATCGCACTGTCTAGCTTCTCGTCCTTCACAAATTCGGTGACAGATTTGCTGATGTTTTCGGCGGACGCATGAGGAGAGCCCTTGAACCAGACAGAGAGGCTGCTGAGGCCGCTGGAACTCCAACGCCCGTCATGGAGGGCTTCCGAAATCGTTGTCGCCCTCCCCAACCTTCCCTTCGTGGCGCCCACATTTCTCCATCGTGGCTGCACAATTAAAAATCAAAGTAAAACCTTCCGCTCTGACGCTCTTTTCAGGACGTCATTTTATTTTCTTCTCCGGGAGCATCCTTCACCCTCATCTCCAGCTCTCCCACCAGCAGCTCCGAACGAGTACGATCTTTCTCTTATCTCTCCCTCCCCACGTCGCCACTTGACGCCCCCCGCCCGGCCTCCCCTCTTAGCTGGAAAACGTTCAATTCCTATTGTCTGGGAGAGAGGGGGGTTCTTTAAAGTGGCTTTGTTAACAAAATGCCTCCGTTAAAAAGTTTGCTCGGCAGCGTGTGTCCCTGAGTACGTGTCGACTTCTGGTGGGATCCGCTGATGTGGGATGCTATGTTCATTATTCACTTTTACAGAATAGAAATTAATTATGGAGCATGAGATTCTAAACACATATGGCAGCAACGCTGGCTGGACGGGACCCCCTGCCAGCATTTCGGAGACTCAGATTCAGAGGTAATATGTTGCTTTGCAAAGCCAAGACCTCCTAAGGGTTCGAAGATAGAAAAATTGAAAAACTGACATGTTTCTGTACGTGGTCCAACTCCTTTCCCTCCTTGAGTGCACCCCTGACGTCCCCGCTCTCTCTTCCAGAATCCGAGGGAGTATCTGAGGCTATCGTTCTGGCTGCCACCACCTAAAACCTTGAGTCTTTGTCCTTGGTCCCAGCTGTCTTCCTGCAACAGGTGGTACCACTCGCCTCTCCTCCCTGAATCCTCCGAAATGAGGGGATGACCCGGTCTGGAGTGCTCCCTGTGCTCTCCTCCCTGTGTCTGCCGTTGTGTTTGTCTCAACAGGATGGTTTGTGCCACTGTCAGAGCCCCAGTTGGGTGAGTCCTTGTGGGTGAGAACGATGCCTCGTTCCTTCTCCTATCCCCTCCTGCCCACTGAGATAGGCAGATAATTAGACAGAGTAGGACCTGTTAGCTCCAGGGAAGAAAAAACTCTCAGAAGTTTCTATCCCTTTCGAGGGAAGTGAAGGAAGAAGGAAGATGCTCACACGTCTTCATCCGTAGATAAAGGCCTGGAAATTCTGGACACACAGGAGACGTGGGCCTAGACCCGTGAGCATCAAAAGGAGAACGATTTCAGAAGGAGCAAAGTCGCCAGCGGGTCATTTCCCCGCTCTGTTTCCCCACCCTCTCCCTTCCTTCCCTCCGCATTACCCAGCACAGTCCTCGCTGAACACAGCAGCTCAGGAGAGTTTGCTGAACGAATCGAAACCTAGAAGAACGAATGCGTGAAGTTTAGACGGTTCGGGTTGCCAGTGACCAAAAAAGCAAATTAAAAATAAATTAATTAATAGACAGATAAGTAAATTAATAAATAAATAGCCAACCCTCAACGGCTGATGCTGAAAATAAACACCTTGGCCCCCGGGATTGAAGGGCACAGGTGACAGGCTGGCTCCAGGGCGGTAGATGGCGTCGCCAGGGCCCCGTTCTCTCTGCCCCACAATGCGGCTTCCCCCCGGTTGGATCCATTCTCAGGCAGAATCTAGTCTCTCGGTAGAAAAACAGCTCGGTGCCTTCACACTTTACTCCTTCTCAAGTTCAAGTCTACACGAGGAAGAGAGAGAACCAGCCACGGTCGCCGTGAGTGGAACTGAATGGACTGGACTAGACCCAGGTGGGTAGGACGGGCAGCTGTGGAGCCCGTGGCGAGTGAAACGTCTTGCCCAGGGGCACCCCATGAATAAACCGCGAGCCGACTGCAAACCTGCTCGGGGTGGACATCTCTGCTCTCCCCCACGGAAAACGCCCTAAGCATCCGCACGTCCCCGGTCCCTTCCGCTGTCCCAAACAACTTCCCCTGCGGATCCCATGCGGACATGGCCTGTCTGGCCTGGCGTCCCAGTCCTCTCACCCCTGACCTCAGGAAGCCGCCTCCCCGTTCTTCTCGAGGTCCCTCCTCACGTTCCTGAAGCCCCCACAGTAAGGGATGGTGAAACGACATCCTTCCATCGGGGAAAACAGTCATTCTCCGTGAGACCTCAGGCCTGCTGCCCGAGTCAAACGCTGGGCAGGCTCCTCTCTGGCTTTTCAATCGGAAGCAAATCGCATCTTCTCTCAGACCGTCCGTGAAACGAGGAGAAGAAAACGCACGCACCGGGACTGGCAGAGGCCAAGGGGGCGTAGATGAGCTCGCCCAGCTCTTCGTAGTTGCTCTGGGGGCGCTACCCGGAGGCCTGTCTCCCTTCCTTTCCCGACGCTGGAATAGACTCACCCAACTGTCCACCTTCTCTCCCTCCACGTCTCGCAGGATCTCATGTTTTCCCATTAACGTCCTCTTCCTAACCCAGGTACGTTGCGTGTCGCTGTCACGTCTCTCCAGCTCCCTGTGGTCTGCTGTGTGTCTCGCCTCCTCCGTTTCTGATGACCGCGACATTCTCGACGAGGACTGTGCGGAATAACCCGCGATCTGGGTCCATCTGACGTTTTTCTCCTGTTTAGACTGGATGTTGGGCTTTTAGAAACGATGCCCCAGAAATAAAGGGCCTTTCTCTTCACATCGTGTGAGGGCGTTCATGGTATCCACGTAACAATTTTATTTTAAAGGCGGAAACAGTAATTCAATTTATGCTTTTATTTAAAATATACATATGCAACAGTCCATGAATGATGAGTTGTGTGTTTCTTTCATTGAAAAACACGGATTTAGGATCAATGTCTAGGACGCACCGTGGGACTATTATGAACAGTATTGAGAAGGAGGGTCTTTTGATCAAAGTTTGAGGATGATCTGCAGCTGGAAGACTAATCTCTGGGGTTTAGGTCATTCCGAGTCCGCTGGGTGGGGTGCGAGGGGGCGGCTGCTTATACCTGCTAATGACAACATGGGGTATAGGCGAGTCCGCTGTAGCCCTTGACCATATCAGTTTGCAACAGGGATTGAAGGTGAAATTCTTAAATTTAATAAATTTAATAAAATTAACATGAGCCACCTCATATTAATGTATAAGGTGGAAGCTGATGAGTCCCAAAAGGTGTCCATCTTGTTATCATTCAGGCTAATAACATACCTTAGACCAGGGGGAGGCTGAGAATCTCTGAAAGCATTGCTCGTTCTCGGGTTAGAATCTCATCCATTGGCTCTGCTTTTCCCGAAGATGAGAGATGATGTTTCGGGAGCAAAAGACAAAGCTTTGCCAAGTTCACTCAGAAGAGTCCCAGTGACGTGCAGGCCCTGTCACCGAAGAGTCTTCCCATATCAGAAAGAAAATAAATCAAAAAAATAAAAATAAAAATAATAAAAAAAAACTCAACACAGTATTTTGTTCTTGTTCTTGTTTTCGTTTTTGTTTTTCTGAGGCTAGGGTTCGTCTTGGACAACGACGGCCTCTTTGAATCTCTCAAGGCGTTTCCCCTTTGAGTGGTACCGGAAAGCAGCTCCTGCCTTTATTAAATGCAAATTTCTCCTAAAAAAGAAAAAAAGCTCACTTTTTATTTCATTTCTGCTCTACCAGACAGGTCCCAGTATTGAATCTGATTTATCTTTAACAGGAAACTAATAATCCTTTAGTCCTTTTTTATTAAACTTATTAAACCGCGACACCCTCATCCAATTTCTCTGTCTTTGTTCTTATGTTTTTTCCTGTTTGTTTTTAATAAATACAGAGATGTGTCTGTTCTCTGTTTAGTCGGTTGTCACCTTGTTGGGTCCATCAAGAGGGTCTAGTCTATTCAGCCAGTATTTTAGCTTTCTCCCCAGGCCTCGTGTCCTCCCCAGATTAGGCCCCGTTCTGGTCTGCAGCGATGACAAAGATATGGAACCAGGCAGAGCTGAGGACTGAGTCTCCAGCTCCAAGAAAGGTCTAGAACTCTGGACTTTGGTTTGGACCTATCGATGGCCAGAGGAGGCACCGGGAAGGGGATCTCTTCCACACGACACCCTTCGCTTTGCTAGATTTCGCTTCCCTTCGCTGCCCAGAAAGGGAGAATCCAGCCCCACCACCAGCCAGGAGGGTTAGGGGTGGGGGGGTGTGATCAGCACACCCCGGATTAGTGTTTTCAGTGAATTTGCATCTGAGTTTCTAGTTTCAAAGCCTTCCACTTAGCCCCACACACGTTTCTTGAATCAGATCTGCTCTTTTTGTCTTGCATAAATTTCTAACTTAGACTCAGATGCGACTTCGACTGGGAAAGCAGGAGGGGACTTCAACCTCAGGGGGCTGGACGAGGCAGGACCTGGGCGCACGGGCCTGGACATGGCCTCTGTGCGGTCTGCCTCCCCCTGGGACCCGCTGGCCACTGTCCTCCCCTCACTTCCTCTTCGGTTCCCATGTCTAAAAAGTACAGGGAGGACCGGGCTGGACGGTATCTCAAGGACAGTTCAGCTCCGGCCCTCTAAAGGGGAAAGGCTGGGGAAGGGGAGGAAGAGAGAGAGAGAAAGAGGGTCAGAGAGAGAAAGAGATGGGGGGAAGGGATGAGGGAAAGGGATGGGCAGCCCAGGAAGGGGGGAAGGGATGGGCAGCCCAGGGCTACCAGAGAGCCGCGTCCTCCCCAGCTGTCTGATGGGCTGGGAACAGCCACATCGTTTAGCGGGAGAGACTGAGACGCACGCTGCTACAGCGGTTTCACCCCTGGGACAGGACGAAGTCTGAATCCGAACACAGGTTTATGGCTTTGGTGTCGACGACCCTTTTTCTTGCTCGTCTTAATGCCTTCTCCCTTAGGTTCCATGCAGAGCAGCCTGCACTCGGGGCCCTGAGAGCGGAAAGCCTTCGGAAAGCTGGTTCCATGATGAAATGAGCAAAAAGGATGCCACGTCTCCTCTTCTGGGAATCCATCTGCCCTTCAGCACTTCCTTCCTTAGGGAGGAAACGTTAGGATCGCGGGGACAGCGGTGCCTGGACAGGTCTAGAGCCTGGGTTTGCTGGGCTTAAGGACCATGGCCAAGGGCACCCACTGGGTGACCCGACTCACAAAGACCATGGCCAGGGGCACCTGCCGAGGGACCCGACTCACAGGTCCTCACGGGGAGGAGAGGTGGAGAAGAAGAAGCCAGGGGTGTGGCAGCGCAGTCACTAGCGTGCCATAGTGGAGAGGCAGCTCTGCCCCGACCCTGAGGTCGGGGGCCACGGGTCTGAACGCTAAATGGTTTCCCAGACCCAGTCCCCAAACCTGACGGGTCTAAATGTGGAAAGATGCGGGGAGAGAGACGGTGAAGGCAAACACGGGAGATGTTGCCAGCATCACTCGGGTGATTTTTTTTAAGCTCCCGACAAAGGTAACTTTCTCAAAAAACGGCATCGGCTTCGCGGATTAACCACAGCTGTGTCTGATGGTGGGTGGGGGCCGTCAGCGCACTGGCGCTGGGCGTTTTGGAGGCATTCTCTCTGCTCTCCACAAATCCCAATGCAGAAGGCACTCTTTTCCTTCGAGTAAAGACGCGGAGGCAGAAGCCTAGAGAAATGAAACAGCTTGCCCAAGGCCGCACAATTAATAAAATTAATAAACGGTGTTAAAATTACAGTTGGATACCAAGCCCACGAAATTCCACTGGCCACTGTGACGGCTCTGCTACCCCGGTGATTGAGAGAGA
Organism: Cynopterus sphinx; assembly: GCA_030015415.1. Taxonomy (NCBI): domain Eukaryota; kingdom Metazoa; phylum Chordata; class Mammalia; order Chiroptera; family Pteropodidae; genus Cynopterus; species Cynopterus sphinx. The sequence goes on from CM057384.1 coordinate 141,182,323, forward strand.
GAGAGAGAGAGAGAGAGAGAGAGAGAGAGAGAGAGAGAGAGCTGGTTCACAGGGAGTGTGTGTGTACACGCATGCGCCCACACACTCACAATTTAAATTTCCAAGGTATTTACGATATAAAAATTATACTAATGCCACGAAAATTATTTTTAAAAAATAAAGGTGAAATTTATAAATATATCAGAGAAATGGAAAAAGGATGTGCTGAATTGGGAAGGGGAAAGGTGCAGCGATGAGGTCTGGGACGTGAGACAGAATGGCGGCCAGCAAGGTTGGGACACACCAAGGGACGCTCATCAAACCCCAACCGCCTCCAACTGCGATGATCTAGATAATTAGAAATAGAGAGCGAAATTTCTAGAAAACAACAGAACGTGCTAGCTCTTCCCCTTCTCATGACGTCGCCTTCCTCAATCCCTTCCAGATGGAGGGACTCAGACTCTAGAGGCTCGCGATTTGATGAAGGAAACCACAGCTCCTGAGCTCAAAGGCCGGCCAGGAGCTCTGGGAAGGAAAACCTTACCCCTCTTCTTGTGTTTCCTGAAATACAGTGCGTTCTATCCATGAAGAAGACAACACAGAAAATAGCCACAAACTCTTTATCACCGAACGCAGTGACGGTCGGCACCTGATCAGTCCTTTTTTAGACGCTGGAAGCCCATGAAGGCGGCAGAGGCTTTGTCTTGTTGAACCTCGTGTCCTGGTTTCTAGTGGGGACCCGGCAGCTGGAGAGACTTCTGTGAGTTGATCCACGTGTCATATTCATTCACTTTGATTTCTGCTCCCAAGAAGGTTCCACCGTCTTCTAGAATGTTCTCTGCGGAAGTTCGTGCCGGTCCAATGCGTTGGTGCGGACACACTCAAACACACTCAGGTTTCCATTTTCACCGATCTGTCTTCCAGGCGCCAAGGCAGGGCCTGACTCCCGTCGCTCCTCTGCTGAAAGACGGAATATTGCTGTGTTTTCTATCCAACCTACAGCGAAGATCCATGCACATGTGCTGCTTCTTCTTTCTCTCACGTTTCTATGTGAATCCATGTCGGCCTCCTGGCAATCCGAACAGTGTCCATGTGCCCAGGAACAAGGCCTGAAGGCCACCCTGGTCTGTAGTTGAGTGTGCAACCGCTGGAACATGCCACCTGACCCCCTCCAGACGTGTCCTGGCCATGCTACCTTCAGTGTCGCTCAGCCCTGGGCTCCGTGAGGCCCCAGCCTTGGCTTCATGTTCTCCTGTTGCCATCCGGAAACTCTGACGTTTACAACCAGGGCCATATTCTCATTTTGCTCCGGACCCCACAAATTATGTAGCGGGTCACGCGCCTGGCACTGCCCTTGGCATCCGTTTCCCAAAGACGGAGCAGGCACGGCGGCTTCTCTCAGAGACCCCACAGAGCCGTTCTCGACTCAGACACGTGAAGGAACAGGCCAGAAGCGACAGCGACGCCCTCCCCTCCACAGCCCCCCCCCTGCCGTCCCCTTCCCCCGCCCTCCACATGCTCATGACCCAGACCCGACCCGCCTCCCACCAGGCAGGCCTTGTCTGGCTTCCTCGGCCTGCCCGGCCCCCCTGTTCACAGCTCTTGCCTTCCCTGGCCTCACACGGGCTGTTCCCCCTGCTTGGGGTGACCCTTTGGCCCCCCACGGTCACATCTATGTTCCTTCTCTCTCTCTCTCTCATCAGCTAAGTACCCAGGGGTGCACTTTGCTTCGCTGCTGAAACCGAGGCCTGGTCGCGCGTTGCCCTCGACTCGCCCCAAAGGGAAGCCATCTTTGCAGGTCGTCCTGTGCCTCGTGGCATCGGCGATTCCGCCACCTGCACCCCCCAGGCTCGGGGTCCGTTTCTCAACGCCCTTTCCGGAGCCGAATGTGAGCCCGGCTCCTCACAGCCGTGCCAGCCCGTTTCTCCCCCCCGGAGAGCCGACTCCTGACGCGGGGACCTCCTCCGTCTTCCGTACAACCCAACGCACACTTCGGAAGCTCTCAGAAATGCCATTAGTTATCATAATAGTGACACTTTGTACTTTTATAGCCTCTTTCATCACAAGATCTCTGAGCACTTAAAAAATATTATCTCGTTAATCCTCACAACACCCCCGTGAGACAGCCGGCAGGTAAGCCCGCCCCGGTTTACCAGGAAAGGGAGTGGAGACGGAAAGGTGGGGTGCAGCGCAGGGGCCAGGCTCAGACACAGAGACGGAAGCCCCTCGTGCCCAGGCCAGCGGGTGGGAAACCCATCGGCGGGCGAGTCCCGTGTGCGTACTCTACCCACTGCACCTCATGGGGGAGTGGCGAGCACGGCTGACGCGGCGTTGGTGTTCAGGAAACGAGACCGAACCTTCCACATCTGGAACAGCCACCTTCTGGCCTTTCAGTACATGCTTTCGGAGCATCTGCTCGTCGCCGGGCCCACGGGCGATCCGGACACGGACAGTTCATCAATAGGGCCGGTGACTCCTTCTTCCAGGCTCTATCTGACGGCCAGCGGAGCTTCCAGCAAAGAGGAGTGGGCATCCCCGGCCATGAAGGCCAGGCCCCTTGCAACTTCAGAAACACAAACCAGCCCCTGAGAAAAAGCATCAATTACGTCTCAGGCCGAGGAATCGGGACTCTCATCCCCCTGAGCCACCGGTGGTGACACTCCTGATGGCAAGGGGGATTCTCAGAGAGGCGGGGAGCCCCCCCCGGGGTCCTACAAGGAGTCAACGCTAATGGCTTTCGCTCTGCTTTTCGCGAAGCGCTTGTCTCTCTCCACACAGACGTCTAAATGGTACGTGTGAGAGCATCAGAGAACGTTCTAGTAAACACAGTTCTTTCATTTTCACTTCCAAAGAGAGCTACGGGTGCTGGAGGGGGAGGGGAGGGCTGGATGGGCTGAGTGGGAGGGAGCCGGGCTCGGCGGGTAAGGGGATGAGGCTTCGTGCGAGGACAGGCCCGGCGGGCGGGCGAGGGACCCAGACAGGCGGGGAGGAGGGAGGCTCCGCATTGCAGAGCAGCAAGCCCGCCAGCCTCTAATGCGTGCCCGATAGATAATAGATACCTGTCTGATGTAATTAATTGTATTTTTCCTAAATTTCGCATCGCCCGAAGGGGAAAGGCATTTTGCTCGCTAAACCCCCTCCCGCCACACAGCGACTGCGCGCCGGCCCGACTTAATTGCCGCGATGAAAACCACAAGAAAGACCAGGTTCTCACTCCAGCTACAACCGCATCTGCTGAAGAACAGCTTTAATCACCTTTGAACGGGTGACCACAAGATAATTAAAGAGGAAGGGTGCTCGTGGGGATTATCCAGAAGTATCACGTCTCCGTGTGTCACGGAGTCCGACGTAAGACGCCCCGGCATGGCCTTCGCTCCCCAAGCCCCCGCTCTATCTCAGGCTGCGCCCTCGGGTTGCCATTATTTCGGGTGGAGAAAACAGGCCTGAGTCACAAGTCCGAGTGCCCTGATGGGTCGAGAGACGGAAGGGGACGATTGTCAGCTGAGAAGGACACAGGGCTTGGGGTGAGCCAGGCAGAGAGTCCTCGGCCCTCGACGCCCTGCCTGTGTGACCTTGGCAGGCGGCCTAGCGTCTGCGAGCTTCCCCCAACAGTCAGGGCCACCACGGCAGTGACGCTGCAGGATCGTGCCAGCCGGACGCTCCGTCCGTTCGGATCCCTTTCCTTCCGCGGAAGGCCCACCCTTTGCCACCAGCCGCACACACGCACATCAAAGCCTAAAATTAACCGAGCAGATGATCCGCGGGGACGCGGGGACGGGGTCGGAGGCGATGACGGCGCGACCTTGGAGGGTGGCCCTCTTGGCTGGAGTTACTCTCCCCTCTCTTGATGCTCTTCCACTACGCCCAGGGCAAGGCTCTGAGGAGCGAGCCCAGAACCCGCCGAGTGACATTCCTCGCTGCCTGTCTGTGCCCAGGGCGAGCGGGCTTCGTTCCAGGCGCATTCCCAGGCTGCTGGCTGTCTGGCCTCCTCTCTCTCAGGAGGTGGTCCTGGCAGGGAGCATCTCCCTGGCGGTCACCTCCCTGCTCGCCTGCCCTGCTCGGGGTCCTTGTCTCAGCTCCCAGGGACAGAGAGGAAAGCAGCCCCTGGCCCCTCGCTTCTCCTCACCTGGGGGAGGGGGGAGAGAGGGAGACAACTTGCTCTCCTCCTCATCAGCAGGGTGGGGTGGGTCTGGGGAAACGACTAGTCTGTGTGTTCAGTCATTCCCCTACCCCTTCCCACCCACCACAGTCACCTGTTGGTTGAACTTGATCCAGCTTTGCCCGAACCGCAGTTGCAGGCTTTCGGGCGTCACAGCCCTGGACGGATGACCTCTCCTTGTTTCTGCTTCGCGCTTCTCGCCTCTCTCTGCCCTTGAGCACCTACGTTCAGACACGACGCCTGCCCCCCGCGTCCACCTTCCCCACCCCGGTATCTAGACACGAAGTCCAGCTGCTCCCCACGTTCACAGCAACCTGCGGGCGTCTCCTGTGACAGGCTGAACGATGCCCGTCCCAAAGGTATCCGCGTCCTAATCCCCAGAAACGAGAATGTGACCTTATGCGCAAACGGGATTTTGCAGGTTTGATCAGGGGTCTTAAGGTGGGGAGATCATTCTGGATTATCTGAGTGGACCCAAGGTCCTTCCTTATAGGAGGGAGACAAGAGGAACCCGAGGCAGACTGTGGGAGATGCAGTGACAGGAGCCCGGGGCTGGAGAGGTGGGAGCTGGTGGCGGCTGAAGAGCGCAGGGGGCCTCTGGGAAGAGGAAGAGACAGGACGGATTCTTCCTGAAGCTTCCAGAAGGAACCTGTCCTGCAAACACCTTGACGTTGGACCCAGAACGGTGAGAGCAAAACGTGTATTGCTTGAAGCCCCAAAGTCTATGGTAAGTTGTCGTAGCAGCGACAGAAGTCATACTGCGTGTGACATCCCAGGGTCTCTGCTTTCTACAAACACCCCAATCCGCCCCCCTCATCTCCTCTCCCCATTCCCCCAAGGCTCAGGGGCAGGCGTGAACTACCAGATCCCCGAGACCTCGTCTTCCCCACGTGACAAAGGTGGAGCCCACTGCGGGCCGCACACCACGGTGGTTCTTAAATCTCTTTGCTCAAGGCCCCGAGGAGGCCGTTGGGCTGGGACTCCACGAGTTGTCTTTGCACTCGAGGAGCGTTGACCCATTGGGTCAGTCCCTTTTGTCATAAAAGCGAAAGGTTTCCCAGATGCTGCAGCGTCGTCTCGCCTTCTGGTCTCCTTGATGAGACCTGGATCGCATGACCCTCCCGTCCCCCCCTGACCTTCAGGGAAGGCTGAGAAATCGTGGAACAAGACGACAGTCCTTTGCTTAGGCCAAATACGACCCACTGCCTTGACCCACCAGCGCCGCAAACCCAACCGGGGCCCATGAACAAGAGGCAAAGGTGTGGGGTGGCCTCGGAGCAGACGTGACAGCGCCCCTGCCATAGCCGCCGCCCCCTCGGGGCACCCCGGCCCCACCTCCAGCTGCTGGAAGAAGGAGAAGCGAAAAGCGCTGAGCCTTTAGCACTGATCAGTGGGAGATGATGATGATCAGCAGGTCACCTGACCTCCTCCCTCCCCAGGTGAGAAGACTCCGCCCTGTTTCTCGGAGTTTCAGGGAATCGTCTTCACAAGGAATTATCTTACCTTCTTGCCAGGGGTTTCGAATCCCACCGCCCAGTGAAAAGATAAACATAAATAAGATATAAATAATAAAATAAAAAATATAAATATGAAAACTATGAATAAAAATGTAAGACGCGTGGATAATTTTTCAAGGAGGAAAAGGACACAGCGCAGTTAATTTTAACGATGTAGTTTAGTCCACCAGCACGTGCCAAGTGTTATCGTTTCGACGTGTGATCACGTGAAAGCCATCGGAAACGAGGTTTCACGATCTGATAGAGAATGAGACGTTTGCTCTCTGGCTCTCCTATAGTCACATTCTATATTGTAGGAACGCAACGCGTAGACTATTTTCTTCATCAACAGGGCGTGTAGCACTTAGATTCCCTTCTGAACCAGGATCCCTACGAGGTTTCGTTATGGTCGACGTCTCCTCAGCAGCTTCAACGTTCACCACGAGGCTCTTCTCCGTAGTTCCTCCGTTCTGGAGCTCTCCTTTTGGTTCATTGCTTGGTTGGCTGAAGTTGCTGTCGACGTTGTTTTTATTCTATTTTTTTTTATTCTGTTCTATTTTTATTCTATATTTATTCTATATTTATTCTATGTTATTCTATTCTGATTTTATTCTTTTTTTTTTTTTCCAAGAAAGTCATGTATATACTGTGTTACCTGAGATTCTGCTATTTGACTGATGGTTCACGTATTCTTCATTTTTGTTTATTTTTATTTATTTATTTATTTATTTATTTATTTATTTAATTTATTTTGGGGTTTTTGTCATGTATATACTTGAGGAAACTCAGGCTCGGCCCCTCCCTCCGAGGGCTCAGCCGAACTGTAAAACCCAGGAATGGAAGTCGTGCTGCCTTCCCTCAGAACTCCTCTCCCCAGCATCATCCACTCATCCTCTGGTCTGCCGGATTTTGCCTCATTTTCCCCCATTTTTCCCCCCAAGGTTTCCCAAGACTCCATTGGCTAGCTTCTTTCACATTCCAGAATACGTGCCGGCCGCCTTTCTACCCGAAACACCGCCCACCTAGGTATGGGCTCCACGATGCACACCTCATGCCGTGTGGAAGTCTGCGGCCCCGGCTCCCGTCGTTGGGCGTGACGCGTGGCTGCGGGGTGAGCTGAAGGCTTGACTCTTCTTCCTCGTGAGAGATGTGTGTTTCCCGCCGAGACGTCCGCACAGCCCCCCTCACCCTTACTGGGCGGTAGGGTACACAGGGCCTGCGTCGGCGTCAAACGTCCCCGGTCAGCTCTTCCGTTTAAACACACTGGGGCCTTCTCACATGAGTCGGTTTCTTCTTTTCAGGAAAATTTTCCTTCCACGGTGCCCATGAGCACTTGACGCGTTTGTTGATTTGGGTATTTTAGGGCCGGGGATGACTCTCGTAACGTGTGGACGCAGTCTGCGCACGAGTGTCTTCCCTCTGATCGGTTTAATCGCGTTGCCTTTCTCCTCTGCGTTCATTCCTGCCTCTCTCACAGCGGCCATTCAGTATCTCGACCTTTTTACTCTGTTCTGTGTCGTTTGTTATGAATTGATGGATCCGGGCGTGCTGTTATTTCAGTCTTTGAGTCTTTTTCTTAGCCCTGTTCCACTTTTCTTCCCGTCGCGGGATCATACCGACGCATCTCCAGGTTCCCGTCTCACGAAACCCACGGCCACGTGGAGCACAGAGCAGTGGCCGGGCATTGTCTCCAGTCCCCGGCGTTGTATCTTCTTCAGGATGGGGTTCTTCATCCATGGTTTATCCGTGATCTTCTTTGACGATCTGACACGTAGCTTTCGATGTCGTAGATTTGCACAGTGGCTGGCTATTTTGTCACCTAACTCATCCTCACAGAGGCTTCTCTGGCCAGACCTTCGATGTTTTCTGATCGAGAATTTGCTGGGAACATTGGCTCCGGCTCCCTCCTCTGAGATCCTGGGAAGTGTCTGGTACCCGCGGGCCACGCTACCCGATAGGAGCTGCATTCCATTCTGAAAGCAAGCCCCGCCGCCTCAGGTGGGGACACATTTTGTCATTCCAGAAGGAGCTTAGGAAACTGCAAGTTCAGCTCCAATGCCATCTCATACCTCCCTTGGCTGATATAGGCCACTAGGATACAAGGACAACCCCCAGGGCTTCCCGTTCGCCCTCTCAGTCTTCCCAGTTTGACGTTAAGAAAACAGGATGTTAGAAAAAATATGTGGGGGTTTAGGGGACCTACTTTCTCATACCTGTGCTATATGGGGTGGTTGGGATAACGAGCAGACAGTCGTTTGGGAACCGTGCGTTTCTTTCTTCGGTTCCCACGTCGCGTGGGAATAGCGTGCGATTCTGTTCCATTCGCCGCTTTGTTGCGATTGTTTATTCTTGGCTGATTTTTTACATTTTTATCCATTTTATTAGGTGTCGCGGAAAGAAGTTCCTGGGGCCCATCTTCATCTTACTGCAGGATTCAGAAGTTCCCTCCCTTTCTTAATCCCAAACTTGAATCAATGAGGACCTTTTCCCTCCCTCGATGCATCTTCTTGCCGCCAGCAATAGGCAACCTTCAGACGGCCCGATCCCAACCATTCTTCAGCACCCAGCTCACGAGACACTTCTACCACGCCAGGTCCTCCGCATTCGCTCTGCACGAACCCTCTCTTCGCGCCCTCGAATTCGTTTCACAGACTCACACTTTCTGCCTTGCGCTAACTTTTCCTGCGTCCACGTCGGCCTCTCCCACCGCCCTGTGATCTCCGTGTTATTCACGTCTACGTCCTTTATGGATAGTGTAGAACCACGGAGAGCGTGTATCAGGTCGAGGGAGCAGCTCCGTTCGTGTTTGCTCAACGACTTAAAACTGTGCTCCGCATAAAATGCTTCGCCGTACGTGTACGTGTACGTGTACGTGTACGTGTACGTGTACATGTATGTGTGTCTGCAGAAAGCATGAAGGGATAGGAGGTAGAGGTCGGACAACAGGCGTAGAGTTCACGGCGAATCTCGCCGTCACGACGGCCATCAAAGCAGAGCAGTCTGCACGGACCGGACGGCCTACCTGCTGATAGCAGGATCCACATAATAACGCGGGCGGTGACAACCCTGTGGATTGATGGCGACGTTGACATATCATTCCATAGTTATCCAAGTACCTCCATAGTATTATCATTTCATAAACAACGCGAGGAAGTCGGTCTCATCAGTCCAATGCGTGAAGAAAGTGAGGCGTAGAGATGTCAAGTGTCTTCTCCCAAGTCACATCGTTCCTGGGCCGCGGCGTCGGGACCGGTCCAAGTCGGCCTGCTTGTCCTGCAGCAGCTGAGATGCTTCTCTGATCAATACCTACCCCCGCTCATCGGTGGCAGGCCGGGCTGCCCCACGGGCCGCGCAGGGTGTTGACTGCACCGGGCCGTCTGGATGAGGGGCCAAGGGTGGGGAAAGTCCCGCCCGGGCCCCTCTCGTAAAGCTGTGTGTCCCGGCACAAGGCCACAGGAGCACCTCCTCCTAACTCACACGAAGACTCCATGACAGGGACTGAGATTGGCCAAGTTCTGCTTCCCCCAAGGCCCGCTCCGTATCTCGCGCACAGTAGGCATGCATACGTTGTTTCTTGAATGAGTGTGTTCCCACTTACAGGGCTTATTTTCATAAACCACTTTAAGCCTCATCACAAAATTCTGAGAAACGAGAAAATTGTCTCATATCCTGTGGCTCTTCTAGTGTCTGACCAGAATGGTCCATGCAGAGCCCAAGATCACGGCGAAGTCGAGAAAGGGGAGTGGGCTCTTCCGTGGCCGCAGAGGGAGGCCAGAAAAGGCAACACTTTTCTCCTTCCTCCTGGTGCCGTATCTGATCCAGCCCCGGATGCGTTCAATGCGTTCCACGATCCTTTAGGGGTAAATTTCCCAAATTTTTTCTGC
>CM057384.1:145151840-145152962 GCA_030015415.1 Cynopterus sphinx
GTTAGGCAGAAGCTAGGGGTTAGGAAGAAGTTAAAGTGTAAGGGGTTAGGTTAGGGGTTAGGTTAGGCTTGTGTTGAAGAAGAAAGAAGAAGAAGAAGGGGTTAAAGTTGAAATAGGTTAGGTTAGGTTAGGGGTTAAAGCTTAGGGTTAGGGCTAGGGTTAAGAAGAAAGTTGTGCTAGGGTTAGAAGTTAGAAGGGTTGTCAGGGGTTAGGGTTAAAGGAAGAAGTTGGACAGGGACACAGGGGTTGTACAGGGCACAGGAAGAAATAGGGGCTAGGCCAGGGGCTAGGCTAGGGCTAGGCTAGGCTAGGCTAGGCTAGGGTTGAAAGCTAGGCTAGGCTAGGCCAGGGGCTAGGGGTTGTGGCTAGGTTGTGCTAGGGCCAGGTTGTGTGCTAGGGCTAGGGTTGAAGAAGCTAGTTAAAGAAAGCAAAGCAAGAAGAAGTTAGGTTAAAGAAGAAGAAGTCAGTTAGTTAGGTTAGAAGAAGAAGCAAAGAAGTAAGAAGAAGAAAGAAGAAGAAGAAGAAGTTGTGTTGTGTTAAAGCTAGTGTTGTGTTGTGTTTAAAGAAGAAGTTAGGCTAGGAAGAAGTTAGGTTAGGGGAAGAAGGGGCTAGGTTAGGGGTTAGGTTAAAGAAGAAGTTAGGTTAGGGCTAAAGAAGTTAGTAAGAAGCGGGTTAGGGTTAGGGGTTAGGTTAGGTTAGGTTGTAAGAAGAAGAAGAAGTTAGGGCTTAGGTTAAAGAAGAAGAAGAAGGAAGAAGTTGTGTTAAAGCAGTTAGGGGCTGAAAACAGGCTAGGGCTAGGCTGAAATAGGGCTGAAATAGGAAAATAGGTAAATAGGGTTGAAAATAGGGTTGTGTTGTACAGTTGTGCTAGTTGCTGCCAAAGGGTTGTGTTGTACAGGGCAAAGCAGGCTAGGCCAGGTTGTGTTGTGTTGTGTGTTAAAGGTGTTGTGTTGTGTCAGGCCAGGCCAGGCCAGGCCAGGCCAGGCTGAAGAAGGGTTCAGGCCAGGCTAGGCCAGGCCAGGCCAGGCCAGGCCAGGCCAGGCCAGGCTAGGCCAGGCCAGGGCCAGGCTGAAATAGGCTAGGTTAGGCGAAGAAATAGGCTAGGGTTAGGCTAGGGCTAGG